>LQNK01000142.1:111203-124181 GCA_001586405.1 Phoebis sennae
GCCAACGGTTGGTTTTAAGGCTGTGAATTTAGTACATAAAGATACGCCTGTAACTATTTACGATTTGGGGGGTGGGCCGCAGTTTAGGCAAATATGGTCTCAGTATTATAGCGAGGTCCATGGTGTTATTTTTGTGATAGATTCAAGTGATTATTCGCGCTTGGATGAGTGTAAAGTAGTTTTGGAAGATGTATTATCGCACGATAAAATATCAGGTACGTTTATATTAATACCTTATCAGTGTTATGAGAGAATGATTGGATTGGCTATGCCGCGGGTGCTCGCAAAGTTTAATTAAATGTTGTAGATGATTGTATTTATTTTGTTGTATTCCGTACCAGAGTAATTTATTTTTAAAATAAATTATGGCCATCATAATTTAAATATAATTTTAATAAAATAGAAAATAAATGGTCATATTTATTTTAAAGTACATAAGTACCTATAGTTATTCAATTGTGAAAAGGTGTGGTCAATGGCTGAAAAATCTTTTTTTTGTAATTCTATGACTTTCTAAATATTTATAAAGTTTTTTCATAATAATAGTAAGGTAAAAAAACCAGAGGAAGGTTTGTCTTTTGATTTATTTTTATAATTTAACCTGGTTAAGCTAATCCACATATAAAACTGTTAAGCATATTCAATTGCAGGCAAGCCAGTGCTTGTGTTAGCCAATAAACAAGACAAAACTGGTGCTTTAGATGACATTGATGTGGTGGAGAAGCTCAACATTGAACCCCTAGTGAACAAGTAAGTCATAACTATTAAACACATACCCAATGGTGGTGTTAGGGGATGGCAAATGGGGCAATTGCCTGGGGCCTCACAAAGACCCACCACCTGGGGTTTCGTAATAAGTAAGGCTGCCGCTGTACATTTTGTTTCAGCAGTTTGAATGCTCTTAAAATTCAACTTTCCAGTAAATTATTTTTGATTGTGCAATTATACAGGCTGTTGATTGTTGTTTTTTATTGGAAAAGTGCTGATTAAATTATTAAGTAATAAAGCAAAAATAACATGAAAGTAACTTTATATTGAATTTCCACCATGAGTATAAAAATTTATCTGTAATGAGTTTTGACTATTTCTTAAAATATTCTACTTAAGTCTTATAAGATTCTTAATCTTATTTTTGCGAATTGTCATGTAGTTGGCTTGAACAAAAGTTGCATCTTGCAAAGATTTTGGTTGTCAAACACCCTCTACTATTCTTATTTAAATTTCATCAAATTCCATAACATTCATACCCTTCCAGATACAGATGTCCAACACTAGTCGAGTCTTACACAGCAGAAGCGACACCATCGAAAACGAAAAAAAAGATCGACCCCGGCCTAAAAAAGGGCTACCACTGGCTCCTAAACTATATCGTCCGCCGTTACGGAGATATAAACCTACGCGTACAGACAGACATACACACGGAACTAGAACGCAGACGCCGCATGCTGACCAGATCTAACATAGGTTCTCAAACTTTCACCGCATTGAGCGATGATATAGCTACTCAAACGGGTTTCGAAAATCCAAACTTTGAAGTACCTAAGGAAAAAGATAATGGTTTGATTGTTGTTAAGCCAATTAAAGTTAATAATGATTCGACGATTACTATAGAGAGTATGGATTCGGATAGTACGTCTGTGAAGCCGAAATTGTCTCCGTTGTTTGGGAGACGGGAAGAGGAGGGGAGTAACACGACGAGTGAAGTGAGGGTGGAGCTGGAGCCGAGGAGTGAGTTCAGGAAGTTGTCTCCAATTGTGAGGAACAGGAGTGGGATCAATCATATTGATTTTAAGAATCGGCCGCAGTCTAGTCCGACGTATAAGAAAAATACGGTAATAATTAAAAGCATACTTTTTTGTGATGTAAATAATTATGCCCATGATAAAAGCTCACGTTGGAACGCAGAATTTTGTAGGAAGAGAAACATTTTTAAAAATTTAACAAAAATTTTGAGGCGTTCTGTTTTTTTTAACATTATCTAAAACAAGCCGCGCCCCGAGGTTTCACCCGCGTAACTTCTGATCCCGTGGCAACTCCGGGATTAAAAATAGCCTTACTATTCTTCTCAACCGCCTAAATTTATCATAATCGGTTCAGTAGTTTTTGCGTGAAAGAGTAGTAAGCATACATACACACAAACTTTCGCATTTATAATATTTGTAGGATTTTGGAATCTTATTATTTATGACTCAAACTGCAATTGAGCTTTTAACTAACATGAACACAGTCATTCATTAAATTATTTTTACAAGTACCTGCTTAAATACGTATAACCTCATAGCCAAGTTTTTCATAACCATAGTATAATCTTGTGTTTGTTTTAACGCGAAATAATAATGTAAAATAATGTATAATAAACCGCGTTTAAAATCCTTTACAAAGTATTTTATTTAAAATTTTCATAACCATTCCAGCTGCCCCTCAGCAAGAACTCGTCAATAATCGAAGTGGGCAAGAAAGACGCGACCGACGGGAACAGAACCCTGGACTCCAAGAAGCACCGCGTGCTTGTTAACGACGCGGAACTGTCGCAATTGCACCGGGAGATTGTGCTGACTGAACGGGGTGAGGGTAGTTTAAATTATGAGGGTAGTTTATTTCTAAAAAGTCGATTTTTAATCATTTCGGTTATTAATTCCTATAGATAAGAATTAATATTTAATTTTTGTGTGTACATATATGATATTTGCTTAAACAGAAAATAAATTATCACACGGCATTTACACCTTAATTCTATTTTTAATTCATCTATACTACAGATGATATAATATTATACTAGTCTATATTAATATTATAAAGCGATTATTTTTTGTATTAAATAAGCTCCGAAACTACTGGACTGATTTGGATGAAATTTTGTAACTTGTTTAGTCACGTTGTGCTTAGCTCAGAGCCTTTGCCATGAATGGATCAGAGGAATAATGTCCTACCTCAGCGATTTCTCCCGTTCTCGAAGAATTTCCGAAATTATAGCCATCCTATGTCCTTCCTCTGGTTTCAAAGAATCGTACAAAATTTCATTCAAATCCACCGATTTTCACACCTAAAACATAGAACCCTGTGTTTTAGGTGTGAAGAAGAGACAGATAGACAGAGTTACTTCCGCATTAAACATTACTAAGAATTACATAATTGTAATGTTGACTCAATCATAGTGAAGGTTTTCTTTTTGTCTCTTATATGTTTTAAATGACCTATTTCACAATCGTTAACTGTCATTATATTTATAGTAAAAAATGACGCATGCTTCTCTTGCTGCAAAATTTTATTTACTACCTTTATATGTTTTATTTTTTTAATTTTGACAAACATGTATTTGAATTTTTTAACTATATGTACCATCATCCAAGCCTTAAAAAGGCTTATCGGATGATAATAATTAATCTTACACTACACTATTTAAATTGTAACAAAATGTAGTTTGACGATTAATAAAATACGTCTAATATTTATTTATTTATTTATCATAAAGAATTCCCAACAAGAACACATACATTTGACTTAAACATAACATGCTTGTATATAAAACTATGTTGTGTTTCTTAAATTTAAGGAAATTACAGCAATCGAAAATAAAAAGAACTTTTTAGATGACAAAATCAATTATAATATTTCGCAGAGCACACAAAAGCCGCGTCATCAGAGGCGATATCGTATCCGCTCCCGCTCAGCGCGCGCCCGGCGTCGGCGTCGCAACTTGTGCGCAGGCAACTCGAGATCAGCTCGCAACACCGACGCAGGCTGAGTTTGAGATGTGAGTACGGACAGACGAAAAATTAAATTAAAAAAAAAAAATAAAAAAAAATTCATGAAATTCCCTTTTTTAACCGACTTTCAAAAAGGAGGAGGTTATCAATTCGACCGTATTTTTTATGTATGTTACCGCATATCTTTGACGTTTATGGACCGATTTGAAATATTTTTTTTCTACTTTTTAGAGCGAGGAAGTCAGTTCTATTTTTTGGCGGAAATTTTTATTTACGAAGTGACGTATATTGTTTCAATTCTGAGAAATATATAAAATAATATACAAGTAAAATAAATCATCTTTGGGTGTACCATAGGGTAGTTGAAAGGGGCCTTTGCTTTTTCTTATTGCTACGAATGGCATGTGAGAGAAATTAAAATAAAAATTGATATAATTGATTATTATCGCAGATACACAAAGCAACGACTACTAACTAATGTTTAAATTATTTTAGAGATATCTCAAGTGACGCGTAAAATCTATAAAAAAAGTAGAAATGATAATGAAACAATCGATTTATACGATGTACCACAGGGTAATATAGTAGGACCTTTGCTGTATCTTATATACACAAACGACACATTAAACCAATTTAATACAAAAATTTGAGATTGCTATCGCAGATATAAAAACAAAATTAAGTCCCTTGTCTCCCAAATATTGGGACATGGGGCGGTTAAATCCGGTACTTATTAATTTTTATTTAGAGATAAGTGTGATCCAGACCTATATTTTTTTTAATGTTTTTTATTATATATGACGGCCCAATTGACGCAGTGGATGCAGCAATGGTCTATTACGACGGAGGGTGTGGGCTCGATCCCCACGAGTTGAAAATTATGATGTGATGAACATTGTAATTTTCTACTGTCTAGGTGTTAATGTATGTTTGTATTAAAAAAAGTATATTTAAGTATGTCTATCAGTTATCTAGTTTCCATAGTACAAGCTTCGCTTAGTTTGGGACTAGATGGCGTTGTGTTAAATGTCCATTAATATTTATTTATAATTATTTTTATTTAGATATGCAACGTAACAAAACTAGTCCTGAACGCACTTCCATGCTGTTGTATGAGCCAAACAAACAGAAACAACTGGATAAGGGGGACTTCGAACACGCAACTACCATTAACTGAATGGTATGTTTTTAACAATTATTTTTAATTGCATTAAAATATTGCATAACAATTATTTAAATCCGCAGCAGTCGTTTATTTTGCATACATATAATATATTTATTGATTTATTAAACATTATGACAAAGATATCACAAATCCATTGAATACGTGATTAAAATGAATTGACTACATCTACGGTACTATGATAAAGAGGAAAGATTTCACTTTTCTTTGTTTGTTTGCCTTAAATAGATTCCGTAACTACTGAACTAATTTGAATAATCTTTTACCATTGCAATCCTGTTGAAAGTAGGCTATATAACATTATGCTACGGGAGCGAAGCCGCGCGGAATAAATAGTCATTATATATAATAATTAAAATGCATTCAAAGGCTGACTTAAGGATAAACTAGTTTTGCCTAGTATAAACTATGAATATGAATTTTTATGACCCAACTTCGACAAAAAAAAATAGTGCGACTTTTTTATATTTATAAATGATCAAGATTCATTCAAGTGAAAGTTTTTATTTAATTTATATTTTTATCATTTATTTTGAATTATTAATTACTTAAAATATTTTTATTTTTTTGCAGATGCTGTTGATTCATTAGAAAAGTTTATTAATTAGTTAAAAATAATATTATTAAGTTAAGATTTGTTGATTTACATTTTGGTAATTTTATTTAAGAAAATTTCATTGTTAATTTTAATTATACGCAAAGGTGTCCCAAAATTCACGAGTTATATTAAACAAGAAAAAAATTGTGTAAGAGTTAATTACGTGAATTTTAAAATTATTTTTTTAATATTCTTTTAATTTTGGGTCATCTAGTCTTCAGGGACCAATGTCATCTTTATATTACAAAAATATGACAAAATATGCTTACATTTTTAAAGAAAAACACATTATTGGCATATAAACTGGAATCCATGTTTCGTTTAAATCTTGATAAATATATCTTTAATGTGAACAGGGTATAGAAAAACATAGCTTTTGATGAAAGAAATTTAATATATTAAATATGATACTTTTATAGATATCATAGGTTGTGCAATTTAGTACATTACATTATTACTAATTTAGGTTACATAGCTACCATATGGTAGAATTGTAAAGAGTTATAATAGAAAAAAACGTTCACTATTTTATTATGTCAATTAAAATGTACCATTAATATATAGTTGTATTTGTTGATTTTAATTGCTTTCTTATTAAATACATCTCTACTTTAACTCTCCATGCTATATTTGATAATGATAAAGAAGTCTTCGAAGACCTTTTATCGCTTCATCTTTGCAAATTTAAACTTATTAAGTTGATTTTGTACTAAACTAAAATTTTAGTGTTTTTTCGTTATATTTAATGCATACCATAATTGTTATTTCGATAATATACGAGTCATTTAGAAAAGCTGCCTTATATTTAATAAGAGATTTCACTACATATTTATACGACTTATATTCCTAAATATCGAGATAAGAAATGGTTACGAATTTTTCGTAGTTCGTAAAATATTATGTAAATGTTTAAAGACATTATTGTAGTTTAGTTTTGTATTTTGAGTACGAAGAGTTTATTAATAAATAATATAAATTGAGTGATTTTTATTTTAAATTTCTAAATCCTTTTCACCCTACATTTATGCATGATAAAAAAAATTGTTATGTGGTAGTAACAATAAAACAATATTGTGAAAAATCATCTTTGAAAATTACTTCGAAAAGAAACTCTGGTTATAAATATATTTAGGGATATACATATAGGATTTACGGGACTAACAACTATATGTCCTTTCTCGGGTTTCAAACAATATTTGTACAAAATTTCATCCAAATTGGTTTTATGGTCTAAGCGTGAAGGAGTGACAGATACGTGCGTTATTTTCGCATTATAATTTTTGAATGAAGTATGGATTTATACAGATTTGAATTTTTTTTTGTTATTTCAAAATATATTTTATACCTAGTACAAAGATTTTACTATGACCTTTAAAAACATGGCAATGCTGCTACTAAAAATAAAACACCATAATATCTACACTCATTTATTTTCACAATATAAATATATCATACAATATTAGTATTGGCAGTGTCGCACCTGTTACAATTTCCAAATAAATATTTAATGCTGCAACATTTTTAAACTTGTCAAATACATTCTAACCGAATTAATTCTAAATTTTTATACATTTTTGAAATCAAATGTGACACTGTTGAATTGAAACTAATAATAAATCATAAATTATTTATTTTTAATACATTTTTCAATTTTAATTTTTGTGTAGTTATTTAAATGTCACCCAATAGTGACAGTGACTTGTTCTACATGTCTATTGCATTATAGGGCTTGAATAATCTATAAATGCTAATAATACTACTTGTATCAAAATCTATGGCAGCTAGGATACAATTGAATAAATCATTTGGCGTGTTTTCACATTATAATCTCGAAATTGGATGTCGTTCATCTGTTTAAAATAATTGAGAATTTTATATCAGAGAGCAAATGTGACAAAACCTATAAACATAGATTAGGAATAAAAGGGAGTGTACCGAAGACTCGAGTGACGCTAACTACTCGTACGTAGAACATACGTATAAAAGAAAAATTACGAACCCCCGTTACGTCAAACGTTTTTATATTTGCTTTTGGTTTCACTAGAGTCTACAGCGCACTCCATCTGTTTTTTATTCTCTTATTTGTGCCTTTATAACACTAAAACATAGTCCATTGAATAAAATAATTATTTCGAACTCTCATATTTTACATAATCGTGTATTTTAACTTGGAAACAGTGTGATAAGCTTATGTTTTGGTGCTAAAAAAGACTAGTCTTTGACCAGTACCTGCGAGTGTTAGAAGGCTTCTTAAATTTAAGACACATTGAAATTACTGTAATGTTAAATATTTAAACAAAAATATTTAAAAATGTTTTGAAAAGATATAAGTATACGATTTGCATATCTAACATGTCGCAAATGTTAATATTGTTCCAATATTGGAGGTATGATATTTTAACCGTGTATTCTATACAAAACAAAATAAACATAATAATATGAAACAAACTAATAAACGTATGCAAGTGTTTTAAGTTTAGACACAAAATATTTCAACAAATGAACGAGATCTTACATTATTCACAATTTAAATAAATACTTACACTATATTATGACTAACTTATATTATTTGTGACAAGAATAAATGAATAAAAAAGTCAAGAACGCATGAGCATTGATCTACTTCAGTCTAGGAACTTTGGACAAAGAAATTGGAATAAAGGAAGACATTTTGAATTGTACATAAATATTGTAAAATCGATACATTTCATAAGACATCAGGTAAACGAATGAGATCACTAATAATATAAATTTTCATGAACAGAGAATAGAATAGAATATTGTTTAAATGTAAACAAACTCTTATTAAGAAATAAACACAAAAAGACACATGGTAGCTACATTGCTACATAGAAACAATAAATGAATTTGAATTTGATAAATAATTTATTTGACAAAAGTAGCCTGTATAATGAACTGTATTGTCAAATACGACGCGTAGGTTACCGATTTGTGGACATCTACCATTTAAGACCATAGGCTAGTCGCACATATAAGCAATAACATTGACAATAATCATTATTATTTTCATGGGTTTGTTTTAACGCAAGTACTTTCCATTTTGAATAAAAATACTTTTTAAACGAAAGAGTACGCTGTAAGAATCCGAGCTAATTTTCAAAATACCATCTTCGTAAAAATAAGTAACACACACTTTTTAAAACACTCATGTAGACAACTGTCATCTCAGTCTCCCGTGACCACGCTCGCTGTAAAGTGCTCGAAACGTCGGGTTAAATAATAATGTATAATAAACCGCGCCTAAAATTCTTTAAAAAGTATTTTTATTCAATAATAATCACTATTGCATACAAAAATACCGCAATACATCGCACACACGCAATATTATTGACACTACAATGCTTTGTTGTCAATATAGCGTCTATGCGGCTAGCCAACTTTACGATATTACATTCCATTTTGCTATTGGTCATTTACATTACACTTAGATGACGCAACTTTTTTTCGGATTGAATTTATATTTATTATTTAATTTGTATTTTTGTCATGTCTACAATATTCTCTGTCCATGATAAATGCGAAGAAATACTAAATAAAGTTGTATAATTGACTATTTTTCTAACATTGGACAAGACTGGAATGCGTAGTCGCAAATATAAACTAAAAAAAATTGTGCTACTAGAAATTCTATTACATTGTCGTTATATAAAAAGTTTTTATACATATTTATATTGTTTACTTATACCTAATATTTAATATAAAAACATCGTACATGCAAATCTAATATTAAATAAATTGATTTAAAAATTACCTACTTGTAAGAAATTATAAGAAGTAAACGTGTAAAATTTATTTTAGAACCTGTATATAATATAAAAAGATTAGATATTGAGCTAGTAAATAAATTTGTGTTATAAATACATTACTTGAATTTCAATTGGGATAGGTTTTGATTAAATAATTTCAGATATTCTTATAGTTTATATACGTAATTGTACGAATTTTGACTGCTTAAGTGGTTTTAATGATTTTAATGGGCATAAAAACGACGACATCTAAATATACATATAAACTCTTAGGTGTTTGTGTGACTGACGTAGTGATCTATCAACGCACAGCCCAAACCGCTGGACTGATCGGGATAAAATTTGGCATTCAGGTAGATGTTATGACGTAAGCATTCGCTAAGAAAGGATTTTGATCAATCCTGGAACTCCCTCGGGAATAGGGTATATACGCGGGTAAAACCACGGGGTACAAATGTTTTATATATTTCATTGATATTGCATTAAAAATAATAACAAGGATCTTTAAGGCTTGTAAAATATTACCATTAGTAACGTATTTTTACATATCATTATTTTAATCAAACCTGATTTTTAGCAGATAATTGCGGCACCTTTCAAATAAAAAATTATATCTAAATTAAAAGTCATATCATCTTCATCACTAAGCAGTCAATATTAATACCATTACGTTTAAATTAGTCAATAATCGATAAACTTAAAATTTCACGTTTCGATTCGGATTTCCAAAAAAAGGTATTTTTTGAGGGTAGACGAAAGAATTAATTTTTTCATAGTGCGATAGTTCAGTGTCTAAATTATTTACGCTAGTTACGTTTACGTGTTTTACGTGACCAAGATTTACAATAACTTATTAATATATTTATACTTTCTACATTGAGTATCAATTTTTACATTATTGGCATTAGTTTTGATAGAGAAAAATCCAAATTTCGTGAGCAAAATCGTATCCAAATTAAACAACCTCTTTTGACACTTATTATTGACAAAATTTATTTTTAAATCTTGATATTATTTGTATTAAAAAAATGGCGCGTAAATTGGCACAACTTCCAAAAGCTGTCAACAGATGGCACTGATACCTATTTTTAATCTTTACCTAGAACTATTTTGAATAGACGAGTCATCATCCGCGAAGCTAGCTCTATTCCGTCTCTCACACCGTTTCTGATGTTGTCTTATAAACGCACTGAGCCGATTCAACAAGAATTGTTTATCATGACCCTCCAAAACCAGCTGATTCTTTAATACAGTTACCATGTGTCTATTGGCTGTAGCTACCGCCCAATAATAATACAGGAATATCAATAACACAGCAAAAGCTGGGACCGCAAATGTCGAAGTACCCAACAAGAATATGGTTTCCCGAATTATATTTGGGAACGTCTCAAATGTTAGTACAACATACTCCCATACTGTGGAATACCCTCTGAATGGACCACAATTTATAGACGGCATCAATTCTGCGATGGAATAAGCCACCGGAGCTATTGAAATCACAAAACCCAATAACAAAACTGACATGAAAAGAGATTTTGATTTCGAGGCCTTGTAAACTATGGGAGATGGGGTACTGTTAGTCAAACACGCGAATTTCTTCACGTAAAATATTAAGAAGCAGAATATTGTGCCTATAATTGGTAGGAAAGGGCAGAAAAACGCTCCCATCCATATAATAGTTTGAACGTAGACTATATCCAAAACGTGTTTGGGCAGATAAAAGTCCTGAGTTCCAATAATTTTTAGACACGTGCTATGAGAATGCCTCGCTATGAAAGATCTCGGGAAATTAATAAAAAACGTCATCACGAATTGTACAGCAAAATCGGTTAGAATCAATTTGTATAACTGCTGTCCAACATACGTTTCCCAGCATTCGAGTCTATTTTCATCAGTGAATACAGAACAAATCACTCTATTAGGGTCCGTAACTTGAATGTATATCTGACTCAATAATACCGCGAAAGACGATAACCTTAACAAAACAGTTCTCAGCAAAGAAATCAGTATAACATGCGCGGGATTGTAATTCTCATATTTGATTAAATGCCCGAAGATTTCCGGAACAACTATATTAAGCCCTACGATACAAAAATATGGAAGGAATTCCAAGAACGTATTCTGGAATCTTCCAAAAGTGTAGCCCTCTCTATAAAGACCCAGGGTTAATCTTTCCGCACTTCTATTTATATATTCATTTTGCGAAATTTGTTCATCTAACATATCCAGGGAATAATTAAACGCGAAATATATTAAAACTCCGGACGCCACTAAAATTATTAGGACAAGAATATTGACTAATAACCTCCGTAAATGCATCAGAAAATGGCTCTCCTTGCTTCTTAGCTGCTTCTCTTCATTGAATCTCTCTTCTTCCAGACAACCTTTAATCTCATTATAGATGGCTTTATGTTTAATTTTAGCGGATTTTTCGTTATGAATACAAAAATCCCACCCTCCGAAGACCAAATTACAATACATGTAGAATTGGCCTTCGCTTTCCACCAATCTTTCTTTAAAACCTTTAGCCCCAGTTTTAACTATAGCTATTAAAGAAAAAAGGGCCCAAGATATCGGGACTAGAATATACGCCATCGGCATGTTATAGAACATTTCAGTGTCCCATAAGTTTTTTAGAAAATACGAATATATCTGATTACTGTACACTCCGTAGAACAGAATGGTCCGCTCCATCCATCCGGTGCCTTGAATTAAATCTAAAATCACATTATTTCCTGTTAAATTCCTGCTGAAATACGCATCAGAACAGCAAACTGTTGAATTATTGTAGTCCTCCTCGCAGACTAGAGTATTTTCTACGAGCAACACTTTGGGAAGGATTAAGAAGAAAATTACGAATAGCGATATGGCAATGTTGAGAAAAAACAACCATCTAAGAAAGAGGAAATACGCGACTACGCCCGTGCCAAATTTCCCCTCGATTTCCCGTAAGGCAGATTGCCATAATTCCAGTTTTCCCACAATTTCGCCGAAGCTGATCCTAAACCGGTGCCAGACCTTACGCTGTCTCCATTGGAGTTGTTCGAAGCCTTGGAGACGGAGTTTTGTCGCGTTCTGAAATAAATGGTTATTTTGGAAATATTGCCTTTGTAAGTGATTTAACTGTTTTGTAGTACAATTTAAACAGACTAATTATAAAATAATATAGGATCGTTATCGTCTTTCATTTTGCGAATTTTAATTTAAAAATGTGTTTTAGAAATATGTATATCTTTTTAATTGATTACGAATTTGTTAAAAATTTAAGAAAGTTTACTCTTTATTTCTATATCTAACAATAAAATTATTTTAAAACAACAAAATAACGTTACTTATTATTATTCTGCCCATACTACCAAATTATTAAATAAAAAATTTGCACTTTAATGTATACGACCAAATTTAAATCTTTACAATAAAAAACTCTAAAACAGATCTTTAACAAAAATATTAATGAATATATTAATAAAATATAAATTTTACCTGAAGCCTGGCCTTAAGATCCCTTTTCTGATGCATGGGGACCGGCATAGCTTTGATTTGCATAATGTCTTCCCATGTACGCTCTTCGTTCGATAGGTTTTCTGTAATTGCACACATACAAAAATACTTTATCATATAATAACAATTGGTTTGCAAAAATCAATAAGTTGATTTTTCTGGTTTTATTATGACGTGATAAATATAGAATGGGATATTAGTTATTATTTTTAGCGACCGTAT
>LQNK01001345.1:5186-19899 GCA_001586405.1 Phoebis sennae
CCTTAGCTATAAAAAAGGATTCAAAGACAAATACGATACGTTGTGTTACCCCTAATTTTAACTTTCTTATTTCTTACTTCTTTCTACAAGTGACTGAAATTTCGATAATCGCAAGACACAGATAAATTATTACACAATATTCCAAAAAGTTAGATGGAAGTTACTGGGCAAAGGAGGTCAAAGGATCATCTGTGATGTGCTTGTTATCTCATTTTTACGTTACAAACAATATTATTTCCCTGTCAGATAATAAATATCAGAACTCGAAAGTTCAAAAAGTCGAGATAATCACTCACTGGGGCTGGACAGGCCAATGCTAAACCCTTTATTAATAATTGAAAAATAGCAAATCATCGTTGCTGCAACCTCTACTATATCTACCTATTTTTTTAATAGTAAATATTGGTAACATATGAAAATCTAATTGCTTGTTAATTTCTTAACTAATCTATGTTTTCTCGTAATCTTAAAAATTAGATTAGAAATAAAAATTTCAAAATAGACTTTAACTTGTATATATATCGTAGAATGTAGAGTATGAACTATGAACGTAGATGTATGTATACGTGTAGTACCTATACCTGCCTCTCGCGCCGGTTTGATAAGGCATTATTTGAGTCAGAATTAAGACTATGATGGTGGTTTTAATACATAGGGTTGTAAATAATTAGGGAGTATGGCAGAATGGGAAAATTAATGAGCAATATAAAAGTACGAATATACAATGAAAAATAAAGATTATTTATTTGATAGTTACCTACTTTAGTTAAATTATGTATATTCATGCATGCTATGCATACCATAAAAATAGAATACTGAAAAACTCTGTAACTATTAGACTTGGATTTAATATTTCAACAAAATGTATTTCATAGATTTTCAAAATGAACTATCAGGCTTGTATTGCAAATGATCATATGTCTACTTACCAGGACCATTTCCAATTACCATATTGTTCACCAGAAGAGGCGAGACAATCTCCATACGGGTCGATTTAGGTGAATCGTTGATCGAATTTATTTATCGCATAAAATAATCGATTTCTAAAACATATAATAGAATAGATTAATCTTTATTTGCATAATGTGTGTCAATTATAGTTGATGACAAAGAAAATATACAGGGTGTCCCGTAATGAGTGAAGCATCTCTTGAGGGATGATAGCTGAGCTAATAATCTATCAAAAAAACCCAATATAGGTCATACGAAAATATCACTGTTTTTGAGATATTGAGGATTTTGTAGTTTTTTTCAAAAATGTTGACCTCGTCCAATGTTTTATATTACTGTGGCCGTAATTCTTATTTGTTTTTCATAATTTTTTTCCTATGTTTTCTTTATGGGTTGCTTTCTTGGATACATGCATTAGATATTAATAGAAATATCAGACAACGGAAGAAAAAAGATATTTATTTCAAATTTAGAATAGAGTAAAATTTTGAGGTCAGATTTGATAGTCTGTGGTTTAAAAAAAAGTACTACACTGAAACGGTCAGTGAACTTAAAAACTTCTGTATTTAATACCGATTTCAAAATGGTATAAAACTTATGGTTTTTCCTTATAGCAAAAAAATATTGCAGTGTTAAATCAATTTGGGACCTATTTTAATGATACGTCCAGGATGATACTAAGTATGAAATATTATTTTTTTACATGAAAAATGAAATTAAATGTTATTATCGGTGGGGACACCCTGTATATAAAGTATCAACACATTTGCACAGATAGGGCATGCAAAATTTAATAATAATATAAGTAACAATTATTATAATTATCATTATTACAAAATTCATGTCAAATTTTAGCAGTGATTTCAATTATACAATTATAAATATAATAATTACATTAATATCTAATCGTCTATAGACTCGCCAAGATTAAAATAACACTTTTATATTAAAAAAGATTTTAATGCATTTTTAAAGGATTTCATATTGTCATTATTTCTTATAGCTATCGGTAGTTTACAATGATATTATATAAATATAGATATGTTACTAGCACGCTTATTTTGAGATTTCAAATTGATACATATATATATCCACACTCCATTGGTTACGAACGATTGTTGACAGAACTTTACATAGCAAAGGTGGCTTGGCTAAGACAGAAAGCTATAAAATGCCTTCGTATGTATTTAGAAAATGTACGAACCATTCTGCAAATAAAACTATAAAAGGAAAATATAATATTATGGGTAAACACTCGAAAATAAAGAGTTTTAAATTGAACTATGAAGTGAATGTCAAAAGACGACATTGTCATTTATGGTCGTATTTTTTCACGGTAGTCTTCTATGGATATAACATATCTTTACATTATAATATATCATTGGTAGTTTATTATAAAGTGTCGTAGCCATACCTAAAATTGCTTTCCGTAAGAGCGCAGTTTTTCCACGTATTGTTCCGATTGCCTGATTTTAAAAACGATCACTTTTTAGTTGTGGAGATCTCAAATCTGAAGACATGAAATATTATCTATGATTCAATTCCCTAAACGCGGTAAAGGGTGATCATTAGAGACCGGATTGTATGCAAACGCATGTAATCATTTGCGTATATATCGCATCCTCAGACGTAATAGCATATTTTACCTAAAGTCTAGATACAATGCATATTATTATCGGTGCACTAATAATTATCGAAAAAATTTTCCGCTTATACGTGCCGAAATGCGATAATTGGCAATACCAAGAATCCGATCAAATTTTATAATCCCATTTAAGGGCTACTCACTATTCATAATTCGAACATTAGTCACGTGATTATTTTGTTTTGGCGGGTACGATAACAAAATGAAAGATTAAGAACAGCGTTACGCCCACCAATATCAAAGTCGTCTCACCTAATATGCATATAAATTGTTACTTGCACTTGATCTGCTATTTATTTTTTTATTTATTTCCGTGAAATTTGATACGTTCCATGTCACCGGATAATATGTATCTTCGTACATAACATACTTCTCTGGAAATTTTATTTAAAAAATATATGACAGAAATGTTTTATGTTATCGGGATTTCTAGAAAAATATTTCGTGCACATAAAAAGTTTTAGATAAACTAACATATTTCATTGCAAGATTGTAAATGAAAGGTCCGCGACAACACACACCTAGCTGTAAATAAATAAATAAATAAATATTCCTGGACATTTAACACAACGCCATCTAGTCCCAAACTAAGCAAACCTTGTACTATGGAAACTAGATAACTGATAGACATACTTAAACATACTTTTTTTGTAAATACAAACATACATACTATAGATAAATTAACACCCAGACAGTCGAAAATTATAATGTTCATTACATCATATTTTTCTGCTCGTGGGGATCGAACCCACATTCTTCGGCGCAATAGACCATTGCTGAACTATTGCACCAATCGGTTCGTCAAATCAAAACCACCAAATTAAAATGGATTTATGTAAAGTGTTCTATATTCGGTTCCTATAATATATATTAATCGTATAATTAGCATATTCCATCCATTTTAATGCAAATTGCATGCATACAACAAGGTTTTTATGTTGCATTTAATTCGGTCTCGAGTGATCGTGATTATCGATCATCGCGTTACTCTACAATGTTATTGTATTGTTATGATATTTTATTTATACATAGATGCCTTTTAATTTTATTTTTATGACTTTTCAAGGTAATTAACTTCTAACAATGATATAAAATATGCTTTAAATTACTAGTATATTTTGTGAATAAATTGGGAGACATATCTATGAAAATCTCATATTAAAATTTATTTATTCTTAGACCTTTGTAAAATCTGAATAGAACGTAGCAGATCGGTCTGAGGAAATGAATGATCAGAGTACATCGTTTACGTAACAATGTTGTAAGTTGTAACGCTATGTGACCCGAAGCAGGTTTTACACCCGCTCCTTAAAAATATACATTTATATTAAAACTTCAGCTTTCTTTATGTTCAATTATATTTTTCGAGTCATTCTTAAGCGACCTACAAAATCTTTGTATTGTCACTAGTGTCCTTTATATGTTCTTGTAAATAAAAAACGCCACGTGTTTATCCCAAGCGACGTCACAAAAAGGTGTAACCTTTAACATTACAACGCAAATATTTTGCATATGTTTCAAACATCACGCGTACAAAGGATTTCAACGCGAAATTTTACACTACGGTTAGGACTGCCTGAAAGTATATTATGTTACTTCTTCAAATATAAAAACTTTGTCAAATACAAAAACGAAAATTATGATCAATTAAAAAAACTTACATTAATGATTTCGATATAACGTGTCCCATAAATAAGTGGGCTTAAGTTTCAAACAATAAACACTTTAAATAAAAATATATTCTATTTCATTAAAAATATCGCCGACTTTAATTAAAGTTATTCTTGTTGTATATACGTTCGCGTAAAAAAATCTATCATTTAACCATATTTTTATTATACCAGAGCGTAAGCAAAAAAGTTTATATACCTATGTTAATTGGAAACGAAAAAATAATGGTAAGCATTTACTATAAAAAAGACAATGTTTGTGTTGAATTGGTGAGTTTTATTATTTTACGAGGTTTGCATAAAAACACCTTCATCATAACTAAAGAGTATAAAACAAAGTCACTTATCCCTGTCTGTCCTTAATCCTTATATATTCTTAGATCTTTTATACTACCAATCGGGTTTTGGTATGGTTTTAATTAATAAAATTAATAGATAAAGGGTTCATAATACATGCATAAATATAGATACGAAGCCGGGGAAGGTCGCTAGTTAATTTTAATATAAGCTTAGGTACCTATATACTAACGGTTTGACTTGCAGACTTGTAGTACTGACATCATCACTTCTTATTATTGAACATTGAAGCGAAACATTATGCATGTCACGTGTTAATTGTTATTTTATGAATAAAATATCATCTTTATATAAATTACAAAGTTTTGTTTTATTTACTTTTTTCATTTCACGTTATATATTTAAAAGTATAAAGTACTTTTGTTTGTGTCTTTACGGTTCGGTATTTTTATGTTTTTGCTAATTATTAGAATTCATATTTTCTTCATAATAACAAACAATCCTTCGGCATGCTTTTCGTACCAACGCCATTTTGTTTACTCAAATACGTGACGTCATATTTGAGTTAACTACAATTATCCTATAGATAATAAAAACACATATGATTTATAGCATTAAAACATCTTTCTTCACATGGCAATATACTAGACCTAGTTACTTAGATAAATAAAAAATGCATATTATTTTTCTACAAATAAAGATACTAAATATGGAGAACTAGCTAAATGATCAACTTATATGAGCTGTAAAATGTAATTATAGTCTACAGTGCATTAAAATATTTGTCGACCTATATCGGTACGTGATTATTCCTCCATCCAGGGTGATATCATATCTCTGGCCCCACTATATGTAAAAAGAGGTCAGTTATTGACTTGAACGTCAAAGTGAATCTCATTTTCATACTGCCATGTACAATGGCAAATTTTCCATGGATAATATTTGCATAGTGCATGACCAACATATCTCACAAAGGATCAACTTTAATGTGTACGTATTACTTTTTTGTTAAATACATTGCAATTCAACAGAAAGGTTTGGGATAAACTTGGTCGCCGTCTCTCAAAATTCCTAAGTGGCTCTTCCACTCTACTATTCTATGGGTATAATGTATGAATTCCATATTGTTTACATTTGTTTTCTATGAATGCTTGTCGCGTTATTTTCATTTAGCATCTTGCATAAACTGTGTAAGGGTTTAGAAAATTAAACTATAATGTTTTTGCCCGTGCGTTGTTAACCCTAGGTTGGTTGGTCGCCGCCAAAGTTCATTTACAGGCTGAAGTTCGAGACTTAACTGTGACATTCATACAAATATTTTTAATAAAATATATTAAATATAATTGTATAATACTTATATCTTCAAATCATCTAACGGTGATAGTTAAAGCGTGGCGCAGTCGTCAGTTATCTCATTTGCTGCCGCTCGTTGCTCTTGTGTGTACGCGACATAACAGAGTGGTTGCTTTTGTAAATTGTGCATTATCGTTTATTCATATTTGATAAGTATATATTGTATTAAGAACGCGAGTGCACGCTGTAACCCACATACTGAATGCATTTATTTATTCAATTATAATGGATATCGAAATTGGTGCCATCAGTGATAGCAACATAAAATCTAATTTAACACTGTTTACGGATCTAACTTATAAAGTAAAACGTGAGTATTGATATTAATTATTTATTATGAAAGTGCGATAATAAAATTATAAACGAAAGTAATAATCAGCTGAGTGAAAGTAGTTTGCTCACTAGAACATTACTTGTATATGCAGTATGCAGTACTATGTATTTCTTAAATAATAATTAAATTCGTAACACTTTTTCTAAATAAACATTATATTTTATAACTATATATTATATAATAAATAATTGATCATCTATAAAATATCTGTAAGTAAATCAAAATCTATTTTAAAAGAGAATATTATGCATGCATGATTTAAATATAGCAAACTTTTATGGGTGTGTACTGTGTACTATTTCTTTCATTTTTAATTTTTAAATATTTTACATACAGTTTTCTTTTTACATATCTAATATAATCTGTCCGTTTGACTTTTCGTCCTTTCGGTCCCACTATATTAGTCCCCATTAAAAATGTTATCGTTAAATAAACCATTTCGGATTTTATAATGGAAAAGCTTCTGTAATTTTGTATACAAAACTATAATTAATAAAACTTCGCCATTTTATTATGTCGCCATTTAAGTAAATGATAACGGCATGTCCCGCGTATGTGTCCGTTCCTCCTTAATGACCACAACTGTAAATAAAACAAAAACATACATTTATACTGAGATGCATAAGAATAAATTATAAAGTTGATTTGTGAGCTAAAACTCAAAATAGATATTTTTAATTCCAACATTAAGCAGTCATAAATATTAATAAGTTAAATTGGGTCAAATTAATAAAACTTATTAAAATCTTTTATACTTCATTAAAGGCAACTGTTATTTTTTATCAAAAGTTTTTAATTTCCTCTTCGTTATTAATAATCAAGAGTCATTTCAAGGAATTCGACTTTTACATATCAATTTTAATAATTTCGTTGATGGCCGAAACCACGAGATTATATTATATTACACTGAAACAAAGATGTCAAGGTAAGGTACTTTTGTCTGTTACCATACAATACAAGAATGCATAGATCATTGAGATATCGCTAGGTGCAAAGTAGGTGGTGGGAGAACCCGAATCGACCGCAGCGCTCACCGTGGCTAAAAAGCAACTTACTCCAGACGATTTGTTACTTTCTACCTTTATTACCGATACGCGCGTGCTTCTAAAAATACATGTTTATAAAAATATGGTTATAAAATCATAAAAACGTACTCTCAGAATAAAAGAGTGGATGTTTCCATGGATTTAACACATATTTGCTTATGGACGCAAATAATATCTTCTGCATGTTGGTTAGTCTTTGATGTGATTAGCCGCCATGATCGTAATCTACTTTCGAGATCAAGAGAAGGCTACATTTATCAATAAAAAGTGCTTTAAATAACACTTTAAAGATTAAATTTATTGTACCTACGCGCATTGATGATGTGTTTCGATGGATCACTTTGAATCCTCATATCTTTTTTATTTGTTTACCGATTTGAATGAAATAAACACTAAAATCTCCGGGGGGCTAGCCGTAACACATAATTTAAACCGTATTTAAATCGGTTAAGCCGTTTCGAAGTTCACAAACAGACAGACAAACAGACAAAAATTCAAAAAATCATTGTTTTGAGTTTAGAATCATAAATGAAACACGAAACACTAATTTTTTCTTGAAAATATTAAGTGTACAGACACGGTTAGTCTACGATTTTATTATATGTATAGAAAACCTAGTGACAGACAGACAAACAGCGGAGGTTTAGAATAGGGTCCCATTTTTAACTGTCAGATACGGAACCCAAAAAAAAGAGATATTTAAATACCTTTTATAAACAAATAGTTGATGAGGAATACGCTGCTTAAATCGAAAAAATGACATTCATTTATTTTTAGTTTTGGAGTAAAAAGTTGTTTGTAAGTGGGTTAAAACTGATAGTACTACAATGATAATTGAACTTTATACCATACTATCATTTATCGTGTCACGTGTTTTCACAGACCTTATACTCGTAACAGCTATTGAAAAAACAGTTAAGTTCAAAGAACACTAGAATCAGGAAAATAATGTGGGATTCATTTAACAGTAATTTCCACTTCATGCTTTTCATTAATACACCAATTTTCTTTTTTTAATTTTTTTTCTATTGCAATAATACTAAATAATATTTTTATTAATTCTACTTATATTATAAATGTGAAAATTTTGAATGTTTAAATGGTTGGATGTTTGTGTGTCAATCACGCCACAACTGGCGGAAGAAATTTGTTGAAATATCGTACACAGATTGACTATTACCTGGATTAGGTGATATTCGAATTAAATTAATATATATTAATTAATATCAATTATTTTAAAAGGTATGAGAACATGAAAAACATTAATATATATTTAAAAACATACATATTTAAGTTATATTACATACAATTTAGCAAAAGGCATTTTAAGGTATTCAAAAAAATGGTATTAAAAAAATATGTATATAAATCTACAACCTGTTTTATATTCATCCGAATATATTTGAATACTAAATTATGAGCTATAGATCATATACTGTTTTTATTAGTTTCCTCAAATTGTATGCAAAACAAAGTTTGAATGTAAAATACTTTGTAGATATATAATTTTTTTTTCAACAAATCAATGACCATGAATTTTTTAAAACATAATACACAATATTGTTGTGTGTATTTAGAGATAACTATAATTACGAACGTTATTGGCAGTTTGTAAAATTATTATTTCAGATGAAGCTAGTTTTCTGCCACAGATTTGTTCGTAAGGACTACAAAATTTGTACAGTATTTTAACATGATTATTCATAAAAAGCAATATTATTATTGTTACAAATTCTCGTCATTTAAGCATATACATATTATTTAATCTATTCTTCATATACATATTATTTAATCCTTTAGGCATATGTATGGAGTGCCACCCCTGATAATTGTTTATATGTCAAATTGGCTCTAATTATATTTACCATATACATATTATAGCAACTAAATTAACAACAAAATTCCATCCAGCACCCTTTACGTGATGTACAAAATACAAGCAGGCAAATAAAAAATCAAACCATTATTTTGAGGTGTATACGGCATAGCCTTTTTATAGAACTTTTAATGTATAGAAATAGTCTGGCAACTGTTTTTAGGTGTGTAGATTAATAATTATACATATAATTATTTATATGTATGAGTATAGTTAGGTCATTACGTTTATCACGTTAATTAATTGATTACTGAAACTGCAGCGCTACTATTGTGTACGTAACATTTGTTTTCTTATCGAATCGTTTAAACTTTGAACTGTTGTATCCAGCCGGTGCATTGTACATAATGTAATATTTATTAAAATGAAAGCGTTAATAATATGATTACAATGCTCTGTTAATCAATTACCATCCAATGGTTTCATTACTAAACTGTCATTCATTGTAAATATTTTAATTTAAATTCATAATATATGGTAAACATAAATCTGGATAACAAAATGGAAAAAAAAGCTGCATAAAGACGATCGGCATTTGAAAATTGTGAAAAATTGAATATTATGACATTGTTGCTTTATGCGTTTTTTTCTTTAAAGCACGATCATGGTTCCAAAGAAAGCAGGAAAGAAAAGCTCGGGAACAAACAATTCTTAATGGAGCATGTGGAGCCATTCGCCCGGGTCGGCTTACCTTCATACTGGGTCCGTCGGGGGCAGGCAAGACCTCGCTTATGAAGATCCTCGCTGGACGAAAGTACGTACCGATTTAAAGCCCCCTCTACACATCTGTAGATGTCTTCCGCGGACTTGAAAACGGGGTAATATCCGTCCGGGGTCCGTAGACAGCTGTAATAGGTAACTTACGTCTGCAGATGCATCCGCCATTCATCGACAGATGACGTCCGCGTATGCGTCTGCCGAAGTGTAGAGGAGGCTTTAGTAACACTATCAACATGAATATAGTTTGTTTCATTTATAATGATTAAAGCGAGTCTATTGTATTATAAGCTTGAAAGCATAATCAATAAAATTTTCTTAGACGGTCACCGAAGCTTATTCAAATCATTTTCTTATAGTAAGAGGATTATTCTTAAGACTTCATCATTGATTCTTATTTTAACGTTAATCTTGAACTTTATGACAACCTTTAAAATTTTATCTTGCTTCCTGGTATACCACTATGTTAGAATGAATACAATGAACATTATACGTTATCCAATGTGATCATGACAGGACACAGGACTTTTTTTAAAAACTGTACAATTCAGATTTTAGGTTCGAATTGAGCTGGGTTAATTGTACTGGAATAATTACTCTTTTTTTATAATTGTATCCACTAAAAGACTGTATTATTTTATAGAAAAACCGGGGTGTCTGGGACAGTAGTAGGCGCCGGTCGAGATGTGGTCCTGGTGGCACAGCACGCCACTCTCATTGACACCCTCACCGTCAAAGAAACCCTACAATTTGCAGCTTCTTTAAAGCTACCAAACGCTACTAAAAATGAACGCAATCACACAGTAAGTTCAAAACAACTTATCATGCCAGGTATATAAAACATTTATTTTTTGTCTTCTCTGCTTATCTTTTGGGAAAATCTTTTTGAATATTTTAAAGAAACTAAAAATGTATTTTACAAGCATGCGAATGAATGAAGGTTATTTAAACAAAAACATTTTGTTTTATATACATTCTAAAGAGTAATATTAACTATTAAGTATATTATTTAGGCAAAATATTCATTTACACTCACAATCCACACTAGGCCAGGTAAAAATTATACCCTAATTTTCAAAGATCATTATAGCCTTATGTTTTTGGTCCTATATATATATTCAACATTTACAAAGGATTACATTTATATACATAATTTATGAATGTATGTATATAAATGTAATCCTTTGTCTATTGACATAATGAATTCTACAAATATTTAATATGAAAGTTGTATATATGTATGTGTGTTTGTTAATCTTTCACGCAAAAAGTACTGAACCGATTATGATGAAACTCGGTATAAAGTAAAGGTTTAGAATATTATATAGGCTACTTCTTATCCCGCAGTTGCTTCGGGATCAAAAGTTGTGCGGGTGAAACTGCGGCGTGCATTTAGTTATATATATTTTAATATATTGAATTACAAAGTAAATAGAGCCACATTGACAATAAATTCGAACATATGTTCAAAAATACTCACAATTTATATTATAGAAATATTTATAATTCCTAGTCTTATTTGAAAAACAAGGACAACGCCATAGAAAATAATCATTACAATTTGTAGGCAAATATTGTGACGATGTAAATTGCCTTATAATTGTTGAGTAACATTGAACTGTAACCTCAATTTTTTGCATGTTAACAATAACACAATAAACACAAGTTCAATACTTACTTATTTGTATCATCATTAATTAATAACCCGATCATTAAAGCTAGGGCTGTCATCATAAATAAAACAATTATCTACGTTTTTCCAATAAAATTACTTACGTATCCACGTATAATAAGTAATCAAACCATTTCTGTACATTTAATACTTAAAGAAAGAGTAATTGTTATGCAATATGTATGTTTTATAATCCCTAAATCCGTTTGTCTCTTTGTCTGATTGTATGAACGTCAATCACGTAAGTTCGACTAATATTATAAATGCGAAAGTTTGTGAGGACTGATGATGTATGTATGTATGTATGTACGTATGTTTGTTACTCTTTTACGCAAAAACTACTGAACGGATTTGGATGAAACTTGGTATACATGAATACACAATAGAAAAACACACAGGTTACTTTTAAACCCGGAATTCCTATTGTTGGCGATGGTAGTTTATCATAATTGCAAGCAAAAGTTTCGCAACTTGCCGTCAAATGCCTATTTTACGTGAGAGGTCTTTACGATGATGTTCCCTAATTATACTACTTCAGCTAATCCATAAAGCCAAACAATCTTCCAAGATTTATGAAGGCCTCAGAGAGTGATCCCAGTTCACTAACGTATCTTGCTCTGTAGTTCGCTACGGGCATTCATTTTCGACGTGGGCGGCTGTTTCTTCAGCATCGAAGCAGAATCAGGATCAGGAAGATAGGGTTGTCAGGAATTGTAAAGAGATGATTGTTGAAAGGATCGTGATCGGTCCAGTGAGAACGCGCAGTTGTGGTCTGCGCAAGCTTACCGCGCAGCGCGCAATTTTTTAATCTATGATAATTTTTTTACGTATACGACGGATTCTTTTGCTCTCGTCATAAAAACTCTATAAATCGGGATCTCTTAAAATTATTTTATCCTTTTTAGTTTTTACCTTTGTAGGTTTTTTGAAATAAATGTTACCAAAAACTGTCGAAAAAGGAATTAGAATTAACGAACGAAAGGTTTAATAAAAGATAACCAACAATATTCAAATGGTCAAATTTAGTTTTTTTATTTTTCTATAGAATAATTTAAACTACATAATACTTATTTGTTTTCTCTTTTGACTTATTTCTTTATTACAGATTCAATCAGTTTCAAAACAGCTGGGCATCAGCGAAGTATTTAACACAAGAACTGGCGCACTGTCGGGAGGGGAACGTAAACGCCTCACAATAGCCTGTGAACTTCTGACTGACCCAACTATTATGCTCCTGGATGAGCCAACCAGGTATGCGGGTAGAGGACGGTTCAGAAAAATATGTTGTACTTTAAGTAAAAGTCCCTCGGTTTTCGAGATATTTGACATTTTCAAAAAATCAACCACTTCTTTTGATGGCTGTTTTTAGAACAGTATGCCTGGTTAGATGCGCTATTGAATGTTAAACTATGGCTTATTTAGTGGGCGCACCCAAAGATTTTTTAAACAAAGATGTAACTCAATTCTTTTCCTAAGTAAATGCTGCCTTTAATGACTAAAATTATTTCCTAAAGATGTTTGTCGTTTTTGAAAATAATACTATATGTGATATAAACCCAGTAAACCATCATTCCAGTGGTTTGGACTCAGTGTCATCAATGTCAGTAGCACAAGCCCTTCGATCAGTAGCTAATAGTGGTCGAACAGTAGCCTGCGTGATCCACCAGCCCTCCTCACAGCTGTTCACATCCGCAGACGACGTCCTACTCTTAGCCAGCGGAAGGACAATATATGCGGGTGCTATATCAGATTTACCAGAAACATTAAATAAATCCGGATTCGTATGCCCACATTATTACAACATGGCGGACTATCGTAAGTATCAATTCATATTTAGACCATTCATGTTAAAGGTCCCCTTATCTATGAGAACACAAAAAACGATAGAGGATAATAATAGTTTTAATAAAGAATAAATAATTAATAATGAATAAATGAATTTTTACAACATCAATTTTTATCAGCTTGTGAACTCTACAATCAGCGCTTAATTTATAAAATTTTTATTCCTTATTATTCCATTTTATACAAAATGGATTTTTCAAGTCAGATCAGAGAGAAGTTTAGATCATCGTCCTTTTGTATGAGCAGATAGATAAGTACAGAAGTAAAACTCCATACAAATCGCAACGCACACATTGGCACGGTTCATCGACGCGATAGCGTGCGGATGTGAATGTATCCGTTTGTACTTTGTAACACGCGGCAATGTGATGTGTGCGTGAATGTGAGTAATTATGAAATGTGAAGTTCACACACGTGTTTGACCTCTGGAATCTGGACCTTTCTATTTTGTGGTAACACTGATTCCAGTAGTAGTCACTATAGAGTACATCGATAGCTTTAAAAAAAGGTCTTGACAGACTGAAGGATGTCTATCCGTCATAACTAGGCAACGAAGTGATCCAATAAGGAATTAAATTCCGTTTTTGTCCTTTAGCTGTATCTACGGAATCCTAAAAAGAAAATTAAAGGAGATAGAGAGAGAACTATAGTAACTATATTTCAATATGTACTATGGTTAATGCATTCGAAGTGCATCTTATTTATGTAATTATACATTCATTATCTATAATGTATATGATCAATTCAAAGTGATAATATATTATTATTAAATGTTGCTGTGAGAAATTAATCATACTGTAATAATTAACTTACTACAAACTAGCTGAGCTCCCCGTATATATCCCGTTCGTGTAGGATTTTCAGGATAAAAACTATCCTATGCTATTCCTGGCTTTTCTGGCTGAGAGAGGTTGTATTACTAGAGGTTTGACAGTCTATTCAATACAAACAAACAAAATCTTTCCTCTTTATAATGTTAGTATAGATAAATATTAAATAGGCTAGTATTTCTGAAGTTACGATAAATTTATCTGTAACGATTGAACAGCTCAACTATTTTGTCAGTCCCTATTTCTAATAACGCTGAAAAGTCTATAAAAATTGTACTCTCTCCGACTTTTTCACACTATTTATCTATTTTTACTATGGTACTTCCATCATATTTCATTGTGCGCTCTCAATTCGTTTAATAATAATAATAATAATAATAAATGTTTAATTCAGGTATACATGCCCATATTACAATATATAATAGTTAAGAATAAACAATTAAAAGATAGTCATAAAATTAAAAATAAAAACACTTC
>LQNK01001345.1:20150-113388 GCA_001586405.1 Phoebis sennae
AAAAAAACCGCATCAAAATCCGTTGCGTAGTTTTAAAGATTTGAGCGTTCATAGGGACATACAACATGACACATGACAGAAAAAGCGACTTTGTTTTATACTATGTAGTGATTACCTATGTTAAAAATATTTAATCTTCTAGATAAGTAATTCTTGTATTTAAATGAAAAGGTATATGGTATACCTTTTCATTTTCATTCAACTTGTAGGTTAAACAATATTTTTCTTTTTTAGTTCTAGAAATAGCAAGCGGTGAGCACTCTGGAAACTTAGCTCTTTTAGAAAAGGACGCAAAAGTATACGCGTCTGAAATGAAGAAACTCACGGAGGGAACCATACAGCATAAGCAAGACAAAGGTAAATAAACCTATTTACATATATATAATAAAAATCTCTACAAGTACCTAAGAACCACTAGCCAAAACTTTCAACGATTAATATTTAGTCTAATAAAAACGTATTTAAGTTAAGTTTTTTTATTGCTCTTCACAGCTTTACTACGATTCCCTTATTCAAGTAATAAGGGAATCGTAATAAAGCTGTGCATATACTATATCAGTACGTTTTAAAATTTAAATTGATCAACGTGTCCAAAACCTCAGTCGAATTTGTAAATACGCACCAAGGTAGATTAAATTTATAATAATATTTATTTATTAATAATAATACAATATTGCAGTTGCATCACCAGAATCAGAAGCGTTATTGAAATCCAATTCGCTATTTGAAGAGGACGGTTATGTGGCGGGCTTCGGTCAACAAATGAAATCGCTGTTGTGGAGAGGTTTTATAGGAGCTTTAAGAGATGTCCACTTAACTCAGGTTTGAAACAGAAATTTTTCAATTAATAGTCCAAATTTGAAGTAAAAAATTATGCACGACCTTTTTATTAAACTACTTCCACTTTCAATCATATTAACAATGTTAAAATAAAACGAGTAAAATTTTAAAACAAAAGCCTGATTGGATTTTCTTGAACTTCATAATTAAATGTGATTATTGGATTTTGTTTGCAGATTCGCGTAATAACACACTTTATTGTAGCTCTGTTGTTGGGAGCTTTATATAACGGAGCGGGCCAAGATGGCGGCAGAACAATTTCAAACACTGGCTGTTTATTCTTTTTCCTGCTGTTTCTCTACTTCTCTAACGCCATGCCTACTATACACACTTGTAAGTTTAATGATTTTGAATGTGTATATGTGTATATTTGAATGTGTGTGAAAGTTCTTTATATACCTCCAAGATTGAATTTTGTAATGCCACCTGAAGGAAATGTACTCTTAATACTGTAGATAGAAGATGTTGCACAAAGAAAACATTCCCTTATTTTTATTGAAATATGCCTGAAAGTTTCCATAAAAATTATATTCTTAGAAAAATCTAAGAATATCTTGGAAGTGATAATTATAATTAGGTGCATGATCTGGTTTAATTATGATGTCGATAGAGGAAAGGGATGGGATGGGAATACAGGCCTCCGGGGCTCCGGCTCACCGTACGAATGTGTTTCGTGCAATACTGCAATACTGCTTCACGCCGATCTTCTGTACCTACACCGGCACGAGCTTGGCCCAATCTTGCAATGCTCTGCTCCCACTTTTATTGC
Source organism: Phoebis sennae (assembly GCA_001586405.1). Classification (NCBI taxonomy): domain Eukaryota; kingdom Metazoa; phylum Arthropoda; class Insecta; order Lepidoptera; family Pieridae; genus Phoebis; species Phoebis sennae. The sequence continues at coordinate 21,760 of LQNK01001345.1, forward strand.
TGAAGATGTTATTCAGCAGAAATAGCCTCTGTCATCTCTAACGACTCCTACGGGTAGGAATAGGGTTGCGACACATAAATAAATAAATAAAATAAATAAATATAAATAAATATTCTTGGACATTTAACACAACACCATCTAGTCCCAAACTAAGCAAAGCTTGTACTATGGAAACTAGATAACTGATAGACATACTTAAACATACTTTTTTTTGTAAATACATACATACTATAGATAAATGAACACCCAGACAGTAGAAAATTATAATGTTCATCACATCATAGTTTTCTGCTCGTGGGGATCGAACCCACACCCTCCGGCGCAATAGACCATTGCTGAACCACTGCACCAATCGGGTCGTCAGCGTCTAAAACATGTATTCTAACCCGTCGTCTAATTTGATCCTACCGATCTATGCAATAAAAACAAAGGGTCTGATTTTGAAAATTTTAGTCGGTTCGAATCCCAGGTGTGGCAAATGACTTTCAGAAATCTTTGAATGCAGTTTCTTATTTTCAAAGTAATGAAAAATTTGTCTTGATATTATTTTCCATCAACAGTATTAAGAGTACTTTCCCTTCAGATGACACTTCAAAATTCTACTTTGTTTAATTAGAACAATGTTACACAAATTATATTTAGGTAAATAAGGAACAGAAATTATGGCAGCTGCTAGCTACCTCTATTTAGCATTCTAGTTAATCGCATTAAACTAAAAACATTTGCAATACTTATATTTATTTTATTATTTTTCAGTCCCAGTCGAAGCGACAGTGGTCATTCAAGAACATTTGAACAAATGGTATTATCTATCCTCGTACTGCGCATCGAAAATTTTAGTCGATCTACCGGTTCAGGTACGCATGTAATTCGAATTTTTGTTTTTTCTTAGAGAAGAAGATGTTATACAGCAGAATATATAAATATTTAATTGCATTATTTTTCGTATATTTAATGTTTGCAGTTGTTATGTGCGACGGTATTCGTCTTCCCGGCTTGGTACTTAACATCTCAACCGATGGACATCAACCGCCTGGCTCTCGCTTGGGCGATATGTGCACTCATCACAATATTGGCACAAACCTTTGGTTTGGTGATCGGTGCGGCATGTGGAGTTAAGGTAAATAAAAACCAATTGAAAAATAATTGTCTTTTAATTCAAATGAATACAATTAGACTCTTTAATCTATAAAAACCTTAGTATAAACGTACCGTATATCGGATTTGTCATAGAAGTATTTCTTGAACCAGAAACTGTCCATACCTATTTGTAAATTAAATACATTCCAAATAAATAGAACTGATGTAACATATACTACTGTTTCGCGCGGTTTCACCTGCGTTTATTTCCTGTTCTCATGGGATACACGGCATAAAAACTACCCCATGTATGTATGTATGTATTCTCGGATTTCATTTTCACATTTATATCAGTACTTAGGGATTTTCATTTTTGATTTAGTAATACAAGAAAAGGCATTAAAATGTAAATGAAAATGCAGTGCAATCAAGATACATATAGTAAATTATAATATAATATTCTCGTTTCAGCTCGGCCTCTTCGTGGTACCAGCTGCAAATATTCCAATGCTGATGTTCTCCGAATTCTTCATCCCCTACAAAGAGATGCCATCGTATCTCCAACCGTTCGCCCTTATATCATATTTCCGCTACGCCTTCGATGCATTCTTGCAAACAGTATACGGGTTCGGCCGGGAAAAATTACCGTGCCATAAAATTATTTGTCTTTTTAAGGATCCTAAATACTACCTCGAATATTTGGGATTATCAGGAAACTTTGTAAGCGATGTTGTAGCTCTATTAGTATGGATATTGATTCTTAAAATATCTTTAATCTGTGTTTTAAAATATAAAGTGTATAAAGCATGTAAATAATTATTAAAGCCCATATTAATAGATACTATCAATACAAGAAGTTGGCATCTTGAATTTATGAGTAAGCATTTGAGTAGCTTGGTTGTTGGGGTTTAGTTTGTAAGGCTTAAAACGCTTTCAGTATTTTAAGCATAAGTTAATGGTGCGTAAAGATTACTTTAAATGGTAAAACTGTGATATTTTAACTTTAAGAAATGTCATAATTCACCATAGTATTTGATTCGATGTTTATAATAATATTTATGTAATATTATCCACATAATATTTCACATACTAGCACATAAAGTTCTATTACCTTGGTCCTAGTCTATCAATTGATGCCGATGCCAATCGCTCTCTACGTGAATATTTATTGATTCGTCTCAGCATTGTATTCTAATCTAAATTATTATGTTAATATTTGTATACGTCAACATTATAATTAAATACGAGATACTATGTATTTTAAATGTATGTCATTGTTGATGTAAAATTATATAGACATATAAAATATATTTTTATTCTTTGTGTTAGAATAATAAATTGAACTTAGTAATTACTTACATTTATTTTTCTCTAATTTTCTCAAATCATGAAAAGATAAATAGACTCACAATGACAAATAAATAAATAATAATCAAATAATAATCCAGTATAAAACATTAGCGATTATTATAACATTAACATTAGCTTAAACCTATATATAGAAAATTCAAACAAAAATCCAGTGATGATGACGATGGTTTTAATAATTAACCTACGACATAGGCAAAAGCCTGCATTAGGGAAGATAGGCTTCTAGCGAAGCATCAGTAGTTACATCACTCGGTAACAGATTAACTAATCTTGCCAAGAAAAACATAAACTAAATATTGCCGGAAATTATTTTTTATAATAATTATTAATTAATCCTCGTCGCTCTAGAGGTAGCTTCTAGAGTCTGCTTATTAGAGCTGGCCCATACGCAGCCGTTCGAGAGGTTATAATCAGTGTATTAATTTTTTCTTTGTTAAGCTTGTTAATTTGAAGTATCGATGTTAAATAGCAAGTTCATATAAACTAATAAAGGTATTACCAAAAAAACACAGCGTCTCACAATATAGGTACATTTAATAGCACTGGTTAAATAAAATACGTATAATTATTTACAACTAAATAGACAACATCAAATGTTTAATGTATTAATTTACATTTATTGCTAAAAAGTATTATATTGAATAAAATACTGTTTACGGAATATTTGATGTATTTCATCCAATATGTATTCCATCTTAATTAATGACAAATATGATATATTTTAAAGGGATACATTAAATCAATTGGTACTCAGTCACCATTATTTTCTTTACGTTTATTATTATTTTTCATTATGAATTAGAAAACATAGTTCATAAATGGAAAAGCATATTTTATGGTAAGAGCCCCGCTAAAAAACTGAGTCTAATTTTCAAAATATTTTATAGTAGGAAACAATAGGCTAGTAGATTCATGTCTATGTCATGTCTTTCTCATAATCAATTAATATTTTCTACAGTTTTTAGTTTACAGAAACATATTTCATCGATTATAACCATTAAAATCGTAAAATTATTTAAAAATTAAAAAAAGAAGATATTATTATTTACCCAGCTAGGGCTCGGTAAATGCTGCAATATGTCTCCAATCGCTTAAGACCAAATAAAAAAAGAGTCAACTAGCCTATTGCCTTTTTAATTTAATAAATTAATTGTCAAGATGTTACAACATTCTATAATGTTGTCAGTGTTAAAATCATACAGTGCAGTGATTGCACGATTGCAAAATTGCCCGACGATTGTAATAAATTCTATACAAACTGGGAAGTAAAAATCATGGATTTTGAAAGACAGTTGGTGTTAATGTATAGTATTACAAAAAAAACTTAATTTGTTGTAATTAACCATGTAAAATGCATAATATTACAATACATATATGTAGACGATATAGGTACTCTTTTAAATTTTACACAAACAAATTTTCCTTTCAAACCCAGTACGAATTTTAGGAGTGTGTCTATGTTACAGTTTGCTGCAACAACTGTTTGTATTCTTTAAAATGTGTTATGCTGCTTAGACCTATTTGTTCTGATATTTCATACATCATCATAACCCACAACCACTTCAGTAGATACACATAAAATTAAACAATGAATAAAACATAAATGGAAATAGAAAATTAAACATAATGTTACTTATAAGAATTTTTGAAATAAATAGCCGAATTTTTTTTCATTAATATAAACTTTTCACCAATCAATATTCCATGCTAATCATTACGCAAGTAAAGTAAGTCACCTATGTTATTCTAAAAAGTAGGAACTGATTACTGAATAGCAAAACAGCATCTGCAACATCTATGCCATTAAAACATTCTATGCCACATTAAATTATCAATATCAGCTATAGTTATCTTTACATTGACTAAAAGTATGTATATTTATTTAGACACAAAAGTATGATAATTAGTTTGGTTTTGTGTTTTATGTTCCATTAACAAAAGCAAATTACATATCACACCACAATTTAAGCTTAATTTTAACATAATAATCATTAGTATTTTGGAATGGATTCTTGTATTTTAAATACATATTATGTCAACTCTTTGGTGCAATTAACAATTACATATAAACTTAACAAGTGACTATTTGTATTTTACAGCCTTGAATATGCAATGTTAAATGTAAAATTATGCAATTCTAAATAAATGAACAAGTTCATAATTACGAAGGTAACTCATTCAGCTTCTGCAGACGCCTGTAATAAAATGTTTTTTTTATTATTTACATATTCATAATTACTGCTAGAATTAAACAAAAATATTAATGCTTGTTTACTGTAAACTTTCAATCAATAGGTACTTAAGTTCTAAGTGCTACCATTCATAGAAGATTAAAAAAATATAAAATAATGTTATTTTATTTACCTGCAATATTCTGTTGGTAAAGATAAGGTTTTATACCAAAGTAGTGTGCTTAATCCAACGCTCCAAGTTCTTAGTGGACTAAGGAGAAAAGATAGTGTACCATATTCCAGCCAAAAGAAATATGCGAGCAAGAGTTGTATTGTCAGTAGGAAAATAAATGGCAAATTCTTGATAATCCTTCTGAACCCTTGTAGGTTTTGATTGATTAATCGAGTTTCTAGGCAATGCGCCAATACAAATATAAGCGGAATTTGTACGAACATCAATTGCACACTACCATACATGTATGTAAATGGTTCTGGTAAAAACGCGCCCTTTATTACTATACCCCAAGCAAATATAGCACCTATATATCCATCTATAAGCTCTCCGATGGCCCATGGCCCAAATGGTAGATAAATTGCATATAATACTATTGGGTAAAACACTCTATCAATTTTGCTAAGTAACCAAACCCTACGTAAAATTTGTCGGCCACACCTTCTTCGGTATTTTGGTGGCGATTTTTGCAATCTTAATATGACTAATGGTATCACATTGATTATAAGTAAAGTACCGAACACCGCCTGAAACTAAAAGAACAAAAATTATTACAATAATACAATGGTAAATCGTTTTTTTTTTAATTCATGATATTTATAAAAATAAAACATACCACAGAGCCTGCATCTAACATCAGTAAAATTCTTGGAGTTACTTCGAATTTCAACACTGTTCCATCTAATGTAAATGGATGAATAACATTTGTTTCTTTTCCTATTTCATCTACAGCCTTCACATATAAATTATGAAGGCCAGTCAAAAACAAATGTGGCAACCAATCACAAACGTAAAGTGGCCCATTTACTGACTTACACTCTAGCCAACTTATTTTATCAAAGGATATCTTGACACTTTCTACATTAACATCGCTAAATGCTAATATTCTTATATGAGTTGAATCAGGAATCAAATGAAGAGGTTCTCTTCCAGGCATTGTGTACTTGGCATGTTTAGGATTGGTGACAAGTACTACAGGCCATGTATTGTGCTTCTGATCAACAAAAGAGAACATGCCATGATCTATAGCTGCTAAACGATACATGCGGTTGTCTTTCCAATCTCCTAATTCTAACTCCAAGTATCCCTTTTTATGTTTTGTATACATTCTTGGAACAAGTCCACCCATAGAATGTAAATGACCACAAACATAGACATGTGACCCGCTGGCACTCCCTATTAACTGTCTTACATTTAGTTTTTGTGATTCCCATTCTAAGGATAGAATACATGAAGTGGGATAGTGTCCGAACCAAACAATATGATCAGCCTTATTTTCAGCTTCAGCTTTTAACTTTTGAATGTGCTGTTGTTCTTGGCTATCTAATATACCAATAAAATTAAAAGGCCTTCGTAGACCTGGATCAGGACAAGCATCTATACCCAAAAAGGCTACACTGACACCATTTTCATTCATAAAATGGACATAGGATTTTGCGTTTTCTACTCCTTGAACAGAATAATTTCTAAAATAGTTCTCTTGTGAATTTATTGTTCGAATATTAAAATTATCTGAAATAAACTTAATATAAGTAAAATAATTGTAAGGTTGAAATATCTACTCTAAAACATTTAGAGGCCATGAACTTTTATTCTATTATAACCTACTTGTATCTGCTTGTGACTTGGCTCACATTAAATTTGGTGTCTATAGATCAATAAAATATATGCACAATTTATATGTAAAACTTTTGACTGTAAATGGGTGTAAATTAAGTATAGTTTCAAAAACTGTCTACTATAACTAATTTCTTGAGATTACTGCATTAAAACAAACAATCAAATTCCCAGCTTTATATTATTAGTACAGATAAGTTGGAAGTCAGTCCTTCAAGCGAAGAAGTAGCAAAAAAGTGAGGTTGTGTAACAAACAAATAATATTTATTTATTTATATTTAATTCAGATACATAGATCCATACACAATTAATAATTAATAAATACAAATAAAATATTGCTTGTGAAGTATGACTTGCATAAAATTTTTAAGTCTTTTGATAGAAACCATTGCAGATTTTTAAATTGTAATTTTACAAAAAAAACTATATTATAAAATATAAATACTCACCATGATTTCCTCTTATATCTAACCAAGTAGTTTGTTCTGTTACTCCTGACTCCTTTATTATATTATGATAATAAACCCACTCAGTTTTCACCTGAGAACTACCCAAATTATCCTTTGCTTTAGCATCTGTTAGATCACCAGTAGCCAAAACAAGAGAAGGTTTAATTTGTTTAACTGTACTATCACAAAATTGCTGAAATTGTGATATTCTTCCAGGGTCTCGGAATATACTTATATGTATGTCGGAAATCTAAAAGTATAAGAAAATGTGACAAAGTATTACATAATATTTACACTAACAGTTTTATTAAGTAATAAACTTACCTGGAGGAACCACACAATATTATTTGGTGTGTCTGTGATTAGACCATACTTTTTTCCTAAATGGTTTGTAAAATTTTCGCCCTCATATTTATTCATGTCATAAAAATTGTGATCAGTTGCAATACTGTTCAATAAATTAGCCATAAAAATTGATAACAACAAAAGAACACAGACCACCGAAATTGCTGCTTTTGAAAAAATCATTTTAATTAAAATAGTTGTATTACTTTAGATTTTTAGGCGAGTATATATTTTTTTCGGCCACTAGTTATTATTCTCATTGTTACTTTTAAGGCTCTACAGAGAGGCCATAAAGGAAAACATTCAACTTTCTTTGTTGGCTCTTGACATAGAAAGCACCAAGGATCCGTAACACTCGAATATAGAAAAAGATGAAAAACTTAAAATTAAATACACTTTTCGCTGCCGGTGCTTAGGCCACAATAATAGAAACTAATAAATGAATAAATAATACAGACTCTCACAGTAATACCTATGTAATGACCAAAGAAAAATCTGAAATATTATTGTTAGGTATTGATATTGACAAATGACAATTGACACTTTAAATTTGATTGACACTTGACAAATTGACACGAAGAAATGTCATAAAATCCAATTGGATATGTTGAACGATACTTAGATTTTTTGTAACATTTATCTTACAAAAAATCGCATTATTATTTTTTAACCACCCTCCACCTCCTCCCAGTATACAAATTCGAGATCCTTCGATTTATAGTCATTTTATATTTTTTGTATGTAACAGCGAGCAGGCATATTCGCATATTTTTGCATATTTATTATATGCAGAGCATTCGGTTTACCTAATGTTTAGTTATATACTCTTTGTGATGTTAAGTGACTGACCGCAGCGCAGCCACTAGAAGTAACCAATGTACTCTGTGCCGCAGTCCATGAACATCTATTAAGCAGTGACGGTTTGAAGGAAGGGGAGGGGATAGAGAGAGGAATAGAACACGATTGACGGGAATGGTATGAGAATTCATGTAAATGGAAAAAATGTAAAAATTATAGACCAAATATAAATTGGAATTAAAATCGGTTAAAAAACCAATGGGTTATCCGGCCTCTAAAGTTATTGTTTGTGCCTCCCTCGCAAAACAGTGATTTATTTGAAATTTGTTGACGATAGATGGTGGTTGTGACGTCATATTATTTCTCTTCTTGTTATAATTGATTTTTTAAATGCTTACTTAGGTACATCTTTCTTATTTCTTAAAATATTAAAAAAATCCTTATCCTGACTAGTATTATAAATTACTATAAATGCGACAATAACCCTGCCTGTATGTCTCTTCACGGTTAAACCAATGAACAGACTTGGATTAAATTTTGTTAAGAGAATGGTTGAAACCCGAGAAAGGAAATAAGATAGAAAATAAAAAATAAATAAGAATTAAATAAAATTGTATTGTTCCACCAACAAAAAAAACAATTATACATATTAAGCAATTTAACCAATAATAGTGGAGACTAAAAGAGATGTCTCAGCTATGTTATTCGAGATCAACATATCGAATGGCGCTGGTTTTCGCCCCCTAGGATGTTATGCGGGAGTAGTGAACTTCATTGACCTCGTATAAAATCTTAAAAATAGTTAAAAAAAACAATGTTGAATACTCTTAAATTACACTTATTACGCGTGTCTGTGTGTGTGTGTGTGTGTGTGTGCGTGTGTGCGTGTGTGTGTGCGTGTGTGTGTGTGTGTGATCATTACCAGGTTGGTATTTTTTATGAAAAATATTCTTTAAAAGCGGGTGGGTTCCAACAAGACTGCATCAAATTTTCTTCATCATGTTGTGATAGCTATGTTCTTTCTTCTTTCTTCTATATCCCGGAAATCCCTCGGGAACACACACACACACAGGTAATAATTTTATAAGCCTATTTTCCGATTGGTAATAGTTCATTTTAAATTTTAACATTCTCGTTTGGAAATAAATTAATGAACATTGCTAGAGTCTTCTTTCAAATACATTTTACTATTTTTATAAGAGCCTATCGAGAGCCTATCTCGGTACCCCGAGTGGGCGCAGACCCGTCGGGCGGCCGCGGTATCGCTGGAGGGACGCTGTGGAGGCAGACCTGCGCGAACTCCAAGTTGCTGACTGGCGGGAAGTGGCACAAGACCGGGACCGATGGCGTTCTCTTGTATCGGAGGCCAAGACTCACTTTGGGTCGCTGCGCCAGCGGAGTAGTATTTTTATAAGATTTAACTAACGTACCTATTCAAACAGTATGAATGTCTAAGGAAAAAACTGGATAAGTATAAGAATCCATTGTTTTAAACAGCAAACAAGTTGAATATTTAGAAAAATTTGAATCTAAATATTTTATTTGTTTATTGTGTGTGCCAATGTGCCGAATGTTGTGCCCTATGTTCGGTATGTAACGTCGCAAGAAGAGATCGTTATTTAATTGTTCTATACTTCTTATCTTTTCTAAATGACGAGTTCGAAAGAAAATGGAATTAAGCTATACGAGTATACTATACTTAGTGACCGGTGGGAATAATACTCTCCGTAAATACCATGCATCAGCATATTTTATGTAGTTTTGTAGTTTGAGTTTCTCAGAAGGATCTTTAAGGCCCCATCTACACATTAGCAGTCCGTGTACATGGACATACGCGGACGTCATCTCTCGATGGTTGGCGGATGCATCGGTAGACTGTTTAGTACCTATTACGGTTATATAGGGATAGACATAATATTATCCCATCTTCACGTCCGCGGACGATACCTACAGATGACGTTCGCGTATGCGTATGCTAATGTGTAGAGGGGACATAAGAATGATACTGACGAGCGTTCTTAATTCCAGAACTGAATTTTTAGGATTCTTCACATTTAAATATGGGATGAATCTAGTATTTGCGTTTGCATTTGTTTTTTTTATAAGTATGTGTGACGAATGGTGCCGAAATTTAAGATTAATTCACTTTATACATTCCTAATGTGCGAGTCCGGTTATATATTGTCATCTTTCAATATTTGACGATATTAACTGTTTTTACAAAAAGTAAAAATATAATATGCCATCATCAACTAGAAATGATAAAGGTGTACGTGTAGGTATATATTTGAATAAAATATCATTTAGAATGTAAGTAATTAACTTTTAACCTACTTTCAAAAAAAGGGAGACGGTTCTCAATTCGACCGTATTTTTATGTATTTTCCGTTTGTGGACGGATTTGGAAAATTCTTTTTGCATTTGAAAGAGTAGTGTCAGTGTGGTCCCATAGAAATTTGATTCAAGTCTGATCATCTCCACATAGATGTATTCCAGGGAACTCCTCGAAAATCAACAGAATAAGTTCTGCACTTAAGGTTTTATGATGTACTAGCTGTGCCCCAGGGCTTCGCTCCCGTCGGAATATCGGCAAGATATATAGCCTATAGCCCTCCTCGATAAATGGGATATCTAACACTTAAAAAAATTTTTCGAATCGGACCAGTACTTCATGAGATTAGCGCGTTCAAATAAACAAACTGTTCATCTTTATAATATGAGTATAGATATACCCATTAAACTTTAACTCTGAGATTGAATTGTAACTAGGATGTGATTAACTGAATACCCTTCACAGATCACTAAAAAGAGAAAAATAAAGTTATTTTCTATTTTTTAGAGTAAGGAAGTCGGTTCTATTATTTGGCGAAGAGTTATTATAATATATACGAAATACTGACGAATGTATAAAGTATAAACTGAGTTTAGGTATAAGTACCTAGAGTATTACCATATTTATGGTATTGCTCAGTAGTCATTAATGTAATGCAATTTATGCGTCCAACTAATATATTGAAACATTTGTTGACGTGTGTATAACTTTACGCATTCATATATGGACCTACATATTTGAATAGTTTGACCGCGCATTCCCCACGCGCGGCGCGTATCTACGGAGGCTTCGTGCTCCAGCCTACAGCGGGCCTCGTAAGTCGTATCTCGCCGGTATCCGCGCGCCACTATCTTGCCGCATTCCACCAAGCCGAAGCCGAGGCGCGCCCCGCGCGTGCCTTCATGCCTTTGCCTACCCACGCGCCCTCCTCACTTCGCTCAGTCGATTCTACGCGCTTATAGACTATGCGCACTGTTGATGCGCTCCGAAGTTACCGTATCGCGCGAAGTGTAAAGTGATGTGCCTATGGATATATAGTTTAACAACAAAATAATAAAGTGCCATAACAGTTTATAACATTGGATTTGTTTATTGATGGTGAGTGTTGTGGACGTCCTCTTGTTACCACTGCGGATGCGCGCGCTTTCACGATGCGGCCACTTTCATTTCATACACATAGCTCGAATTCCGCGCCCGCACTGCGGCCGCTGACCCTGCGCCTGCGCGCCCTTCTTCAAACTTCTAAGTCTATTATATACTCATTTTTTTAATAAATAAAGCTCTAAAATAATTGAATAGGTAACAAGGGTCCTACCGCAATACTTTTTAATCATAACATTCGGGGTTCAGGATAGTTACCTTCTAAGTACCATTAATTTATTCATTCTGTGTTTATAATATTTTAGACATGTTTATTTCAAATAAACTCTACAGGAAAAATGTAGCAATCCATCATGACATTTTATTCCGTTTCCTTATTACATGGTGATCAAATACCAAATAGGTACCAAATTTCGAATTTAATAACGTAATCAACAAACAAGGTTGAAATGTCAACGTTAAGTAAGATTCCGTTTTATCACTGTACTTAATTGAAATAAACATCAAGCCCCATATCTAAATGACACGATTAGGTCAGAAATTCATTAAAATCTACCACTCATCCTTCCAAATTTCGTGAACAAAAATGGCAAAAAACCAAAAAGTATCAATATATAGCAATATTTTATGCTGTAATGTATGGAGTATGTTGTATACAACATACTATATATAATATGGTACTACTAATTGTTACTAAACGTTAGGTTTACTCTATAAGACAGTCCACAACCTATCTTTCAATACATTTTTAATATTCATACAGCTACAGTTCGAAATCTTATAAAGGATTTGATAATTCTCTAAAAAAGGCAGTCAAGTGTCAACATTGGTATAGTGATTGATAAAAAATGATTCATTAACGCGCTAACTGACTAGGGTTGCAACCGCATTCCTTCGATAGCACGTCGAGTATATAAATCCAACGACAGACTTTGTAATACATATTATTGCGTCTGTGTGTATAACATAATGAAACATATTGAAACAAGAATATATACATGGTACATTTAGAATTTATAATAATGAGAGAATGAATATAAAAGTCAGATTAAATTGTCGGAGTAGTGTTAATAACACATTTGAGAAATTGCAAAATAAATATAATAATATACAGTAAGTCATAATTTTATCTTATTTACGTATGATAATAATGCAAATATTCATTAGGCGATATTTCTAGGCTAAATGGTGTCATTTGTATTCACTTTTGTTCATAAATACCTATCTTGTAGCCTCACTTACAATTCAATGAATGAAAAAACTCAACTATTAGGTGGAATCTAATAAATTAATTATTCATTATTGTCAATTACATAAAGAATTCATTCAAATTTGAATCATTAACAATATATAGTATTATATATATTTTCTAATTGAAAGAACACAATGATACCATGTAGGTATATTTTTATTTACCTCCATTATAGTTAGTTACACGTGCTTGTACTTATAACGGAACTTTCATTTTGTTTCACTTAGATTCTCACGAAATAAGGTTTAATAGGTTCTCCATTCTTATTTTGCACAATATTTCGAAATGACGACTTGAACTATTATGCACCGATCATATGAAACGTATTTAAGATAAATAACGTTTTAATTAGTTACCTATTATTTATTTTACAATAAACACTTAATTCCATCAGGATTAACGTAGGATTCTTAGAGTAAAATATTATTTTAAATTTGTTTAATAGTTTCGTAGCCTACTTATTTATTACAAACAAATTATCAAAGAAAAATCTTTCCTCCATAAAATATTACTAACTGTATTAATAACATCCATTGCATCCGAACGAATTCTCTCAAAGCAACACACGTAATTACTCCTATAACTCGAGACTTTCAGTACTCCCCTGTGATTTCTACCAGTAATAAAAAAAAATACACCATACGCAGGTTATCCGAGCGTATTACAATTTTACCATCACACGAATTATAAACAAAAAAAATATAAAAACGATTAACACTATTCTGCTATGTTTTAAACTAGCTGACGTATTGACTTTCCAAACATCATTAGAAATAATTATAGTTGGTAATTGAATCAGTTTTGCTTTTGACTAATTCATTGCGTATTACCTTAGCATGGTCTAAGCTTAGAAAGTGATAAAGAAAAGGCCATGATACATACTGACGTAACACGTAAGAGTGACGTTTTATATGCGTTAACGATTACAGCGAAGCAATATAAACTGCACTATGAATATAAATTGTTTTATATAGGCACTCAGTTGAGAAATTAACGGTTGGATAATAATTTGTCGTTTTTTTCTTTAAAGAACTATGATTAAAAAAGAACAAACAGAAAATAATAAAAGTTAGAAATGCCTTACTATAAATAAGTATGCTTTTAAAAAGAAAAAACAAAAATCATTTATGGGTATTTCAATATTAAGTATATTTTATTTCTCACGACTTTTAATACCACATGCCAAGCCTAAGGTAGCTTTATAATACTCTTCATAAACAACAGAGGGAAAGATTTTGCTGGATGAAGAGATGATTAAAGATATATTGATAAAAAAATCAAAATGTACAGTCAAAGTAAATGTACAGTAAAGACGAACTATTGACGTTTGCAATAGATTGTGATTTAATTATATTCTTTTACGTATTTTTAGTTAAATAAGTTATAATAAAATGGGAAACGTTTTTCTTCCTCGTGGTTTTATTTAAGTAAGGAGTAAACTAGCTGAAACCTTATTCTTAAATTTGTAGAATCATCCGTCCAGATGATCTGTTTAGTTTTTGAGAGAAAGAAAGAAAAGTTTATTTATTAGGAAACCAGGTAGGTACATAATTAAAAATTGTATCCTTAAAAATAATTTACACGAATAATTATTTAAAAAAATATGTATAAATGCAGGACCGTGAATATGTCATAAAATGGATACCACTCAGCATATTGTTAAAGTCTGTGTATCTATATGAAGTTCGGGTTGAAAGGAGTGACACATATTTATGTTACAGAGCAAATGAAATAAAAGAAAGAAAACCCATATAACCAAAATAGTAAACAAGCATTCGAAATAGGTACAAAGACATGCTAACATAATGTAAAATAAAAAAAAATAAGAAAAATACCAGCAAAGTCGCAATAAGTAAAAATAATTAAAATCCCAGATTTCCCCAACTTGTTTCAAAATGTATTTTAGAGTTGTCATAGTTGAAAAAAATATGTATTATTATAAATATACAAATTGTATACGAGTTCTTAATTTTTACATATAATAAAACAGTAACCAGACCATTTCTGTACATTTAATATTTTTTTAAAGAGAGTCAGTGCTATGCAATAATTATGGATATATGTTGTGTCAGACTGTCTGTATGTATTGTGCGTCAATCGCATAAAAACTACTAGACAGATTTTGACAAGATTTTATATAAATGGTGATGAATTAATATTAGGTGCAAGTTATAGTCTACATTTTATGTCAAAAAAATATATTGTAGTTGTGGTAGGCTATTCATACATGTAATCATGATTTGGATGAAATTTTGTACAGCGATTTCTTTGAAACAGGATTTTATCCTGAAAATCCTATGGGACCGGTAAATACGCGGTTGAAATCGTGGGGCTCAGCTAGTAACATTATATATTATTTTTTAGATTATACTATGGTTGTCTAAAAGTTAGTTTTCATCTTTGGAAAAATTGCTTTGAGGAACCTCAATGCCATTTTTAGGATTGGTCCATACATGTAACCCGAGGATAAAAAAATAAATTCCCGAATATATACTTGAATCAGCAGCAGTATGTATTATTCGATAGGTCTTGAAATAGGAAATAGATGTTTGTTATGTTTTCGTTATATTAATAGTTGACGAAGTCGTCACAATTTAGTAACAAAAATCATAAAAAATGTCATACCGTTTCTACTACGAAAATGCATAAACGAATTTTTGACACATAAAACCAATTTTGATAGAAGGCTCTTATGTATCAATTCTCCTTTTGATACATAATTTTGATAGAATGCTCAAAAGCTCGTACGGAAGCTAGTATTACATCATTCACTCATTTCAGATGCTGTCCTTTACGAATGTTATAAGACAATTCTTCTTGCCAAATTTCAAGTTTTCGGTCAGCGAATTAATATTTAATATTATAAGGGCTCCGTTTTTGCCTTTGTAGGTACCGAATCCTGAAAATGACTACACAATGTGTACACAATCGTTTCGAGTTCATTCCGTCGATGGTTTGATTTATGTTATTTAAATATAATATACTAAAATAACCGCATATTAGTAATTATTTTTTATACTAAAAACTATTCATAACATTACTAATAAAACATTTTGCTAAAGCTTAATTACCGTGAGTCTGTAAATTTAATCATGCATGCTTGGTTTACTGTTACATATTTTACTTGCAAATCATTCATCTGTTGCTTCCTGGTGACTTCACTATCTGCAATCAATAATATTTTATTTTATACTTTATCTTACTATACCATATTATTGCTTAATTAATTTTTTATTACTAACGAAAAACTAAGAAACTGAACAAATTTTGTAGTTCAATATTTGTACCATATTGAAATCAATCCTACTGCACTGATTGGAAATATTACAGTTCGTAAACAAACGGATGAAAATGCAAACATTCTTTGAATTTCGCAGTAATCGGGTTCATATTTTTCAAATGCACATAAGTATTTAACATAATATAGAAACTTCTATATCGAGAGTTTTCTAATGTCATGTAACGAGTGAAAAAACTAAAAACTAACTATTACTAGCCCTCACACTATGGGGGGAGGGATTATGTGATAGAGGATAGGAAGAAATCTTATAGACGACCCAGAGCTCTTTTACATATGTTGTAGACTGTAGCTGTAGTAGACATACTAATTACTATATAAGGAAAACAGAAACAATACATTTAGGGTATAACAAAGCTCTATGAATAAATATTAATCCAAAGATTATTACTCTAATGACGAGACCTAGTAAGAGGAACATTTCGCTTTTGTATCATTTTTTAATTTTCCTTCCCTAAATTACTATCTCTTAAAACTTTCTCATCATACTGTTATCACTTGATAACTTCTAGGAACTTTACCTTGACACTTTTTAATCATGTACCTGCTTTTATATTGTATTTTCATTGCTATCAACTAAAACTATTATCGTAAAGTTTTCTACAAGAGTAAGGAATAAGGATTATATAAAAGACTCGACCACATTGAATTAGATTTATTAACCGCACGTGGTTTATTGTTAAGTCTGTAGAATTAACACACGCAGGCTTCCATTGTGGAGCTGTTGCACAAACAAGGTACTTGGAACCCAAGCACAAGTGTAAATCTAAAAAATTCCATTATATCAGTGTTCACGTTGTTACGTGCGAGTGTCAAAAGTGGTGGCGAGATGTCGAAAAGTGGAGGCAACGACGACCATAGGTATGCGAGGACGCAAGATGCGGCTGGCGTAGGGGGAGGGGCGCTCGGCATCTGAAGGTCGTCCGCATTCCTCGCGTCGCCGTCCGGTGCTACCGCGCTTACGTAGCGCCCCCGGCCGCGCCTCACCTCCGCCCCGCACCGCGCCCGCGCCGACCGGTCGGCCCCTGCCCCGCTACGCCTGACCGCCATCACAAACTATCGCGCATTTACTAAAACAAAAAACATGTTCTTATGGCTATCAAGTGCTGAGGAGCCACAGAGGTACCGGATGCGATGAAATTTATTCGCATCTAGTTTTTTCGAACCGATCTTGTGGTGCTACATTCCAAGAAACGTTTTATAATACTTAAGTATATACGAGTTCAAGATAGCATATTTTGTTGCTTTTGCTCCGGCTAGACTCGAATGTTATTTGAAATTATTAGTAAGAAGCCCAGAGCATTTTGATTAATGTGTATTAATAAAAAATAACTAAACCAATACTCATAATTCATAAACCACAGTCTAGATATAATAGTAAAACGTTAGGGACCTAAATGATTATCTACTATGTTATCTTATGAGCGTAAGGTCATGAATGATAGTGAATTAAAATAATACTGAAAGAATGCTTGAAATTAATTATGTAGATATGATCGTAAATAGTATGACGTATAACGATAAAATATGTAAACAAAATAAACGCTTTATTTGGAACAGATGCAAATCAAGTTTTAAATTTTACTATATACAGTTTATTATTAAACCTGATTTTCAATTTTCAGACAAGATTTAGATCAATATTAAAAACGTAAACCTGTGCTTTCGATGCTGTGCAGATGCATATACTTTAAAAAGAAATAATAACATGCAAGTTAACAATGCGAACACCAAAAGCTGCAGGTAGCAAAAAGTGAATTTTAATGTACAAAAAAACTGTGCAAAGGAATGCACAGATGTTAAAGATCCGGGCATTCCTATCCCATCCATGCAACGCACCTTTTGGTGGAGATAGAAGTGACTAGTTTAGAAATTATTAATATTCTTACCTCGGACAAATCGACTGACCTCGTATTTATAGCCAAACGATGTTATGCAAGGTAATTTGTATATTTTAGGATTTTTTTAAATACAAAATTCTGATGTCATTATTTTGGAAATAAACTAACATTTTAGTGGATATAATATACCTATGCATTATCTACGTTCTAATAAAGTTGAAAATGATACCTATTGACAGAGTTTTTTTTAATTATTTTTAGGAATTAAGAAACGACGCATTTAATGAAACGTGGTTAGATTTAAAGTTAAGCGTTTAGAAAATAAATAAAAGTTTTTAAAAACTCTAGGACACGTCTGAAATGTCTTGTAAATAAAAAAGTACTTCTAGTCTTGAAGATGATAAGTTTCGGGATTGGCTTCGGTCAACTTAGGTCAACAAAATTTAGAGCGACGTAAAATTTCTATTCACGACCGATGGCGCCATCACTTTTCTATTCGAAATTTGGCCTTTGTAAAATCAGTAATTTATTGAATATTCAAGAACAATTAATGAATATTTATATGAATTTCAGTATTTGTAGATTTAGAAAATGATAAATATTTGTACAATTATTCTAATGACGTAGTTATGGAGGTATAATTTTAATAAATATTTTTACAGGGAGTGTAATAGGAGTATCGAGATGCGACATGCGTGCTCTGTGTTCGGTTCGCGGGCCGTTGGGCGGGGAGACGCGCGCGCTCGGCGCAGGCGCACGCCTCCTGTCCCTGCGGATGCCCGGCCAACCGCAACCCATCCACTTTGTTGTAGAGGCAAAGACAAGAGTCAAGGAACTGAAAGCTTTAGCAAGCGCCCACGCGCAACTCCAAGGCATGACCGATACAGAACTCTTTGGACTGGCTATTTTACAAAGTTAGTATATACAGAAGAAGCATTCTTATAATTATCAACAATATTATTTGGAATACAAGACCCTCTATTCTAAATTACTCACGTCATCACCATAAATATTTAAATGGAGACACCGCAACTATCAAATATTAATATTTGACGTCATTCTTCACAAGAACGACATTCCAAAGAGCTAATTCATATTAAACATAAATGATGTTGAGTAATAAACAGGCTATATTTGTACATCTATCGCAATTATTAACCCATTATATACTCACGTCGCGCTTAAACTTAATACTGATATATACGATGATTAAAATAAATAAGTATTTTAACGAAAAGATGTAAAAAAAACATTAAAAAATCCAAATACATTTATTTTCCTTTAGAATTAAGAATAAGATGTTATTTAAGAATAATTTTCCTTAGTTCGTTCTTAATTTCTTTTCAGATGGGGAGTTCTTATTCGTTGATTTGGAGAGCAAACTATCTAAATATGCACCAAAGAGCTGGAGATCATCCCATACACACGTGAGTTGTACTTTATTTATTCCGCTAATATTGTTTGTGTGTGTTATATTGAGGAAAAGGTTTTAATTTACGACCTAATCTAATTTATTTTATTTTCAGGGTTTAGACGCCAATGGAAAGCCACTACTTGAACTTCACCTAGTCGTACAATTTCACGTGGAGAGTCCATTACTTCTGCATGATGACATTGGTCGTCACTTATATTATCTCCAACTCCTTCACAATATCCGCTCTAGAGATACTTTACCAGTTGAAATCCTTTTACTCTTAATCGGCTTAGCGTTGCAAGCCGATTATGGTGATGAAGAAATCTATGAAAACAAAGAGTACTTTAAAATAGAGGATTACGCGCCGCCTTCTCTAACGGGAGACTGGGTATCCGCTGCCGTGAGAGCGTGTCATCGCGAACATCGAGGCCTTACCAAAACTGATGCCGAAACCAGATTTATTAGAGAAGTTTGTCTTTTGCCAGATACAATAAATTCACATAGATATCGACTAAAGCAATCAAAATCAGAAGTTGAACCAGGAACTGTTTGGTTACTCGTAACTGCTAAGGGAATTAAAATTTTACCAAATAATGGGCCAACATCCGATTTTATATGGAGCTCAATTGGTAAATTAAGCTTTGATCGAAAGAAATTTGAGATTCGGACAGAGGAAGGTAAAATAACATTATATTCATCAAGTGAAGAGAAATGCAAATATTTATTTGCACTTTGTAAAGAAACTCACCAGTTCTCAATGAAAATCTCTCCAAAATTAAATGAAATTTTACGAAAAGAAGAGGAAGAACGAAAGACATGTTTTGGATATTCGAAATCGTTTAGTTTGCAAGCCAATAAAAACAAGAATGAACAAAGAATATCACTTATATCATCCACAAGCTCTAATACTACGTCCGGGATTGTCAGCGATAGGGTTCAATCTGAAGATGAATTGGAAATAATGATAGATTCTCCCCCTGCACCTTCAACAGAAAGTCTAGCATTCGCTCATTTATTGGACTGTTCAAACTCCTATTTAATTCGTAATATTTCAAATGAAAATAAAATTCCTAATAAAACTTCAACATTGCAAATGCAAAAACCTAAATCCCGCAAGAAAAGTAAAGAAGACAGTGAAAAGGTATCTAAAAGTGACATTTCCTCAGAACAGGATTCCGTTAGTCAATTCGAAGAAACTATTTCAATACCAGAACAAACTACAAGTGAAGCCCTGTCAGATAGCCCGACATCTAACAAAATAAAATGCACTGGATCACAATGCTCATCTTCATGTAGTACAGTAATAATGGCTCGCGCAGGTCTTAGTACCCTCAGTAGGGCATCCAACGGAAGTAGCCTAGAATTAAGTTATACTCACACAGCTCAGAATTCCATGCTTAGTGATAACAGTACAGTTGGCATCGATATAGAATATACACAGGATGCTGCGTCAGCTTTGTACGATGGATTGGGTCAAGCAGTTACTGTAGCTGCTTCTAGTGAAACAAGTGGTGTATATACGATGGGAAGTTCGGAACTTACTGCACGTTCAAAGTCATATTCTCTTTCTCAAGGAAGTCGTACCGAATACAGCGAGTCACATTATGAAAGGTTTAAAACACCTAAGGATAATGACTTAGCTGATTTCGACAGCGTTTCGTCAATTCTTAAACACAAATCCGATAGAGCTAACATATCAGCCACCAGTTCAGATTGCATTGACGGTATAGCACAGTTTTGTAATCAAAATCAAATTGAAGTTAAAGAAAATGTTTTCCGCGAACGGACAAATTCTAATGTAAGCGCCGCTTCTTTTCACGGAGATGGAAGTGACCCTACGGACAATAAACACAATTTACTTAGTGCAAGTGAACTAAGCGATTTAATTGTTGGTCGCGGTGTTTATCCAAAAACTCAATCTGTAAGTGATACATTTGACTCCGTTTCGGATTACGTGAGGCTTCCTTTACCATTTGGCGGCAAAAGTTACCTTGAAAATCAAGGAGATGTCGCGGCAATAGATGAAAGATTCCTTAATAATTCATTTTTTGATCGACCTCCTACACCACCTACAAGATTAGATAGCAGAAAGGGCTTACATTTATCTTTGCCAAATATTTTAGATTTAGATGAAAATACCGCGATGTTGCCCAGATATCCAGATAAACCTCCACCGCCATATGAATATAATCATAAAACACTTTCTTCTTGTTCAACGATTCCATCAAAACCTCCTCCAGCGTATCCTGGCACAACTAGCTCTACTTCTTCGAAAGTGGGGGAAAAGGAGGAAGTAGCAGCGAGAGTAGTAACATCCAAACCTATGATAACAATTCTTAAAGCAGAGGCAGGAGAAGTGAATATCTCAGGAGAACGCACATTTGCTAGTCCTATGGTATTAGAACATAGATTTCAAAAATCAAAACGTCATCAAGCCTCCAGTCGTCGAGCCGAACGATCAAAATTAGCTCAAGGTTTAACGAATAACTTGTCACCCTCCAGGGAATTGCCACCACATATTGACTCCAATGTGCTAGTAGCAATGATGAAATTACCTCCGCCTCCTCCACCTCCACGTCATGCTAGATTGCCCCCACCACCGCCTGTAACACGATTACCACCACCACCTCCTCCACACAATCCTATGTTCCATCAACAACTGCATAGCGACGTCGATTACGTTTACTACCCTCTTCAAGACCCTTCAGTTTCACAACAAAACTACCTCGACCACAAACTTACTGAATCTCGAATATCAAACATGCATAAAAGTGCTTTGCATTACAGAAGTACACCCTTCCTTTCTACGTCGTTATCGTGCTCTTCCACATACGGTTCCATACAGAACTTATCCGATTCCTATGTTCAAATACCGGGAACACGAACCAGTTGGTACTCTATGACGAGCAGAAATTCTACCAGCAGTCATTCTATTAATTTAGATAGACCTCCAATACCAACACGAATTGCAGAAACTTCAAATTTTAATCGAACTAAATCACACGAAAACATGCTTATTATAAAAGACCCACCGCCTTTAAAATCAAGAAGAATGCCGCCTCCTCCACCGCCGCCTTACGAACACAAGAAAAAAATTCCATCCCACTTAAAAGGAATCAAACATCCTAGTTCTAGTTGTAGTAACTTTAACAGTGACATTTGTGTTAATAAAGTGAAAGACTCTTCTAATTGTGATCTAGATATAAAAATTCTTAGGGAAAAAAGCAAGAACTTAGACTTGCCGCTTATAGCAGCTTTATGCAATGACCGGTCATTGCTGAAACAAACAAAAGCGTTTGGTGCCCCAAAACTAAAACAAACAGCGAGTGACAGTGAAAGTGATCGGAAATTTGCTAAGTTCAACCAAAACACCACCGATAACATAGATTTAAGGAATAAATCAGATAGTACCAGGAAAGTTGTCACAGGTTCTCAAAAAAGAATATTGGTCCGTAATCCAACTGACAAACTTCCAGCATTACCCGGATCTGAAAGTCATACTCCGAGAGCTATGTCAAATACATATGTTATGCATCCGAGTTCTATTAAAATTAAGAAATGTCAACCTAGCTCATGACAAAAATATACGAGACTATTCATTACCAAATTACTTTTTGTGAATCCTTCCAGTGCTATGCTCTTTTCTTTTAATTATTAATTATTTTACAAAACAATAAAGACTGATATCCAAGCATTTCCAAAACGGCTTCGAAAACTTGAATAAAAAATTATAAATAATATTTTAGCAGCTTAATCTCGAATTCAATAGAAAGCAACCTTTTGATGAATTCTACGGCAAAAAAGTATCGATGTCATTTTCTCATTTAAGAATATTGTTTTGGTAGGGGAGCCCAAGAGGGGATTTCGGGATTTACTCGAGCGCGTCAGATTAATATATAGGGGGATACCTTGTACCTTAATAAGTACTCCCACCAAGTATGAGCCTTATATATATGTTCGCTCTTCAGGGATAAAGGATCAGATTAGTAAAAAAAAATTGATCATCAGACATTCTCGAGCGCGTCAGATTAAGATAAGGTGAGTTAGTTACGTGCTAAAACGTGTATATTTCACTAATCTGACGATTTGAGCGTGACGCAAAGAAGGGAGAGGGCTACAAAGTTGTAAAAAAAAAATGTCACCTGGACATTCTCGAGCGCAGCTAATTTTTTTTTTATTTTGAAGGGAATCATTCAAGGATTACGAAAAATATATAATCTGACGATTTCCACAAGCCGAAGCAACAAAAATTGATCGATAAAGTTCAGCTACGTGATGCCTATATTCCCCTCTCTGCGTTTCTATTTCTCTCTCACTCTTTCTCTATCTGTTATTCTCTCTCTTCGTCCCCACTCTGGTTTGGGTTGCCAATTGCTATGACGCCATGACAGCTGTTCACATTAACTCGTTTATAGCATAGCATTGTTTACAACGTATTTCCAACGTTTTTCCACGTTTTATGGTTTTAATATAAGTTGATTAATTAATGAATGAATGAATTAAGAATAAAAACAAAAATAAAAAAAAAATAAATAATGAAGATGTTAAAAAAATACTTAAAAAAATTTATGTGTTGTAATTATTTTCTTATAAATACAAGTATTCTACTTAAAAACAACATCAACTTTCTCATTTGCATGTTTTTTCCTGAGTTTTTGGTTTAAAAAAATTAAAAGAAAAATTGTAATCGTCAGATTAAGCGAATCCCTCTAGATAATTGTCAGATTAAGAGACAGCACGTCTAGGGCGTACAGACGAACGATATATATCTTAATCTGACGCGCTCGAGTATTTCAAAATGGCGATTTTTTTTTGCATATTCTAATAAGGGCCGTGACTGTGCGTTACATCCAAATCGTCAGATTATTATATAAAAGCATTTTATTAGGGTCACTTAACATCCCCTTCGAAAATCTGACGCGCTCGTTAAAAAAAATTTTTTTTTTTCATTTTTACGGCCAAACCCACCATGGAAACGGTCAGATTAACATATGTACATTTTCAAAAATACGTAGGACATATATGACATTAATATCTGACACGCTCGAGTAAGTCCATGGAAGTGATTTTTTTTACATTTTTGAAAATTTATAGCGGCTTCCCCCACCGATGAAACGGTATGTATTATATGACATTTTTTTCTTCTAATTATCTAAGCTTCTCAACCCAATAGGTCTCTATAACGCTCGAGTAAATCCCGATTTAGCATCGTGGGCTCCCCTACCATTTAATGATAGTGGCCGAGGATCCTCGACTTTTTCTATTAAAGCTGTCTAACACTAAAAACGTAATTGGCGTTTTGGTACTCAGAATTATGAATATGTTGTATAGTAATAATAATATCGATAAAGATTCGATGTTAATTAAATTATAATATTAATGCCAACTCACATGAGATGAAGGATTTATGATTAAAAATTATGAATGCAAACCACAAATTGTGTGATTCATCTGTATGTTAGGAAATAGGTACTCCAATTCACTCCAATACCATAATTTGCTTAAATACATCACATCCGTTGATATTTATGTTTTTTTTTCTTCAATTATTACCTTTTAAACTTGTAATTGGTTCTCGGCTCATAGGTGTTTTTGTTAGAATAGGTGTGAATAAAAAATTATAATTTAAATAAAACAAAATATAAAAGTATTATATGTGTATGTTATAATATCTCATTTTTGTGAATTAATAAAATTCAAATTATTATATAAACGCATATCCTTTGTGGGAACAACAATTCTGATTATCTATAATCAACAGTGATGTTTCAAGTTAAGTCAATTTGCCTATATGAACGCATGTTGTACGTGTATAGTTTATGTAAATTGTAATTCTCTAAATTATGCTGCAGTAATTTATGACTCCTGTTTCTCATTAACATTTGCAATATCTTACCTTATGGTAAATTTTTGCCTAAATTTAAATGTTAATTAAAATTCTCTATAAAATAGTGAATTTTTTAACAAAACAAAATACTCACTACTATTTATGAAACATTTGTTAAATTTAATATTAAATAAATATGATGAAAATAAGTCATAGCTTAGTCTAGTTAGAAAATAATGAAAATGTAATAATTTTTAGAATATTTATTTCGCTAAATGTACATAATATAATTGTTGATAATTAAAAGTACATTAAATGTTTCATTATGTACAAATGTATAGTAAACTTATAAGAAATACTACTGAGTGTTTTCGTTTATGCCCTATTACATATTCGTCTTGAAAACTTTCAGAAACATATACACTGCAATCTCACAAATGGCAGATTAACCGAGGAGTTGTGTTTGGTGATAAAAAGGTCGGATGTAGCAGTAATGGACACGAAAATATTAGTAATGAATTAAGTTCAATAAATAAGTATACAACAAAAATTAACATTATTCTTACAGTGAGTATTATCTACGATTTGAAAGCTTGTAGCGTATAGATTTTACCTCTATATTTAAACTAAAAATAAGATGAAGTAAAAAAAATTTAGTATTAAAAAATAAATTATTTTTTAGATAAATAACATAGTGTGTTGGGGGCTTAGATAAATAAATAGATTGAAATGTAAAATATTACAGTATAGTAATATAGTATAAATTATTAACATGTATGGATAAAAATTATAAATGAACATAAAAGTATTTGTAAAAACAGTATTAATATGGCCTTATTAATTAGCCTCATAACCATACATTTGCACATTTTATCTTTACATTACTTTGTTAAAAAAACAAGATCCAAACTTAAATTAATGACTAGAATAAAAATACTTTGGGACAAATAATAATATCAGATCCCATATTAGGTAGGTATAATTTATAGATAAAAACCTTGCATTATTTAAAAATGATAATGTTTCCGAGTCGCCAAATTTTAACGGTCACATATTAATATTTTTAACAGAAATAGTAATTTACATAGTGAAACTCATAATAATTTATATAAACACATATCATATTATTCGTTTCGTATTATTCTATCGTTCATTACAAGGTATATTTGATATAAATATATTTTAATCACAGGTATAAAACAATATCCTACCAGAATATAAAACAATCAACAATTTTACTCTTACAAGTAAAAAATATTTGGTTTAAGTAACAATAATTGAACAGCTTGGCTGCTTACATTAAGATCATTAAATAATTTGATTACAACATACGAAATCAATCATTTTTCTAATTTTAGAATAATGGCTGAATTCGGAGGAAAAGTAACTTTATCAAAATATAAAGTTTGTCCAATTAATGATGTATTTGTACTTCCTACAACGGTACCGCCATAAAACATAGATGACAAATCTGTAGTTATGGCTTTATTTCCAAGATTACCCACAAATACACAAGTGTTACGCCGTGGATACCAACGTTCAATAACCACAAGATTTTCTTCTGATTTACGAATTTCCAAATTTTTAAGGATATTCCCATCTCTGTAAATTGCTCTCAAATATATTGTAGGAGTTTCTAGTCTCAATTGAATAAATTGTTTAATGATGGACAAATAATGATACTTGGGTTCTAAAACGGATTTGTCAGTCCATGGTAAAACTGCCCCATTATTATAATTATTTTCAGTATTAGTAAAACTCATGGGTACAAGATTATGAATATGTTCATGCTCATGGAAGTCACCTTCTATTTCATGTTTTGCAAGACTGCCTAGCCCTATTTCATCTCCATAGAAAATACCTATGGTTCCAGGCAGAACAAGCTCCAGAGCAGTCAATGCTAAAGTGTTATTGACATGATTTGTAGATATCCTCTCACTATTTATATTGCCAATATTCCAATGAACCCAAGGATAATGTGGTTTTTCCCAAAGTATTCCAAAAATCACATCATCAATATGATCTTTCAAAACATTTATGCCTTTATTCAAATCTAAATGAACATCAATCAGATCTATTCTATTAAGCAGAATTCTGAGATTATCCCCTTTGGCTTTTTTTAAACTTGCTTCACTAGCCATTAATATTTTACCATTTCCTAAAAGTAGCTTCCACACTTGGAGAGATTTTCCGAAATTAACATCATCAACAAAGTCTTCCAAATTCTTTAGATAAAATCCATCAACATTTTGGGTACACCAATATGCAATAGCTGCAGATGTTAAATCAACATTCTTTACGACTGAGTCATTTGATGCTATGAGTGATTGATTTGAGATAGGATATGCTATGTCCACAACACTTAAAACAGGGATATCAAGTATGATAGACATCTCTCGCTTGTGAATTTCAGACACCAGTTCTTGAAAATCCTTTAAATTGCCAATACTTCTGTCTATTTGTAGCATAGATGTAGTATTATAATAATGTTCAGGATAGTCATGTGCCTCAAATATGTAATTGAGTCGCACAGTAGATCCTCCCAATTCTTTTATGTAATCAATTTTTTTTAAAAGTCCTTTCAAATCACCTATACCATCATTATTAGAATCTTTAAAACTTGCCGGAAATATCTCATAGAATACTTTACCTTGATACCATGGAAGATCTGGATTACAAGTTTTAGGTATAGTTACTACCATAGTAATAATTGCTGCCAAACAAGCTACTAGCCCGGATAAAACAAACCATAGAAGAATTTTTCTAAGGAGACCCCAATTCCAATTGACAAAACTTGGTAGTTTTCTGTTATTGATACTAATACTCCCATTGAGTTTTCCTTCAGGCTAAAATTACAGAAAACATATTATAGTATAACTATAATAATTGATTTTATTATCAATATGAAAAATTATGTATGTATTATTACAAAATTTGATAATTTTAATGCAAATATAAAAAGAAAATTACAAATTTTTGTAAGTTTCTAGTTACAAATACTGTTTAAACTGACCAGCTAGAAATTCTGTGTGTATCAAAGGTGAATAAATTTAAATAATTTATAACATATTATATTCACATTAATTGACTGCCTTATTCTTATTCTTGACCAATTATATGTATGTATATACATATTAGAATGTATACTTTTGATCATACTTTAATTGTATTTTTCTGATAAATATACTGATAATTATTTAAAAAAAAAAGACATAATTACCTGTCCCATAATTATATCACCATTCTTGCTAAGTGTCTGATAGTCAAGCATACTAATATTATTAATTAACTGTGCACTAACAGGATCTTGCACCACTGAGTTGGAATCTCCAGATGAACTGGAGTCTCCTGCACTGGCTTCTGAAATAATTTAGATTTTTTTTTTCACAAAAGCATAAGATTAAGTTATTTATTCAAAAAAAAAATTTGAAGTACATTAACATTCTAATAATATTATTTCCAACCTGAATTTCCATTGTTGACACTTTTGTTATCATCACTTAAGGTTAAAAATGGGCCTTCGTTAATTTCTTCTGAAAGAGGATGCTTAAAATCCAAGGTTGTAGGGCTTGGAGTGAGAAGAAGACATGTAGAGGACTTGACACCACGAAGAAATTCCAAGGTCTCCAGGTCTGTAACACCATCCGTAGTACTGGCCTCGGGGAGATCGTTCATATTGCTCGTAGCCTTTTGAAATTTCAATTTTATAATGCTGTAACAGTAATATTCAAAGGATGCCTGTATCTTCAAAGACACATAAAACACAAATGTTGATTGATCTAATAAAACCAATGAACCAAAATAGCACTCCTTAACCACGACACTCGTGACTTCAAATTGCTACTTACTTGTTACTAATTGCCAATTGTCATTTTAATAGTCGGTCAAAATAATAAGCGTATGAAAACTTGGTAGTTTAGATCTAGAGTGTATACAGTTCAAATTTCTACGATGGTCAAAAATAAGAAAATTATATATTTGAAACTATGTTATACGTCAACGCAGCCAACGTCTGACATCGACATGCGAAATCTGTCAACACGTGCATCACAGAGTACATTGCAGTAGTAACCAATGTACTCTGTGGTACATTGGTTACTACTAGTACGTAAATGATATACATGCCGTATTTTTTCTGTTTGTATTTTAAAGCAATATAAATTATGAAATCTTTGCAAATATTAATAATTAGTATTAAAAGAAAAACTTTTAATAAAAAAAAGATATGCATATTGTCAATACATAAAATTCGAAACTTAGATCGACTTGATTCGAAATATCACTTTATTGAAGTAACGTTAAAAAGACGCAAAAGTTACATTTTATTTAAATGAAATGAAATAAGATACACAGGCTTTACTTGGTTGATATTTGACAATTGACATATGGTGACATTCTCATTGACGTTGTTTATTTTTTGAACTTTGTACTGTTTAGTTTTGTTCATTTAGTTTTTTATATTTTATTTTTATTTTAACTATTTATTATATACATTTAAGAAACTAAGTTTTAATTTAAATACTATAAAATGCACAGGATCTATAGGTCTACCGGGACACTGCACACAATCTCAAATAATTCTAAGAATAAATGTTTTGCAACAAAAGTTACTCGAGAGCGAGATGTGAATTATCAATTTTTACAGCAAAGCTCTGTTCCAACTATGCATTTTCAGAAGTCATTGCCAAGATTGCCCATACCAGATTTATCGAAAACAGGAGAAAGATATTTAAACGCCATAAGGCCATTATTAACTAATGATCAGTATTTGGAAGCGGTGAAACGTACTAATGCATTTATTTTGACAGAAGGAAAGGAATTGCAAGTAAAATTAATTGCGAAAGACAAGTCTAAGAAACATACAAGCTATATATCAGACTATTGGTTTGATCTTTATTTACGAGACCGTATTCCTTTGCCTATCAATTACAATCCATTAATAGTGTTCCAAAACGATACTAGGTCGGAATATAATAATCAATTAATTCGAGCTACGAATATATTAATCTCGGCTTCTAGATTCATGTTATCATTAAGAGACAATATATTGGAACCTGAAGTCTTTCATTTACAACCAAAAAAAAGTGATACACCACTATTTAGAACTGTAACTGGATTTTTACCAGAAAGCTTGTCATGGTAATTTTTTTTTCTTCAAAATAATAAAGAGCTTTTTGTGATAAATAACTGTGAGAATTAAGAAAAAGAGAAGAGAAAATCACATACAAATATTAGAACCAGAATAACAATAATCAATCTTGAGTTTGCACAATGCAATAATAACTATTTTAAACAAATTTCCTCTATTTTGTGTGAAAAAAATGTTGTTACTATTCATTGTATGTTTTATTTTCTTTTAAGATGATATATTTATTTTTTTAGGTATGGGGCTTATTTATTTAAAGCATATCCATTAGATATGAGTCAATTTACAGGCCTATTTAATGCAACTCGCATTCCACAAATTGACAAAGATAGAATTTATAGAGATCCAAGTAGCAAGCATGTTGTTATTCAGAAAAATGGCAACTTTTATATTTTCGATGTCCTTGATTCCAATGGTAATATTATAATTCCCCTATTCTTTTCTCTTTTAAAAAGCTCTTTTGAGAATTTTTAAAAATAAAGAAATGGATTATTATTTTCATTAATATAATAAAAATAACAATCAAACAATATTTATAGGAAATTTATTGTCACCTCAAGAAATACTTGGAAACATGTCCCATGTTTTTAATGATAGTTCAGAAAGAGCCGATTATCCAGTAGGTATTCTAACAACTCAAAACAGAAATGAATGGGCAAAACAAAGGATGCATTTGGAAGAAACAGGCAATGCTGAGGCATTAAAAAAAATCGATTCAGCTATCTTTAATCTTGTATTAGATGAAGAACAAATCAATGATGATAAACACAAAATACTAAAACTATTTCTTCATGGAGATGGTGATAATAGGTAATAATTTGTTTTTAGTTATTTTGCACGTTTTCTTTTTTTTTTTGTTGTCTTGTTAAGGCATTAACAATATAAATTTTTTCTCATTAATAATAATTATGTTTGTAAATTCAACTGTGTACATAAAAAATATGTACTTACTTAATGTTATGTTTATTTTATTGTTTTATTTTTAAAGGTGGTTTGATAAATCCTTTAGTTTAATAGTAACTAAAGATGGTGTGTCTGGTATCAACTTTGAACATTCATGGGGAGATGGTGTAGCAGTTTTGAGGTTCTTCCAAGATGTGTATAAAGAAACAACTGGAAAACCATTTGTACACCCAGATACTACGGCAGCTACTACCAATGTAACAGTCAAAAAACTAGGTATATGTCAAGAACTTTCAAATAAAATTGTTATTTTTTCTGTCAGGCTCATGAGTACAACTATTGTTGCTGATTTTTAAACTGAAATTAATTTTGTATTTTCAGAATTTAACTTAGATGATAAATCCAAACAATTTGTAAGAAATGCACAAAAAGAATATAAGGACAGGTGTAATTCCTTGAGCATAGACTATATATTATATGAGGGTCTTAATAAAGAAGCTTGCAAAAAATTTAAAGTTAGCCCTGATTGTATAATGCAACTAGGGTTTCAGGTAAACTTAACATACTTTTAATGCATATTTTCTTTTATTGTTATATTGATTATTTTCATACTCAAATATTAAATTTCCAACAATTTACAAACGCAATGAATTTTTTGCATTCCACAGGCTGCATATCACTTACTCCATGGGAAATATGTGGGTACCTATGAATCATGCAGCACTTCAGCATTTAAACATGGCAGGACTGAAACCATGCGACCATGTACTGACAAAACTAAGGTATAATGTTTTCTTTGATATAACAATGTGTGAAAAATCATTTAAAGATCTCACAATAGTCAAGGCTTTAGGGTTACTGGAGGGAAAATTGGGAGAGGAATGGGAAGGAAATACAGGTTTCCCGGCCCCTACAAAATACAGTGCTTCACGCTGATCTTCTTTTGGGGGTGTGGTAATTACACCAATGTGAGCTTGGCCCAATCGCGGAGTGCCTGGCACCCAGTTTTATGTTGCTAAAAAAGTTATGCAGCATGTACTGCACTTCATTGCGCCTCTTACGACACCCACCTGTAGAATTGGGTTGGCGACACATGTATTCTAACCGTCACCACACGGAAAATAATTTATTTAAATCAGACCAGTAGTTCCTGAAATTAGGCTAAACAAACAACAAAACTTTTTAGCTTAATTAGATTGACATAATAAAAGATTGTTGTATAAATGCCCTACCTTCCATCAATCCAGCGTCTTGCGAAAGCACCTTTGACCCAAACTATCCGGCTAATTAATGCAGTTCACGAAAAAAATTAATTAATTCATTACTACTACCATTATTTACTTTTATAACAAGTTTTTATATTGTGTCCTATTTCAGGCTTTCTGTGACAATCTCCATTCAAAGAAATCTTCAAAACAAGACCTTCGTACATTAATGGCTGAATGTTCCTCATACCACACAGAATTAATAAAACAAGCTGCTATGGGCCAAGGTTTCGATCGTCATTTATTCGCATTAATGAAGATTGCTGAGGACAATAATTTACCAAGACCAGACCTTTATGATTCATATGAATATAAGTTTTTGAATAAATCGATTCTTAGTACTAGCACACTATCTTCTCCTAATGTACTAGCTGGTGGTTTTGGCCCTGTGGCTAAGGAGGGATTTGGTATAGGGTAAGTAATGGACACTTGATCTTTAAGGGTGGGTTAGTAAAAAAAGCTACTGCTTTGCATACATTTCCTTTATACACTATGCACTGTTAAATTCTGAAAAAAATATGTTATTTGTCTAACTACAAACTAACACTTCACTGCATAGAAAAAATCAAAAATTATTAGCATTTTGTAACGATAACATTTAATTAAGAAAAATAAATAAAAAACATTAACAATTGTTTTTTCCACAATTTTACGTGAAATGTGTATGATGTAATTTTTTTTATTTATAATTTAGGAAACATATGCAGACCTACCGCTTTACTGAGACATTTATTACCTAACAGAACTGATGTACCTATTTGATAATAATTGTCTTTAAAATTGCTGTCATATGGAGGCAATCCAAAAAAACCTAAATATAACAAAATCGGGCGATACAGTTTAGCATTATAGTTGCGCATCTACCGGCTCCATCCAACATCACCTGCCAGGTCTATAGTTCCATGTTGGGAATTAATAAGAGAAGCATCAGACAAATTTTCACCTTGCCTCAAGCACCTCCCCAAACCCGTACCTACAACATACACGCGTGTCAAAAACACAGTCTCACCCCATTATTATTTTTCAGATATTCAGCATTTGCTGACAAATTAGGAGCTGCAGTATCTTGTTATAAGACACACAATAACAGTACAGAATTTGTTGAAGCATTGCATCAATCATTTCTTGATATCACGGAAGTTTTATCTTCCTAAATCTCATCATTTTTATGTATAAAAAATATATTTTGTACTTTTCTATGAATGCATTTTAATGTAATTACGGATAAACTTGGTGTTGGATAAAATAAGAAGTTATTTTATAAGTACGAAATGTTGAAATAGGTTTATGAAATGATAACAATTAATAAGAAATATATGGACACCCTCAAAAATAAAACCCATTAATAACTCATAATTATGACGAATATAAATGAGATACAGTCAACTAGTTAAAGTATTTAAGACATTTGATCGATTTGATTTAAATGAAATTGAACAATGTAAATTTAATATTATATTCAACTATTTAAATATAGCACCTTAAGTTACTATATTTGTTATGATGTTGTTTGTGTCCTAAATTATTTAAAAAATTCCGTAGCTTGTAGTGGTGACTGATAATACTGTTATGTTAATGAGTTAACAATATATTTATATCACTATATGCGCAACACGCGTTCTGTGGGAAATAGGAGAAAGAACTATTTATTATTGTAATAAAATATACAATATTTATTTATTCCACGAATATTTAGGTAAATCATAGATAATTTTAATAAGAAATAATAGTATTTGGTATTTTTTTACCTAATCATGCTTGGGTATGTACATAATAAAGAGTTAAATAAGATAAATATTTATCGAATTGTTGTAAGTATAAGGAATTAAATAAAAATATATTTTTCAAATGTTCTTTTAATTTTATAAGTATTCATGGCTTAATGAGCATAACGAATTTAACGCTTGAACTATATTGACACCACTTACGTAGATTTCACACATTACCTTCTTATCTTAATCAATACTAGATAAAGAAGTCTTTTTGTCTGTCTGCCTGTTTGTCTGTCTCTCTGTCTGGATAACCTTTATAAAAATAAAAGCTACTCGACGCATTATTTTCCATATTCATGAGCTGGTGATTTATACTTTTCATCAAGCTAAAATCTACAATAGGAGAAGAGCAGTGAACTGTTGGGGAGATGGGAGAGTAACTCCATTTATTAAGCTTCCGTCGCATATGCAGTCGTAATGGTTAAGGCCACACGGAAATCATAAAAATTAAAAAGGGTTCAACAAAATTTCACACTTTCCGCGCGCTTTCACAAAAAACAGAATTTTGTAGTCTACGCAAGCGACGCCGCGGGCGGGAAGCTAGTTTATCATAATTTTAAGCCAATTGTGTCACAGTATAGTTTTATTTGGAGATACCCGCAATCGGTGCAAACAATGTAATCTAGTAAAACGTGGGGCAATTTTAATTCCATTATAGTAATAGCTTAAAACAGTAAGTACATAATATTTGTCGATTGATATACTCTATATCACTATATACTCTGAACGACCTTCTACCTACTATCGATTTTTCTGATGTCCATCCTGCACTCATCCTCTATTTATAGTATTGACCAAAATTTTAAATATCTAAAATACTTTTATTCCT
Source organism: Phoebis sennae (assembly GCA_001586405.1). Taxonomy (NCBI): domain Eukaryota; kingdom Metazoa; phylum Arthropoda; class Insecta; order Lepidoptera; family Pieridae; genus Phoebis; species Phoebis sennae. Next base: position 56,803 of record LQNK01001345.1, read on the forward strand.
GTATACCTAACCTTTACTCTTCAATGCAGCTGTGACACTCTTTTGTTGCTGATATTCTTGGGCTATTATGCCGCCTCTACATATCAAGAGATGCATTGGCGGATATCGCCAGACGTATCGGCCGATGGATTTGCTAGCAGTGTCCACACATCTCTCGAAGCATCAGTCGTTTCTCGTTCTTGAAGGACGTAGGTCGTGCGTTTTGCGAAAATGGAATGGAATTAATAATGGAGATTGAGACCGTAGTCCGTACCCGCTCTAGCCAATTACATGAATACGTAATACTTTATGAGTTTACATCTCAATAGAATGGTTAAAAAAGGGGAAAAGGTCCTCCATCTTTTGTTGGTTATTAGCTATATATAAAACAATAAATTTAAATGATTCCTCAGTACTCATATTTGCCATTTTTATCAAGAAATAATTATTACAGATACAAGTGTAAAATGTTAAAACCATTGATAGATACTTATAGTTGATTCTATATCAATGGCTTAAACAATAAAAACGATACTTAAAATGTAAAATTATATTAACGAATAAATTGGCTATTTAAATTGCACTGATGCATCTGCCTATGTGTGGACAGACGCATCTTTCTGGGTAATGAAATCCTTTGATCTGTGCTAAAAAACCGACAACAGCCGGATTGATGGCGGATGCATCGGCGGACGTAAAATACCTACTACGGATAGGCAGATTACCCCGTCTTCACATAGGCGGATGCATCCGCAGATGACGTCCGCAGATACATCTGATGATATGAAGAGGAGGCATTAGACATACATCATCAACCGAACGCAAGTTAACAAATTTTTATATTTAGCCCTTAATTATTCTCTTTCAAAAATAAAATCGATCGAATCGATTTTTTGATCCGTAAATTAGTAATCCACATGACATGGGCTGCCTTGACGGTGTGACGTCGTAGAACAAAACCCCAGTCTGCTCGCGGTCGTGCGCCCGTATTTTTTTTTTGGGGAAATTGTAACTGAATACTTTTAAAATGTCCAAAAAACAGCCAGAAATTATATTTTGCGCCGAAAGGAACAAATACAACTACTAAGTTGTTTTTTTTTTAGTTCCAAATGACGTCATAACGCGAAAGTAAAAGTGAAAAGCTATGTAGCATCCACACCTAATTTAAAATAAAATTGTGTAAAATACCCATGAATAAAAAGAAATTCTGAAGAAAACAGTAAAATTATAATACAATCTCCACGATCTAAAAATGCAAATCAATAGTAATCAAAGTCTAGTCCTCTTCTCCTTCTCTTTGCTAATGGCTTACCATCAAAGATGGATTCTGCTAATGTCAAGTGCCCGCATTAATAGCAATCAAAGTCTCGACTTTGACCAGTCATTGCAGATGCAAAAGGATATGAGTCTCAGACAAAGTTGAAAGAATTTAACATATCATAAACCTAGTGTCAAAATAAAAAAGACAAATTACATTAACATAATTAATGCATTTTTTTATTATCTGTGTAACATTTTTCCTGGAAATCTCTATTCTCTAATTTTCCGTAATTTGTAAATAGTTGCAGTTGTACCAAATTTGACCACGATTTTTAATTTTTCGGGCCTTTAAGCAGTACGTGAATACAAAATACAGAAATTTGTACTCCACGCGAATGAACCTGCGGGCGGAGAGCTAATTACATTATATAAAGCTTTTTTTAGTAGAATGACAATTGAGGCATGTACTATAAATATGGACATATCCGTGCGATGTCAAAAGCATTCCAATCTACGATAGTCTATTTTACATTGGTTTTTATATTACTATTACATCTACAATCGACAACTAACTTTTCCTAATACAAGATATATCTTGATGTTATAAAATAGTTATCTTTTTGTATATTACGTAGCCATTATCCATTTGTAATAGTTATAATGACGGTTTACTTTATTTCTACATTTTAGTTGGTACTGTCTAATATGTCATTTTTGGGGTAAATATCGGGCAAAGCCTTGTAAGAAACGGAACTTGTGTCATTATTCTACTGGGATTTGCGATTGTGCAAATGTCAAAGTTCACTCGTAGATCGAACGTAGTGGGTACAATTTATTTTGAAATATTCTTCTTTATTAAAATGATTCATAAGTGAAAAATGGTGGTGAATGGAAAGTGTAAAATTGTGAATTAACATTATGTACCTATACATTAAGGTAGGTAATTACTAAGGTAGATTTCTATTACTCATAAGCAAGAAAGTACATCCTTTTTTCGTTGCAGGTTTTGGGTGCTGACTATTATCTAGGATTTAAAAATAAATTTTGTATACCAACAAAAAGCGTAGTAACGTTATCAGTGCGTATTTTAATGTTTGTTAGTGGTATCAGTAGGTAATAGTGTATCAACTGGTAGTCATAAATGGACATTTTTTAAACAGTCTGTACTTCGTTACAGTTTTTGTTCATTGAATTGAAAATTATATTTTATTGATAAATCAAATAAAGTTATTGAGATATAATCATTAAATGAAATAAATGTGATTTTTTATTTGTAACCTTATGAACAGTAGTTTATTTTCATTATTTTCGGACACATCAGTAATGTTTATAATTATGAGACATAGTACAATTAGTTCTTGTAGTATTATCTCTATATTTTTCTGTTATTAAAAATATTCCTAAAACAGAATGGAGAAAACAGTAGATATTTTATCAGAACAGTGAATATCTAAACTGTCAATAATGGTGATAGGAAACATAGTATTCACACATTCTATGGAATCAATTTCATGGTGTTGTTTTAACACATTCTATATAATCAATTGCAAGGTCAATGTCATAATCACAGTTTATTCATAAAATTCTGTTATCATCCAACTAAATTTGAATAGTTGTTTATAGTTTGATGGGATAAATTGATAATAATTGAATTACAAATATATAGGACAGTCCAAAAGTAATTTTTGAAAATTACTTGTACTAGACAATTTTATAGGTTATTGAACATAGAAGTCTTACAAAATTTTTGAAAGTATAATTTGAAAATTTTGTATGAATAAATTAGATTTTATGATTTTAAATTTGTTTCACAAAAATAAGTAATTATATAAATAAGGAAAAAATTGTGGAAGATGTATTGAAAATGTAGTCGGTTAGTTATTTAGAGGAGGAGTCTAGTCAGAGGAGGACCCCAAGAACAAAATTGTTCAAATATTTTATTTTTAAAAATTTCATATTAACATAAATTATTTAAACATTCTTGAAATGATTAAGCATTTTAGACCAAACAATTGCAACAGTATCACTAAAGATTTTCTAAATGTATTTCCATCAAGATGTGGCCATACATTCTATCTGTAAAAGTAGAATTTGTTTATGTTTTTACGTCATTATGTCTGCTCAAAGCATTCCATTGTTAATTTTTTATTACATTTATTCGCAGATATAAATATAAAGTTCACATATCCTTTTAAATATTTTAGATTAGCTAGATTTATATAATTAGATAAAGCAGTTTAAAAATAGATAAAATGTACCTCTGACCACCTTGTTGCTTCTTATACGATCAACAAATAAATACTACTAAATTAAGATGAACTTTGTAGGAAAAGAATATTTATATCTATACTTAACTAGATTTGTAGAAATATAAAGAACTACCCAGTTTGTTTTAATTTTTCAAAAGTAAACTGCCATAGAATGAAAAACACACTGCATTTTTTTTTTCTTTTAAGAAATATGTTTGAAGAAAAAAGTATTCTTTATACCACTTCAAATTATTTTACTTTGTTACAGGTGACATTTTAAGTCTCTCAAGGAAGAAAAAATACCTAATCATGCTTATTAAAGAATATAGAATTCCCCTTCCCTTGACTGTTGAAGAATATAGAATTGCACAGTTGTATATGATAGCAAAGAAAAGTAGAGAAGAAAGTTCAGGCGAAGGTAGTGGAGTAGAAATTATAGTCAATGAACCATATGAGAATGGTCCTGGAGGAAAAGGTCAGTATACACAAAAAATCTATCATGTGGGAAGTCATTTACCTGGATGGTTTAAAAGCTTATTGCCCAAATCTGCTTTAACAGTATCTGAAGAAGCATGGAATGCCTATCCTTATACAAAGACTAAATACACTTGTCCATTTGTTGAAAAGTTCTCACTCGAAATTGAAACTTATTATTTTGATGATAATGGTCACCAAGAGAATGTTTTTAAATTATCTGGGAGTGACTTAAAAAACAGAGTAGTGGATGTTATTGACGTGGTCAAAGATCAACTATATGGAGCCGATTATGTAAAAGAAGAAGACCCAAAATTATTTGTATCACAAAAATGTAATAGAGGACCTCTTAATGAGACTTGGTTAGAAGACTATTGGAGGGAAGTGCAAGGAAAGCCACAACCTTTACCTAATGGAAAATCCCTTATGTGTGCTTACAAACTATGTAGGGTGGAGTTTCGTTATTGGGGTATGCAAACAAAATTAGAAAAATTTATACATGATGTTGCCTTAAGAAAGACTATGTTGAGAGCCCACAGACAAGTCTGGGCCTGGCAAGATGAGTGGCATGGTTTAACAATGGAAGACATAAGAGAAATAGAAAGGCAGACTCAACTAGCATTGAAAAAGAAAATGGGTGGTGAATCTAGTGATGAACCTGACCAAAATTCAGAAGACAATTCTAAGTCGCTTGCAGCAACAATGAGTAGTCTTGAGAAAAATGAAGATTTAGCAACACCAATTACAACTAAGAAAAGTAGTTCAGATAAACACATTCATTTATCTCCTGAAGGTACACCACCACCTGACCCTAAAAGCACCTCCAAAACAAATCTTAGATCATCATCGTCAGGTTCTTTAAAAAGTATGCAGACACAAGTTGCTAATTGGCGAATGGAAACATTAGTAAGAGAATCGGAAACAGAAACAGGTTCAGAGGATGAGTTTTATGACTGTGAAAGTTCTTTCAATAAGTGGTCTTCAATGTGTTCATTAGATGAAGCCGACATTGATATATCTCCAACTCAAGGTGATTATAATCAAGATGATAGTATATTCAATCCTTCATTTCTAAAAAGAGTGACATCAGAAAGAGGTTCTCGCCGAATGGTGGCTTTACATAGTCATCAGAGTATAGATGGATGTCCGGAAACTCCAGTACATAGTTCCTGTCCAACTACAGTATTAATCCTTGTTTTTCATGCTGGAAGTGTTCTTGATGCTAATGTTGATATGACTGCAAAGAAATCTGATGTGACAACCTTCAAGGGAGCTTTTGAATCTGTCATGAGGCAACATTATCCTACGCTAGTAGGTCATATTGCTATTAAGTTAGTATCATGTCCATCTATTTGTACAGAAGCATTAGGAGTTTTATCTACATTAAGTCCCTACAGTTTTGATTGTTCTCCATCCACTATGGAAACACCATCATTGACAAACGATCTAATACCCATTGGAGCTATACCATTGATAGCTACTACGTCTCCTGAATATTCAGATCATATTACAAAGACAATTGTTTCGGCCAATACTGTCTACAACGAATTTATAAAATCAGAAGATGGAAAAGGCTTTGGTGGGCAAATATGCATTGTAGGAGATAGTATGGGTTCATTGCTGGCTTATGATGCTTTATGCAGAACTTTACAATATCAATCCCGTCATGACAGTGAGACAAGCATTTTAGACACCGAAATAACGATTCCCAATGAACCTTCAGATCATTATTTAAATAAGTCTCACTTACAAGCACCAACGCCCAGAAGAAGGTCATCTACAGCAAGTGATAATCAAAGTAAATTAGAATTTGAAGTGTCCGACTTCTTTACATTCGGAAGCCCGTTATCACTTATTTTAGCTTCAAGAAAGATTTCTGATGACAAATCTTGTGATATAGTAAAGCCACCTGTGCAACAAGTGTACAATTTATTCCACCCGACTGACCCAGTTGCTGCTAGACTTGAGCCATTATTATCAGCAAGATTTACTAATCTGCCACCTATAAATGTTGCAAGATATGCTAAATATCCTCTCGGCAATGGACAACCGTATCATTTAATGGAGTTAATACAAAGTCACCCGACTTTATTCGGAGATCATTTGCCAATGCCTCCTACGCCAATTCTAAGAAGGCTATCTGAAGCATCGGTTCAAAGTACAGTCAGTGGCTTAGTCGATAATATTCCCTTAATTACAATGAATGCCCTCCAGCAAAAATGGTGGGGTTCAAAACGCTTGGATTACGCTTTGTATTGTCCCGAAGGATTAGCAAATTTTCCAACGAATGCATTACCACATTTATTCCATGCTAGTTATTGGGAAAGTTCAGATGTGATTGCTTTTATTTTACGACAAGTGGGTCATTTTGATTTGGCCTTATATAGTCACAACGAAGACAAAGATTGTACGCTTTTTAAACCAGGCCAGGACAAGGAAAAATGGATAAAGAAAAGGACGTCAGTAAAATTAAAAAATGTCGCCGCGAACCATCGCGCCAACGACGTTATTGTGAAAGAAGGTTGCCCCCAAACCTTTATGGCGAGGTTTATGTACGGTCCTTTAGATATGATAACACTAACTGGAGAAAAGGTCGATATACATATGATGAAAGATCCTCCCGCTGGCGAATGGACTTTATTAGAAACGGTTGTGACGGACAAAACTGGAAGAATTTCTTATACACTCACTGACAAGCAAAGCGTTGCCTGTGGTATATATCCATTTAGAGTAGTAGTAAGAGGTGATCACACAAGTTGTAATTTTCATCTTGCCGTCGTTCCGCCGCAAACAGAATGTGTTGTATTTAGTATTGACGGATCCTTCACGGCAAGTATGTCAGTAACGGGTCGAGATCCAAAAGTGAGGGCTGGCGCTGTCGATGTTGTTCGATTTTGGCAAGATTTGGGATATTTAATCCTGTATATAACGGGTCGGCCTGATATGCAACAAAGGAAAGTAGTTTCATGGTTAGCCGAGCACAATTTTCCTCATGGTCTCGTATTTTTCTCGGATGGTTTATCGACGGATCCTTTGGGTCATAAAGCAGCACATTTAAATAATTTAATTAATGAACATGGCGTGATACTTCATGCTGCATATGGTTCTGGCAAAGATATAAGTGTATATCACAACTGTGGATTATCTCCCAAGCAAATATATGCCATCGGTAGAATTAGCAAGAAATACAATAATATGGCAACGCCGCTGAGCGAAGGTTATGCTTCTCACCTGGCCGATTTAAAGCAGCCAGGTGCGGTGAGACCAGCAAGAGGCAACGCGCGATTATTGGTACCACGACGACTATTGGCCCCGGTAAGTACATCGTCTGCGCGCGCTCGTCGTTAATCTTAAATCTTCGTTTTTTTATACTTTTATGTAGTTCATTATTCTTTAATTCAATAAATTACGCAAGACGTACATTCAAAGAGGAAACTCTTAATTGAACATGACAAAAATTAAATAGAATTATTTATTGCTTATCGATTTTGAGAATTGTTTCGAGTTTTAAATGACTCAGAAAGGAACTATTTTTCAATAAATATAATATATTTTATATTGATTATTATAGATGTATTAAGGATTATAAAGTGATTTGTAAAAATTCTCTCGTCACATGTACCTTATTCGTATAATAAAATATACATGATTATTCTGTAGATATTTATGTACTATCAAAATTAATTTTCAATCTTAAATGTTTTTGCTATAATTTCGTTACCTACTTATTGCTAAATTTTAAGGCTGGGAATCTCTACTAAAATATGGATAATTTAAATAAATCTAGTCTTTCTAATTTCTATAGCCGTAGCAAACGGCGCAGAAGGTTGGCCGGGCTCTATGTAAAAGATATTTTGTACTGAAGTAAAAAAAGTGTAGTACGTTTATGCCTGGCCATACCAAGCAATATATCATGCTACGCCTATGATATCTAAGCAATTGTTCTTAATATTTTACTATTATCATTATAAGTGTAGAGCTTTGAATTAAATTGAACATTAATATCTAGGGCGTTGGTGGTAATTTTCTCTACATGTTTATTCAAGGATTTTTTGGAAATTATTTTTTTATTATATTTAAAACTACCACTTACGATGGTAAAGTTTTGACTTCGTGTTATTACGTAATGATTTATAATAATAGTAAAGTTAATTGTGTATCCATTAAATCTTTATTATCTTAAAATTGTGTTATGTGTTCCATAAGTACCTACTTTGAAGCACGCTTGTTCAGATAATGCTTCACGTAAATTTTATATAATCTAATTGTAATGTCCTCTAAAACATTTTTGAGACATTTAATTTGTAAGAGTTATTAGACTCTATTTTAAATAGGTCATAACACTGATATTAAAGTCTTGTTATTTGTTTATACTGATTGCATAGTATATATTTATTCGAGTTAAACTTGTAGAATTAAGAAGTTACTAACGCTTTATCTGACTGTGTTTCTGGCACATAAGTAATTTCTAATGTCACATAAATTAATTGATATCACTTAATAAACAAAAAAATGTAAATAATATTTTAAACACGTCTATGAATTTTAAATGCTAATACAATATTTAAAGTACAAAATAAGATGTTTCCAATCAATGAACACAGTCAGATTTAAAAATAAATAAATTAGATTTGGTGTTAAATGTAAGAAAATAAAATGTTACTCCACTTCTTATACAATGATAAGTAATTTTCGGCAATTTATTTTGCATTTGTTGTAACATTTAACAATACATAATAAATTATTAAAAAAATTTTAAAGTAGTCTTTAACGTTTACTAATTCATTACTAAAAACATTGACATATATGTATATTGTGACCTATGTAGTTCAATTATCTTTTTATAGTAATAAAAATATTTATTTAATTCAACTAATATTATCAACGTGAAATATTTTGTGACTATTGTATTCGACATATTTTTATTGTAAATTAAATTTTAATAGTTATTCTGATTACTATATTATGTAACATTCCTGTTAATGTTCCACGAGCCCGAAAAAACAAAACAATAAAACATAGCAAGTCGATATTTGATACGTAATCACCTTGGCTTTACAAGCTTTACATAGAGACATTTTTATAGCAGACTAAAATATTTACATTACTATGCTTACTAATTACCTACCATAGTCAATTATTTTATTGCTCAGGGAATTTTATTTACAAAAAAAGATGTAATCGATTACATATATACACGTTCCAAGGATGTTATTGATTTTAAATTATTGTTTTTGGTGCGGTACCTATAGATAAGTAAAATAATATTATTTTGCACTTATTTCATTTGGTGGGGGCAGTTCAGGTGATGGGTATTTTGTTCACGAGAAGAACGTAATTAAAGAAAATTGAGTCATACTCAAAACATGAAACGCTTTGATCTGTTCGTATATTTCGTTATAAATTGTCTAAAATAGACTTTGTTTACTCTAACATCACATACATTGTTTATGGTCTGACGCAAATCGATGTTGGCTATATTAAAACATGATTCTTAAATAATTTAATAACAATTACGAAAAATATTGTAACATACCCACATCCCGGAGTATTATTTGACATGGTCATAATAAGTCCATTTTGTATTCATTTAAGTTAACAGTTATAAAATTATGCATTTTATAAGTGTAAGTTCTTCATCAGTAATGTAACAGCTATTTAAATTTACGGGTAATATTTTTTATTTTTAAATTACTGTGAAACATAACATATTATGATGTTGCCAGCAAGTCATTCGTCATTTCGTTTACGATAGTTATATTTTATCAAAAATTATAAAGTAATTATTATGTTATTATTGAAACGATTTGTTTAAGTATTATACAGTTAATATAAACTCATTAAATGAACATGACATTACCAGTATTAAGTTCGTCATTTTCCTACCTTAGCACTTAGAAATTACCGCTCAGGAGTCCAATTAATCCTGACGCTAATCTCAAAAGCTGATAATCCATATTTCTAATAGACTATTCGTAAGGTATTAAACCATTATATATTTACTTGAACTATTTTATGTCAAGGTAACAACTCATGAGCGTTTTAAGTGTAATAAGTAGTTAATTTATTTATAGCTTTTAAAATATGTTAAACATACTACGTGTCAAATATATTTATGAAATGATCAAAGAAAACATGTAAAATATGTTAATTTAATGTTTTCTGCGATTGGCAGCTACTGTTGACCTAGGTAATTGAGTAAATAGGTATTATGATTTTACTATACTTTTAAAGATCTCTTTTCACCTCGTCGCTTTCATATGGCTTCTGCAACAAGGTTATTTTATTATGATTGTTCTTATCGGTATAGAACATGAAGTAGGTATTCTGGAAGGTAAAATTGCAAGTGTTCGATGTGATCTCAGAGATTACTTTTTATTAATTAGTAAAATAATAGGGATTTAAGATATCGAATGTATGTATGGAATTTTGTAAAGCCACCTGGAGGAAAAGTACCTACCTACTCTTACTGTAGATAGAAAATTTTACTGAATGAAAACATTCCTTTGCTTACGATAGGAAATAAAACAGCATTCAAAGATTTCCCTTAATTATCGAAAAAAATTGATGTACATACTTATAATTTTTGTAGATGCGTCTATCAGGTAGTAATGGTTTATGAATTAGTATGAATTTTATGGCTTTCTTTTAATTGATTTATCAATTTTATTAGAAAAATTTCATCCTTAGAATTATGTCGAGTCTTTTTAGAAGATTGCTTTGAATTCCGGGCATATTTGAATGCAGTTTTCTTCTTTTTTAAATTAAGGAATGGTTTCTTTAAGTATTTTTTTATCTACAGTAAAAGTACTTTCTCTTCAGGTAGCGTAACAAAATTCCACTTTGTATATCAATCTGTTTTTTTTTCTATATTTTCCAGTTTCGGAGGTCAAAATGAAAAGTCAAAGTTTTCATAATAACGTATGAAATAAAAGTTAATGCGCATAATTTTACTCTTACTCAATACCTACTTATTTAGCACATATCGTATAAATTTTATTTTTAGAGTGTTATTAATTATTCTCAGTCACATACATTCATGTAGTATAAGATGCAAGCCCTTTTCAATGTGATTTTTTTATACCGACTTTAAAAAAAAGGTTCTCATTTTTCGACTACCTTGAGTAGAGTGACAGTGTGGAAGATATTCTAAGGAATTACTCGAAAATCAACGGAATAAGCTCTGCGGTTAAGGTTTCATGATAATTAAACTCTAACTCTGAGATTTAATTGTGACTAGCTCTAATGTGATATCCCTCTGAAAATGGAAAAATAATAACTTAAAAAAATAATAACTTCCATTTACCTTTTTTTAAGTTAACAAGATTTTGCACCGACGTTGTATAGATCTAAACAAAAATAAAAGTTATTTTCTACTTTTGTGTGTGTGAGGAAGTCGGGTCTATTTTTGGCAAAAAGTTATTATTTATTTGTTTTGACACTTTTCCTTTTGGATTGCAAATTGCAATGTGCCATAAATGTGGCTGTTTTTTTTTAATTGTAGTTGTTAAATATAAGATAAAATTTTTAATTAATGTGTTTTATCAGTATCTACATAATGTAGTTTCTCCCAAAGTGCTGTGCTAGCTTGAATTCCTTTTATTATAAATAAATGTACCTATGTGTGGATAAAATAAAATTATTATTGTTGGCTCTAAATTGTGTTTGACTTTATTACCTTTCAATAATATGTAAAACAGTTTAATACTATTAACTGAATTAAATCAGAATTTTTATCTTGGTTATTATTGATATCCTATTAAAAGATACAACTTATATGCGCATGAAAGACATTTAATTATGGATAATATAGATCGAATTAAAATTACTGAAATAAAAAGCTTCATTATCGAGTCCACATTTATTATATTCCTCTTGACAATCAGTTTCGGCAAAGTAACACATAGACAACATTATAAATCATTTACTAGACAACACTACTTAAACCTAATAGTTATTATGTTACATGCACAGAATCACTACATATACACTACATAATTTAAAAATATATTCTCACTTAATAAAATTTAATACTATTTTCATTGTAAAATATTTATCACATAACGGAACTGTGCTTTTCGTAAAGGCTTCATAATCACTGTAACATATGAGTCATTTTATTATTGGTGCTTAGCATTGCACATGGAAGGAACTTCTCAGACCCGATCAACGATATATTATTAATTTTATATAGCAGCATTCTAGAATATACAACATTAAGTTTTGGATCAGCAACTATTCATTCTTAAAGTTCTTCATACTTCATTTCATAATAGGGATAGATAATTTTATATAATTTGCCAAAAATGTTAAGTAAAAAGATATTTAATTTAAGTTAAAGATAGATAGATAGATTTTCAGAAATACACTTTTATAATTCGTCATCAAAACTCTTGCCATTCTACCGTTTAATGTGCAATGCAAAGCTTTCTATCCACAATAGACGCCTGAAATTATTTCCACAAAACTATTTACTGCTATTGGATTAGGCATTAGTGGGCACCATGAAGTTCAATAATAGGAATATTTAATTATTTGGTATCAAAAATTGAATAATCAAGTCTTTATCCTCATTCGCTACAAACGTACAGTGCGACTATTTGAGAAGCGGCCTTCGGCATTTTTGTTAACACCGAAATATATATTTTATCCTTCCTAGTAATAATTACATCTATTTGTACCTTAATTAATTTACATCAATTTCAGAAATATGTACGCCTTTATGTTTATAGAAACACATAAAAGAAGTACAAACATCGTCGTCGTAATGAAATAGTCACACTGTACTGTTACATATTCCAAGTAGACTTTAAACAAAAGGCTTATAAAATCAACATAATATATTCGGTCTACGTTTACCCATCATGCCAAATCCATCTCGTGCACGTCATGCACCCAGAACAATCCACACTAAACCTAGAGAAATAAATTATACTTACTTTTTATATACTAATACGACAATTTGAATAAATTATAACCTGTTTTATGAATGAAAAACCAAGTCATGTAATCGGTTGATAGGCAAATATACCTTGTTTATTAATCAAAAATTTACCATATATACACGTAAGGACTGTATAGTAAAATAATTTTATGTACTAATGAGTAGTAATATAAAAACTAAGTATTTACGTATAAGTACCAGTGGTTAGATAACTTATTTAAAATTATCTATGTATCTATTATATAATATAAAATTCATATAATATTAAAATTATCTATAAATATAAAATCAAATAAAGAGATCTTGTTGTACTTGCTTTCGACCAATAAAATATGCCAATTTCTTTTATTGCAATTGGAAATAATAGCTACCACTATCTTTTAAACTGATGTAAGGGTGTCCGATTAAAAAATATACGATAATAAGCAGACTGCGATCATGTTTGAAATTTATATGCAATTAAATAGGTTAAACTTATTCTACTTATGACGAAAATAACACATTGGCACGATACTTATAACATTCACTAATATGTACATCTAAAATTTTCAATGGAATCTTGAGCGAACATAGTATGTGTAATATGTTTAATAAAATCGTGCATAAAATTCATTTTCAGAAATTAACTTCTGTCTAATAATAATTAACTTACTCACAAAAAATATTACGAAAAAAATAAGATTTTCCATGCATATTCGAAAAGTATTTTTTGCATGTAATCATTAACCATGAATAAAAAAAAAATAAAAATAAAATGAATATATGAAAAATTAAAAGTATGAAATTTCCATATTTTCATTCTTCCGCTTTTCGTACAAAGATGCTTCGAATAATAACGCGTCATTCTATTTTTTAAGTAACAAAGTGCGCGTATTCTCACTCAGTTGTAATGAAGACGTTACAATTAATAATTTATATCATAAGATATACTAGTTAACGGTGAATTTTATTTGAAGGTAGTGTCTGGTTATAATAAACGCACATAAAAAATAATTTTTAATTTCCAAGAGAATCAAAGCGCAAAAAATAGCTTAGAGGCGTTATTATTCCAAGTTCTTACAAAAATACATATTAAAATTTCCACAATCGCACGTAACAATCAAATTGTTCGATTAAAATCTCTTAATAAACGCTACAGTCATATACATTTAAAATCACTATAAGTAATTGCACATGTTTCATCAAAAACAAGGACAACACTACATTTTATTTTATTATTTATAAAATAAGAAAGTTATTTCCAAAAAAAATAGCATTCGAGCTTTGTTATGTTTTACAGGCGAAATTAACAACATTATACACTTGACAGGTAAAAACAAAATTACCTCGAAGAACATGTAAAAACTTTAAAGCTTAAAATAAGATTTGCTTGGGAAAGTGGAATTTATACGATAACCCTGAAATAATAATTGTTGTGAAAAAAGTTGTTCATAAAAGTTAGTGATTATAGTACACTTCGCAGGGATAATCTGAAAAACTGCAACATCCAAACATTGCATTGAATAAACAACGCATTCCGTTCTGCACTCACGCATACAATTGGTAATTTTCCAAAGGAGAATGGGAATTTTGTACCAATCACCAGTAAAAGTAGAATCACCTAATAGTGACGAAACCGGTGTCACATGAAAGTTCTTGAGGTGTGCTTTATTTCATTTAATGGCAGCTAAGTTCAAATCGAGCGCAAAGCTTGTGGTTCAGCAGGTTTTCTAAAAATTCTTACGTATAAACATGTTTGTGTGATGTGTCGTGGATAATAATAAAGCGTGAATAATAATATGGCACCTGCAGATGGAGGACGCTATTACGGTTTAGAATAATATATTTCATGTATTTTTTTTTAAAAAAACGTTACGTTATGCTTAGAGAAAAAATAAACAAAACAAAAAATGATCTCTGTTTGAAATAATTATGCATATATAATTATCCAGGGATATGATTCCAAAGACAGATTGAAAAATTCTACCATTAAAAAAAATCTGAATTCTTGGTTTGTTGTAAAACGTTCTTAGATAGCATATTGTCTTCTTATTATCGTAGTGTTAATAAAATAATAAATAACATAATATGTTTTATTTAATCCATACGCAAAGATTTCTTTTCTCTGCAATATTTAATTCCAAGAATCGTCCAAATGACATAAATTACAAAATTTATTTTAAGTACTTGACATAGCGTCAAGCCGATCAAACATTTATGAATATTTAGGAAAACACATCAAAACACCATTTTTGCGCCCGATTTTGACTTCGGTCCCATAGAATGAATTAAAGAAGAGCTCGAGAGCTATACAATGAGTTAAATCTCATCACTGTCGGGGGCTACAAAAATGCTCATTGTCCTTTGTTTAATAATTAGCTACCATAGCCGTTAAAATGCATAAAAAATGTACATACATCGACAAAATTGTCTATTCGCCTGGGCTCGTTGTCTATGGGCCTCGCTATGAGAACGCCATGCCGTTCTTGTGCGGCCGCGTGAAGATGACGTCCTCGTCGTCCGCGTTCACGCTCTCCGCGGCGGTGAGCGCCACCGTGTCGCTGTGAACCACGTGAGGGGACTCGCTGAATTCGTCCAGTTCTTCGATACCCGCTGTTTTGAAAAAAAAAATCATAATAGTAACGAGAGAAAATGTGTGTCACCACCCCATTTCTACTTCAGCAATAAGAGTCGAGCATTGTACGATTGAGCCAAGGTCGCACGAATGTATTTGCCATCCCTCCAGCAGAAGACCGGTGTGAAGCAGTATTACACTGCGTTTCGTACGGTGAGCTGGTGCCCTGGCCTATATTCCTTATCCCCTCCCCTTCCTTCAAGCCGGCAAGGCATCTGTGACACTTCCTGTTGTAGATGTTCATGGGCTACGGTCCGTCGCTTAACATCAGGTGAACCGCATGCCCCGCTTGCTTGCTATAACATTAAAAAAAAATCATCATAGTCAGTGGTCACACAGTTAAAAAATATTCCATAAAAACATATATTTATTCCGTGAAATAAATGCCAATAATAAAAGTATTGAAGTCTATACTTGTGTGCCGAGTTCTTGTTTCACTCTGGACATGAAATGTACAAGATTTGACTCGATTTTTTTACGTACAGCCAAGCAAGCAAATATAATAAAATATCTGACGACCCGATTGGCGCAGTGGTTCAGTAATGGTCTATTGCGCCGGAGGGTGTGGGTTCGATCCCCACGAGCAGAAAATTATAATGTGATGAACGTTGTAATTTTCTACTGTCTGGGTGTTAATTTATCTATAGTATGTATGTATTTACAAAAAAAAAGTATGTTTAAGTATGCCTATCAGTTATCTAGTTTCCATAGTACAAGCTTTGCTTAGTTTGAGACTAGGTGGCGTTGTGTTAAATGTCCAGGAATATTTATTTATTTGCATTAGTGTTCTTCGTTTTTGTGTTGTATATATACTATAAGATAGATATTTGGTTATATAGACATATAAACGTGCGATTTTATCAAATAGCCCTAAAAATACCTGTCTAATGCCATTTAGAAAAATATAGAATAATACACTATTACCGGAAACACAATAAGGTACAAAGTTTAAGCGCTTACCAGTATAATCAGGTGGAGCCAACAGTAAGAACTGCTCTGATCGCGTTGGCCACAAAAGGTGTGCCATGACGCAGAACGCCAAACAGTCGGCAGAGTATGTTATACCTGTTTAAACAAATACAAATATAGTTATTGATTACACTTATAAATTACTAGCCAAGCTCCGCGGTTTCACTCATTATCTTATGGAACTACTGGACCGTTTTAAAAAACTCTTTTACCATTGGAATCCTACATTATACCTGATAAACATAGTTTCTTAACATTATACACACTCAAGCCAAAATTAACACGAGCAACTATTTTTTCAATAATTAAAAAAAATACCTAAAATTAATTTCAATCACCACAACGGGTTGATTTGCAGCGCTATTAACGCTGTTATTGGCAGGTACGCAAACCATACCATTGCTTTATTTTCTACGTCCATTCAAACCAAAATTAACACGAACAATTATTTTTTATATAATTAAAAAAATATATTAAATTGCTTACCTAAAATAAATTTAAATCGCCACAACGGGCTGATTTGAAGCGCTATTAACGCTGTTATCGGCAGGTACACAAACCATACTAGGCTCGATGCACCGAAATGCAGTAGAAAATTGAGCTTTGCCATGTTGTGTTCATACATCATTGTGTTCCGCAACTCCAGCACAAACCATGTCATGATCGCGACTCGCAGCGTTAGTACCAGCCAACCTGGCCACGTTTGGTACTCGTCGATCTCTTCTATTATATCCACTTCAGTCTAAAAGTAAAGCATAAGTTTGATTTGTATGTTATTTCACATTAACCGTTACTGGCGGTTTCGGATGTGGGTTCTCATTTCAGTATTGTATCCGCTTTTTGTTTTAATAGAGCGGGCACAATACAACATAATTACGAATCTTCGCCAGTGACCACGCCCGCTGTAGTGTTTGTAACGTCGGGTTAAATTATAATGGGTAATAAACGGCATTAAAAAATCTGTCGAACAGATTTTTATTCAATATGGAAAACACTTGCTTTAAAATAAATATAAGGAAATAATAAAACATTTTGACTTTGTGATTGTTCGGAAAATATTAATAAATACTATCGACTCAAGGATAGCATAGGATCGCTCCCGTTAAATTATATTTTGTTTAACTAAAACATGCAAAGTTTTTAATTTATATGTTTAAAGAAAAGCTGCAAAATGTAGAACATAAAAATTCAAATTTAATATGTAACTTACAGTATTCCAGACATACAGTAAAACATGGACAATTCCATAAACCATCCACACTCCAAATACCAATGGTTTGTAGGTAAGTTCGAGTCTCGTAACAGCCCATCCTTTCGCTAACAATAGCAAAAGAAGCATGAAAAGTGTCTGAAAAAAATGTTTCCATCCGTCACTTTCTATGTCTTAAAACACATTCAATTAGATTAACAATTAATCTTAACTATTTTAATAACATGGATAAAATAATAAGGCTACTCGTATCATGTATACGTATTACGTTATATTATATTATATTATATATTACAGCCATAGAGCTGAATACATATTCTACAATAAGATATCTAGAATTCCCAAAAATTGGCTACACAAAAAACAACTAGCAAAGATCATTTTTATTTACTACTAGCTTTGCCCCGCGGGATTTTGGGAGATAAAAGCCTTATTTTATGTCCTTTCTGAGGTTTCATACAATATATGTACAAAAAATCATCTAAATTGATTAAGTGGTTTAGGCATGAAGAGACAGGCGGACGAATATCAAAAACAACAAAAATAGTAAGGAAAGGAAGGATAGAAATACTAGACATAAAATAATTACCCTGCTCATGATATCAAATATATCTCCCGACACAGCAAGCCCCGCGAATCCAACACCGTCAGCTGCAAACTTTACTGTGTGAAGAACATTGAAGCACAGAGCAATGAACTCCAAAATCAGGCTGGATGTAAAGAGCTTAGTTACTGGGTGTCTTTGTGTTCTGAAATTACATAATATATAATTTATTAGTTATCATTTTATTTTTCAAATATAGAGAAGTTAAATGTCTTTATGAACAGCTACTTTCACATTAAATAATTCATAAAATCATAAATCTTGTATTATAAATCTTTGATATATAATGGCAAACAAGATTTATTATGATGTATTTTTATACATTTATTTACAACTAGCCGCGCCTAGCGGTTTCGCCCGCGTAACCTCTGATCCCGTGGCAACTCCTGGATTAAAAGTAGCATGTATGTTATTCTGAACCCTTACCTATATAATGTATTATGTATACCAAGTTTAGTTTAGTTTAGTCTAAGATCCAGCTGCATGGATTTGCAGATATCTGTTTATTTAATGAAACAAAATTTTTATGAATAATAATTGTTAGTAGAATAGAGTACACTTTCAAAAATTAGGACACAATTACCTTTAATTAAAAATTTTATAATTCGATTTTTATTTAAATCGCATGTATATGATTTTAAGTGAATCCAGCATAATTTAAAAGAAAATGATGGGAGAAATAGAAATAACAATGGTTGCCAACTCTCAGTCGGCCGCAATCTATGGGTTGCTAGGTGTTAACAGGTATAAAATTGTTGTTAATTAATCGCACTTAAGTGTTTTTTCGTTGAATTATATATGAAATAAAATATACATTGGTGGTTCCCACCGAACCTCTACTTGCGGCACGTATTTTTAAAGCAACCATGTGTTTTGGCGAATTTGGTTTTGGTTTTGAATGTGAATGTGTTTAATTGCAATTTAATTTTACTTTGTTTTAAGACCAAATATGAATGCGATCAACTCCCATAAATACAATAACTTTGATCCTCACCCATCATATTTTTTCATGAATATAATTGAGTAAAACTGTATCTTACCTGACTGCATATATCTGGACTGGAACCAAAATGATATAGCAGATCCAAAACAATAAATACAATTCTAACGTATTTTGTCTGTCGAATGAAAACTGATACAACATGGTATTGTAAAAGGAAAGATTAGGGCTCCCATTTACAAGCCAGAAATCATAATTAATGACTTGAGGCTTTTCTGTTAACGTTTTGTTATCTGATGATGGAGCCCCTGTATAATGATGCCATGAGCATGTTACCTCATCCAAGTAACAAGCTACCATCGACACATACCAAAACCTGGAATGCAAATACCATTTGATAAAATTTTATTCTACATCACTACATAGTATAAAACAAAGTCGCTTTTTCTGTCATGTGTCATGTTGTATGTCCCTATGAACGCTCAAATCTTTAAAACTACGCAACGGATTTTGATGCGGTTTTTTTTAATAGATAGAGTAACTCATGAGGAAGGTTTTTATGTATAATATCATCCATTAAACCCGTGCGAAGCCGGGGCGGGTTGCTAGTTATAAATATAATCTCAAATCTATAGGTTACCATGGATGTCCACAATCCAGTGTATGTTAAGATACACCGGTGCCTCTGAACATCCACCAAGATTGTTGTTGAATGTCTGTTATTTATCCTTTTTATGATTTTGCTCATTCATAATTATTGTCATACCCACTATGACGACTTCTTAATGTTCGTTATAAGCGAAATTATGATGCATGCATGATTAAAATAGAAATAATTATGTTTGGAATCAGAAGTTTGATGAGGCCATGCATTCTGAAACTTTGACACACGTCTTCGACTTTAAGAAGTTCACACATATTGTAAATAGCTGAATCTATGACTATATATCTATCTGTATTTCCTCTATGTATGTGAAATAAAAAGCATAATATATAAAAAAAAATTGTTCAAATAAAATAAATAATATGGAAAAGCAAAATTAATAGCAACAAATACCTATATTGTATGGACAGGAAGTATTAGATTATATACTACTAAAAAATTTAAAAACTAGATCATTTCTGTGCAATAATATATTTTAGTTGCTGTGGATTTTTGGATGTGTGTCAACCACATAAAAAAAAACTGTGGATATAGTAAATTTTTTTATGGTGATACTCCAGTATTAAGGGCAACTACATTCTACAACTACATTGTTTCCAATTATTCTCATGGATTATTCTTAGAGAGATAACAACAGACTATTAGAAAATTACCAAATTATTTAATTAACTCTAGAGTCTTATTAAATATGCTAATCTAATGAAGATTATAATTTTCAATTGTTGCATTTTTCTATTAATTGTGAGTAAAAAGAAAGTTTAAACTTATTGAATTTTGCTACTCATTGAATTATAAATAATCATATTGTATTAATCAGTGGTTATGTTAGTTGATAATCATCAAAATACAAGTATTTTCATCAAATACAATTATTATCAAAATACAAGCATTTTGATGATTATCCATAACCATCATCCTTGGTTCTATGATCTCTCAGGCTATAGTATACTATCTCATTACAAGATAAACAATGTTACAATGTTATTCATATGTGCAATGTGCATAGGCATAAATAAACAGCAATAAGTAAAGATTTGAAACATTATTATAATAAATAATACCTTGGTTGTCCACTGTTTTGGATAACATATGTAAATTGATTATTTTTAATGACATTCCAAGTCATATCTTCATCAACACACAGCTGATTTTTGGGGCATGGAATTCTTCTAAACAAATCTTGACCGTAAGCGTTACATTTCGGGTGATAAGCAGAGGCATTCAAGTTTTGAAACATTATTTGACATGCTGATTCTTTATCAATAATATCTCGACTTTTATAGTAATGAATAAAGTGTTTTCTATCTAAAACCGCAAATGTTATTGGATATTTGAACGTTTCCTTAGACGTTATATTCCCAAATATATAACCATATGTTTCCTTCTGATTATGGATATCGGTTTTTTGGAAACCGAACTTCACTAAGAATTTAAAAAATTCATCAGTAGAAAAGTCTCCTTTTATGTGCGTTGAATATACCTCACAGAATAGCGTAAGACTTAATATAATAAAAAATCTGTTCATTTTGGCGTCAAGATGAAAAACGAAACTAACATGCCATATAAATTATGATTTGACGTCCTTAAATCCATACGCAAGTATACTTCTGGTAAAATACACGCAATTCATTTTAGTTTAAACCACAGTCCTTTACATTAAAATCAATTCGTTTTCGTCCTTCATAGTTATTTTACAATTTACAAATGAAACCTTTGAAAACCCAATTTTCAAAGTCAAACTCAAAACCAAAGTGACATGAGACATGAGACATCTTGAATTGTGTTTTGTACCACAGATCAAGCAGAGATTGTACTAACAGATAATAAATATTTTGAATTAGTCTACGTAGTACATATATAGTGATCTGTGAATTGGTCTATACTGGATGTAGCTTAAAGAGTGGATTATACGGCACCTGCAGATAGATGACGTTAAGATGATTTAGGAAATTATATTTAATGTTAAGTAAAAGTCCCTCAAATTTCGAGATATCCCTTTGGAATATCAATGAAACAGAAGAGAAGTTTTTTCTAAATTTGGCACTCGGGTGGCTATATTCTTTTTTTACACCACGTTAGGTGAGGCTTAAGGAAAAAGAAGTTATACATGAAATTTGAATTAGGTATCTGTTTAAAAAAATATGCATGCACGCCCTGAAATCATAGTTTAATCATAGTTCAAAAAACATAATAAAAAATTCCACCATTTGCAGTCTTGCCACAAAACATGTAAAGCGATTATTTTTTTTGATTTTTGAAAATATTGAATATCTCCAAAACAGAGGGACTTTCACTGAATATAAAGTATATTTTTCTGAATAATATTTATATTACAGGTGACTAGACCACACATGATGTCGTGTGGAACGGCTATTACGTAATGAAGCCCTGGTAAGTGGCAACACCTAATCTTACGTCAGTCGCTATTGAAAATTAAAGTGAGAAGTTGAAATCTAAAGTAGTGTCTCTGATCGCTTTTTTTACATTAAAAAACTGCGGTTTTCTAAAAAATGTGTTTTAAATGAAAACAGATAAAATGCCTGAAATCACAAGTAATAATCGTACTAAAGACTGCTAAAATGATCTTATCTTACTCAAATAGGTTTCAAAATCTAAAAGGCTACTCTTGTCAGCCATAGTAACTGTCTGCTGTGTACGCTAATATCTCCCTTTGTGCTTTGTTAAGGAATTGTGTGTTTTATAAGTGCTAGAATTGATTTGTATTCTATGTTTTTCTCCGTGTTGGACTACAAAAGTATTTTCCGGACCGCTATCATATGAAATATATCGTAATATGATTTTTATACACTGTAACCTCAATCGGGCGGAAGTAACAAATCCCGCTGGTATCAAAAGCTTTCCTTAGATTGAAACGTTTATTACAACTTTTACCGTACAAGTCACATAGTTGTCTTAAGAATAATATTTTGTGATATTAGAATGGTGGAAATAGGTGCTCCTCAACAGTCTGCAGAAGAAAGTTTGGAAAATGCCGAATGGTACTGGGGTGATATTACTCGGTAAGTTTTTGGTACACTGTTTTTGATGCTATTTCAATGCTGCAGCTAAGCATTATTCATTTATTTATAATTATATATTGTTTATCTATATATTATTTCCTATAAATATAGTTCTAATTTGTAACATTTTAGGTTTTTAATTGATTAATGATTGCTATTGTAATATCAGTAAAATTTTGATCCACTTGATAAAAATTGATTACCCTTAAAAGTGTGTTGTCCAAAACAGTTCAATTTCATTCCTCTTGGAAGATAATTTTACCTTACATTAAGTAGTAACACATCATATTACTAACATAAAAATAAGAAATAATTGGATATTTAAAAATTATTAATTGAGTTGCATTGCACATTAAGTAATATTTAATCAGAATGTGCAATGTCTCATTTTGTACTATTAGATTGTTATTACTTAAGTCATCTGTTTTTTAGACTACTATATACCAATTATTATCTATCTTATATCTACTATGTAATTATAAAATTTGTATGTCATGTTTTATTTTATTAAAGTCTAATTAGCTATCAATTTAATATATCTTTTAATTGGTGTCATAGAGTTGAAATTAATGTGAAAATGATTGCAAAATATTTGATCTTATTTCACAAGTTTCCTTGCATTCCCGATTCTGATTTATCACTTATTACATCATGTTAGTTTAGCTTTACCTCTAATTAATTAAAAACCTTGGATCATTATGTTTTTGCATATGTATTATGTATTTTAAGTAGATTAACAATTGAAATGGCTAAATCTAAGTCGTATTTTTTCATTTCAGTGATGAAGCTAATGAAAAACTCAGAGATACCTGTGATGGCACCTTCCTTGTTCGTAATGCTTCAAATAAAGATGGTGGTTACACATTAACTGTAAGAAAAGGAGGCACAAATAAACTCATAAAAATTTACAACCAAGATGGCCGCTACGGCTTTTGTGAACCATATGAATTCAACTCTGTTGTCGATTTGGTTAGGTTTTATAGAGAATATTCTCTGGCACATTGTAATAGCAGTTTAGACATAAAGCTTACACATCCATTATCAAGGCTCCAAGACAATGATGGTGGTGAAAACATTAATGATGAAACATTAGAACTTAATTTTAAAGAAATCCATAAAAAATTTGTTTTAAAAACTAGGGATTACAATGAACGATCTGAAAAATATTTGAGACTAAGAGAAGAAGTCAAATTTAAAAGACAAACCTTAGATGCATTTAAGGAAACAGTGAAAGTATGTGAAGAACATTTGAAGTTACAAGAAAAAATGCAGGCAGAAGCACAACCTCATGAGAAAAATGACCTCATAGAAAATAATAGGCAGCTCATTTCAAGAGTTAATAGTTTGAAACAAGCTAGAGCTCAGCATCATAACATTTTGAGGGAGACTGTTGAATCTAATTTACTTCTTGAAAGAGAAATCACGAAATTAAAATCAGAGGTTATTAATTTATACAAAATCAAAGATAGATACAAAATGTAAGTCTTGCATTTTTTGACTTATTATCTTTAATATGATGATTCCTCTTTAAATAAGCATAGATAAATGTTAATTTTAATCCTTTTTTTCTCTATAATAGCATATATCTGACCACTTACATCCATTAAATTTTTTTTGTGTCAATACCCTTTAATCCAATCTAATCTACTACTAATCTTTCATTCCAAATCATCTTCATCAAGACATATTTATCTTTTTTTACATTTGGCCATTAAAATCAGTCCTTTGATGCCATTTTGTTATTCAAAGCAGAGTGTGTCCTTCAACTTTTGTATTCTTAAGGTTATATTATTCAATTGAGATTTTATATTTTACTTTAATTGAAATTTTTAATTTAATTCCTTTTTTTAACATCATATGTTTCAAACTAACAGTTATATTAAACAATTTCTCTCAGATGGCTGCAAAGAAGAGGTAAAACAGATGAATACTTGCAAGCTTTGGAAGATGATAATATACACAAACTGGAGGAGTTGTATGCTCATCGTGAAAGTATTACATGGATGGTAGAGAACTGTACTCGTGATATGGCAACAAGGCTTTTAGAAGGAAAACCCCAGGGTACATTTTTAATAAGACCCAACTCTACAGGCCAATTAGCTTTATCTATAATATGTAATAATATGGTGTACCATTGTATAATATTCAAGACTGAACGAGGTTATGGATTTGCTGAACCCTATAATATTTATAAGTAAGTTTTAAATAGATATTCACATAAATTTGTTAACTTACTATTACCTGTAAGTTTACATTTATGTCTTATTTTTCTGGACTGAGACTCATTTTTTGTTAACTTAAGCCATATTTTGTAATAATATCAACTATCATTTCACATCCAACAATCTATTATGTCTATCAAGTATATATAATTATTATTTAATTAATATTAAATATAAATTGGATTAATTTGAGCATTTACTCAAATTAAATTTATAATAAAACCGAATTGTTTTTCTAGTGCACCATGGAGATTTTTTTTTATTTTTAAACAAACTGAATCAATTCTTTTTTTACAATTTTTTTAATTGGAAGTTATACTTACACAAACAAATGGATGGCTGATTTTAAATTGGTCACAATAAAAATTAATTGTGCCACTAATGGTTATAAACAGTTTCATATCTGAAGATTTTGCCATGATGACAAGTTTTAGTTAAGATTGTTATATTTTAATTTATTTTTATATATTTTGAATTCTTATAATAAAATAATTTCTTAATTTCCAGGACCTTAAATGAACTTGTTCTACATTATGCTGTTAATTCTTTAGAAGAGCACAATGACCAATTACGGACAGCCCTCAAATATCCTATCAATGCACATTTAGTGAAGAAACCTGATAAGAAAGTCCATGACACTCAAGAAACACATCAGTATCATGATAGCCATCAAGAGAGCCATTTACGCACACATCAGCATCGTCAATGGGATCAGAGGCAAGCCCTTCCATAAGATATTTATAAGAGATATATAATTTATCCCTTATCTTGTGATTTTTATATCATTTTATTTAATCATACGAAATTAAGTGGTACTGTTAAAGTCACATATATTATTTTGAACATAAATTTATATGATTGATGTTTGAAATGATTTATCCACTTTATTTTATTTATTTTGATGGTGATAAATGTGTCTTTCTTATATTTTGTTAATGCTGGATAACATTAAATTGTGAGATATTTCACCCAAATAGTCTATTATGAAGTTTAATTAAATTTGTGTTAATCAATTATAAAAAGCAAATACATGTTTTGATACAGTTCTTAAGACACATTCACTTAGGTTATCTTAATTGCATGAATATTTGTGTATTTATTATTAAAATAATTCTAGTAATGTACAAATTGCAGGTGTACAAAATGGATACAAATTTAAGAATGTATAACAGTGCAAGGTCCTGTATTTTAAGAATGTAGTAGAACATCTTTTATATTAAAAGGAAGATTTTGTGATTTATTTGTTTTGTTTTGTATTAATGTATTCAAAAGTTAATATTTGCTTATAAGAAATAGGTATGTTAAAGATATTCCTAGATTATTATTAATATTTTAAACATGATTTACGACTGATTCAGACAACTCCAAAGTTTTAAAAGTGCACAGCACTATGAATAATCTGATAAAAATTCATAATTAATATTGTTTTTTGTCATAAACATTATTGGTGTCTTAACATAGTCACATTTTAATACCTGTTACACTCATAGTGTGACTCTTTATGTCAAAGACTTGCATATTATGTAAAATATTTTATATTCATATAATTTAAAAAGATTATTTAAGTGAGATTCTTGGAGTTATTTTTATAATTACTATATATAAAAAAGTATTGATAGTTTTTGTATATATGGTGAATGATTAAAATTGATTTCAATATGTAATATGATGTGGGTTGTTGCAGTTGCAAATAATTATATAGTGTGTAATAAATAATTGTGATCTCAAAAAGCATTAGTTACAACATTAAGGTAAAAAAACAGTATAAAAACATTATACTTTAATGATTGCCATTTTATAACTTCCTACAGTAAGTGTTAATAAACATTGAAAATTTACTGTTATTTCATTTCTGTTGAAATCTTTCAAGTAAACTTTTACGGATTAAATTTAAACACAATTTCCCAAATCACAACTTTATCAAAAATAACAAAACCAAGGAAGGTTTGATATTTCAAAGTATAGTATAATTATAGTTACAAATGTCCTATTACATTGGGTAAGTTCTTAAATTCAATGCCTGTTTCTATAATTGTTTGTTTAGAAATAACCATAAAGGTGGTCAAAGACAATCAGTTCTTGCAAAAATAAAACTTGAAGTCTGAAGAGGAACTCGTGGAAACCGCCAGGTCACCTAGCCTAGTGAAAACGTAAAATGTAGAAAGAAAGGTCGGCCACGAGGCTTCTAACCCGAATATTTATTTAAACTTTAATGTGTTGATAAAAGTACAGATACTAAACTTAAATTCTAATAAAGTAACAATTAACATACAGGATACCTCTTCTATTAATTATTATACCCCAACATAGAATTGCACCTGGCTAGTGCAATATATATTTAATCTTATAATATAGTAAATCTAAATAACCCCGAAGATTTAAAAAAAAATATAATAAATATATTTGAGGCGTCATGCAATTTAAAATTTTCTGCTTATTTAGGACTACGTAAATGCTGAAAAATAATATTTAGATTTGTAGACTGTATCATAAATATTTTCACGTGTTTGAGATCAATTAAAAAAAGATAGACAATTATAAATAAGCGAAAGGATTAATGTAAAGACTAAATTACAAAATACTTTTAAATATTATAAATTAAATGTATATTAAGTATAAAAATTCGTGTCTGCACCATTGGATTTGCACATATTTTAATATTTCTGTAATGCATAATGTAAAGTGTAATTGTTTTTTGAGACACAGGTTCCTGAAAAACAGTCTACACTATATTGGGAACCTGGGTCATATTGATTTGAACTTATGTAAATGGAATCAATAAATTTATAAATATTTTTTTTTTAAACATTTTTTTCTCTAGAAACTTGAAGAGTTTCGGTAACTTTATGATAACCACGGGCTTAAGCCAAGTGGAGATCATGTTGTGGCATTAAATCTGTTCTTTCTTCTTGCAAAAATTTTCTCACTGTACGACATGTATTTAATATAGAGGCTTTTTGCATTGTCATATATATAGTTTCAGGGAGATCCAATAATTTGATGCTGTGGTGTAAATATTTTGGTATTACACCCGTACAAGAGAGCACCATCGGCACAATATATACTTTTTTCATTCTCGCAGATTCTAATTATTTCTTCTTTTAATTCTGTATATTTATGTATTTTTTTGGTTATGGTTTTCTGTATGTTATGTGTGTTGGGTATCGCAATGTCAATTAAATAAACAATTTTTCCTATTTTATCTATGAAAGTGATTATTATTATTATTATTAATTTGAGATAGACTCTGTGGTCCATAGACAGCATTATTCTCTATGACAGCTCACAGCGGCCATTTTGTTGATGCTTATAAATCGATGTGATGTTAGTTTGTTTTAACGCGTAATAATTAATATTTTAACTGATAACTTTGTTTCTTTTGAACATTTTTCTTTATATTTATCGTCGCAAATGGTATAAAATTGAAGAATCAAAATAATTAAGTAAGTAACACGAGGAATAAAATACCTGCTTGACTGGCATTAGCAGATTACTGCTAGTGGCTATTAATCCTTATCTCCTAATTTTATTTTGTTCTCTCTTTTACTCTCATAGAAACCATGTCACGATACGGTGATTGTAAAATTTATGTCGGCGATCTCGGAAACAATGCAAGTAAACCAGAATTAGAAGATGCTTTCTCATACTACGGGCCCCTTCGAAATGTTTGGGTGGCGAGAAATCCTCCCGGTTTCGCTTTCGTCGAATTTGAAGATCCTCGTGATGCAGAAGATGCTGTAAGTTTTATAAGCTAATTTAATGTTTACTATATCTATATGACTTATATTTAAGTATTTTTGATTATTGTTATAGATACGCGGCTTAGATGGTCGTACTATATGTGGACGCCGGGCACGCGTAGAGTTGTCCAATGGCGGTCGAGGATACAGCGGACGCGGGCCTCCACCTCGTTCTCGTTTACCTCCTCGGCCCTACGACGACCGTTGCTATGACTGTGGTGATCGTGGTCATTACGCCAGAGACTGTAGCCGTCGCCGCAGACGCAGGTGATTTGAATTGTCTGAAGAATTGTTTGTGTAAATGTTTTTTCTATAATATGGAATCTTTCAAGAAATGAAACATTACATGTACACATTTTTATCCATAAAAATAACAAAGATTCCATTCCATTGCTTTGTATCCACATATACCAATGATAACTATGTTATAGGTTATCATTGGCCTGTGCGCCGAGATCAAACTCTTCAGTGTCTGCACTTCTTATTGTCTGCGCTACGTAGCTTTCACTTCGCTGCGTGTTCTGCGCTATTGTTGGCTACTACAGTTACTTCGCTCTGCGAACCTCGTACCAACCTACGTGCACGCTTCACTTGAGAACTACATTGAGCATAGTGTACTTACTGCGCGTCGCGTCACGTCTTTAGTAATCACTGCGTGCACTCAGTGAGTTACACATTATTATCCTGCATCTGTCATCAGTGCAGATCAAATAGATAGAACTTAACAGATATGTGCAAATAATGCAAAGTTTTAAAACACTGAAGAGTAAATAAGATTTATCGGGAATAAAATGGGAAATTTGTAAGTCCATAGGTAGACTTTGGAGAGAGTTGGTAAGAGAAATGGTAGTCAAGGATGCATAAAACAAATTTTAGCTGACAAATTATCATCATGACTTCTTAATGTAGCCATCTATCATTATTCAGTATTTTATATGATACAATTTCAAAAAATACAGACGTAGGTTCCAAAATATATAAGGAAATTATACAAACCAGGACTCAAAATTACTCATAATGCCATGAAATTCTTCTATTTCAAATTCGAACAGTCAGATCTTATAATGTTATGTAAAAAAATAAACATGAATTAAGTATTTTGTATGTATAATATTTATGTTTAATTATTTTTTTGTAAATCAATTCATTGTGTTTAATCGGCAGAAGAAATATGAATATTTCTTCTGTTTACCATTTAATGGTAAAATTAATATTAAATTTGTGTATACTATTAATTCACTTATATAAATGTTTTATTGCTTTTATCAAAATTTATATCACACACTAATTGTAAGATATATAAGTCACTTGAACTACAGGTAAGTAATATTACAAGATTATTGTACTCCTAATTAAAATATTTGGAATGATACTTTCAGCCGCTCGAGGTCCCGGCGTCGTACACGCTCGCGCTCTCCGAGGTCCGGTTCTCGCTCCCGCAGCCGCTCTCGTTCCCGCAGCCGTTCCCGCTCCAAGGGAAGATCCATGTCACGATCGAGATCTCGCTCACCATCCAAAGACTCGAAGAAATCCAATTAAATTCATAAGACACATTTGTAGATTACTACAACTATGACATAACTTAGTTTTGAGTGTTTTCTATACCTTCAGTTTAAGAATTATCATTCCTGTGCATTGTTTTTTTTAAGGTACAAAAGTAATGATTCAAAAATACATAAATGATTGCATTTAGTTTGTTTTATTTAAAGATTGTATCACCAAAATGAAAGAAAAGTTACAGCTAGTGAAAAAATTCATCATAATACCCATACCCTATTAATATTGTGTGTCAATCACGCCTCAATACTGGAGGGATTTTATGAAATTTCATGCACAGATATGCTATTAAGCTTTTTAGATGATGGAAAACAATTTAAATTTAACGCGATGGACGGATTCTGTTGATGTTTTGCATATAGATTATTAGCTGGATTAAATTATAGGATACTTAGATCTATATTTATCCAAATGTCTATGGGATATTTGGTTAGTCTGATCCAAACGGACAATTCTCTTTCGAATACAAAAATTATTTTTCCAAATGATGAAGATATGGAGTAAAGCCCAAGCATCAGCAGACACATACGCAGACGTCGATGTCATCCGCGGGCCTGAGACGGGTTAATATAACGTAACCTAACCTATGCATTCGCCATCTCTCAACAGATGACGACAGTGTATGAGTATGTGTAGGCTCTACCGAATATCTCCATCATTTATGGACCCATTTGGAAAAATTTTTCTGCATTCAAAAAAGTAGTGTCCGTGTGGTACCATACAACTTTTGTTAAAGTCTGTTCATCCATGTGGAAAATATTTCAAGAAACCCCTCGAAAATCAACAGAATCAGCTGTGTGGTTAGGTTATAATGATGTATATGTATACCCATTTAACTCTCACTCTGAGACTAATTTGTGACTAGCTTTGATGTGGAGGGTGGACTTCCTCACACTAAAGAGTAGAAAATAACTTTATTTTATTTTTGAAATCTTTTCAAAGTCGATACAAAATCTTGTTAAATTGAAAATAGATAAAAGTACCAGAAAAGCAAGTAATAATACGACGATAAATTATTTTTTTTAATATCATTGATTTAGTAGTTCATGTAATATTTCGCAAAATACTTGGACAAACATTAGTCATTTTACATATACTTATCAGTGTGATTATAAGTTACACACAATCCTTTATTTAATCTGTTAGTATTTAATATTTTGATATATTATAATCTATATTTACTTACATTTAAAAAATGGCAGCACTGATAGGAAAAAAAATAAAAGGCAATGTTCGGTGGACGGACGTCGTTTCGACTTTTGTATTCCGTCATGCAATAATTTTTGTCATTCATGAATTCATTGGTAAAAAGATATTTAGGTGGAGTCACCGTCGCAAACTTTAGATTATAAATAAAAATGTTGTTTTAGTATTCGGTTTCGTGTAGTTTATATTAAAGCACTTGATAGGTCTGTGACAAGTACGGTAATGGTGGCCATGTCATGAAAATCCCCACAGCCATGGATGATAGCTCCGTTTCTCATCACAACGGAGGGCAAGTGGGATCTGAAATAGGAGTTAGTGTAAATAATAAACAAAATGAAGAATCTAGTCAAAGTGTCCAGTATTCGATACCGGGCATTTTGCATTTTATCCAACATGAATGGGCGAGATTCGAACTCGAGAGATCACAATGGGAGGTGGATAGAGCTGAGTTTGAGGTATTATTTTTATACATTTCATATTGATTTTTTCACCTGTGCATCATAAGATAAGTTAAATTTAACACAACTTCTCAAAATACCTTCAGATCATCGCATTAGTGAATCAATGGTTCTATAAAAATCTTATTACTAATGTGTTTTTATTGGAATCACACTCGATATTTTAACCAACTTCGTAAAATTTTTCATGACAGAATATTTCAAACAATTAAAAGTAACATACATTAACATTAATTTGTGCTACATAAGTTAAATGTGTATATGTAAATATAAATCTATTATTATTAAAATATATTAATTATTTTTTTAACCACTATATGGACAATAAAAGAATGTATTTTGTAGTTATAATTTATTTTTACTTATTTTACATATTGTTTGCCAAGTAGAATTATAATTATTTATAATTGTATCTGAATACTTACTTTCAATAGACTAGATCTACAAACATCAATTTTAGTTAAACTATTTTCTTTTAATGACAGGCACGGATTGCCTTCCTTCAAGGTGAAAGGAAAGGTCAAGAAAATTTAAAAAATGATTTAGTGAGGCGGATCAAAATGCTTGAATATGCATTAAAGCAGGAGAGAGCAAAGTTTCATAAACTAAAGTATGGAGTAGAATTACAACAGGGAGATATGCGCCCACCACCGGATGAGCCACCTGTGGAACCAGAGCCAGCAGAAAGAACACAGTGGAAGCAGGGTCGTCAACTTATTAAACAGTACCTTCAGGTTGGTGATTTAAGTACTTGAATATCATAACAGAACTTGATAACTTACTATGATGATATTCATTGCATAAATGTCAAAATGTAATGTAAATGTAATACCAATTAAGTCATTTTTTATACAATCTTGTCTTAGTTTGAAACTTAAATTTTCAAGTTTCAACCTAATGATACACAATAGTTATATAAAATAACAATGGTCAATAAAATAAGCAATAATTAAAAGTGTATACATTATTGTATAATAATAAATATTTAATTAATAGCAAGTTAATTCCTATTCTAATGATTATAATAATTTTTTTCTAAGTAAGGATTACACATTAATCAGAATAAAATATATTAACAGCCTAGACTTACGCAAAAATTATGAATGAAAAAATTCAAAAATTATATATGCTCTGCATATTAATGTAGTTTTGTGGGTTCTGAGTTGTCTCTTTTTATGTAATAATAGTACTAATTATTATTATTTGATATATTATAAATTCATTTAGCATAATAGTTGTGCCACATATCAAAAAGGTGGCAAGAGAATCATAAAAAAATTGTGAATGTTTTCTAATATTTTTATATCTTCTGCCTATCAGGAAGTAGGCTACACAGACACAATACTCGATATTCGTTCTAACCGAGTAAGAACATTATTGGGTGTCAATAATGAAGAACAGGCTGAAGAATCCAATTATAGAAATTGTGATAAGCATCATTACTCCACAAATACAGCTCTTGGCCGCAAAATGATGATGTATGATTATGGTATGTGATTGACTATATTTATGTAAAAGTAACGGAAACTTTTTAAGCTGTAACATTAATGGTAACTTATTCTTGTAGGTGGAAAAGAGCAACAACGCAAGGGTGCTGTTTCTGGTGGAGGAGGTTATAATGAAGAGGGGCTTTCAGTGCAAGAGAATGCAGTCTTTGCTAACTTTGAATTCCTGGCTAATCAGGAAATGGATATGGATGAAATTGAAGATCTAGATGCCAAACAAATGCACCATACTACAAATAAGCAAGGTTTGTATGAATGTGTCTATAATTACCTGGTTTAATTGGTTTTATTAGTTGTTCAGTGTAAAGTCATATTTTTCTTTTTCTTTTATAATATTGATTAGCTTTACAGTTAAGTGAACCTGAACTCTCAGTTACTTCAGTGAGTATAATAGTGCTTTGCTGCATTCTTGTATCTAAGCTTGAATCTATAAAATGTATAAAGAAAAAAAATAATGTAACAAAGAAAGAGGGGTGGGAAAATATCTTTTAACATAATATTACAACTATAGTAGTATTGTGATGAATGAATGGATTTGTTTATGTTAATTAGTATGTTAATAGAAACTTATTTTATTAGGTGAAGAAGTAGACCATGAAGCAGAAGAAGTGCTTAATGAGCTCAATTTGCTTACTGAAACTGAGGCTGATGGAGGTGGCCAAGGTGATGAATATGTTGGTATGTACATTATTGATTCAATTCCTTGATATAAATACATATTATATCTTATTATTATTTTCTTATTTCCAGAAATTTCATTGAAGGAAATTTAATGCAAATGATATAGTACTTGTGGTTATTCAGATGTGAATTATTAACTCAAAAATTAATATCTCCATGTTTATTTGAGGAAAACATTACAATTCTAACAACAATTAGGTGGTCTTTTGTTAATGTTTACTAGTGTCTTAATTACTCATATTCTAAGTTTGTTTTTTAAAACATAGGTACATAATGTGTTCATGCAAAAATAAGACACGAAATTGGTTCTTTAACTGACTTCAAAATTAAAGTGAGGGTTTTATGTTATTAGGATAGGTTTTAGATTTGGGATGTGTATGTAACCATGATAAAATATGTCTGAAAAACAATATTATATCAATGGATTATTTATTAATGTACCCTCAATATTGATTACTTATTATTTTCACTTTGTGTGAGAATATGTCCGATAAACATATATTTGTCCATTTAAGGGACACCATTTTCAATAATGTATCAATGATAAGTAAAAATCCTTCAATTTACTTACTACTACAATTTTTAACTGACTTCCGAAAGGGAGGAGGTTCTCAATTCGACCATGAAATCCATTGCAGTTAAAATAAATATAATCTTTATTTGGTATCTATGTTCATTGAATAAATTTTGGAGTTATAATGTTGACAAGCTAAGCTCTGCGGCTTTACCCGCTTATATCTTCCATTCCCGGACAATTTTCGGGATAAAACCCCTATTCAGGTCCTTTTTCAGGTTTCAAAGAATCTCTATAAATATTTTCTTCCAAATCAGTCCAGTAGTTTCAGAGCCTATTCAATTCAATCAAACAAACAAAAAATCAAATCTTTCCTCTTTATTATATTAGTTTAGGAGTATAGAAAAGAAATAACAAACGAAGATGTGGCATGATTGACATAATATCTAAAAATATGACATTAATGGATGGCATTCTAAAATTTTCAGTAAAGTTCCCGAGCGGTAGCGCGAGCAGCGGTCCGGCGGGTGAAGCGGACGAGAAGCCGCTGGCGCTGGGCGAGTTGGCCCAGCTCACTGTCAGCAACGAGCCCGAGGGCTACGACGTGGCCGGCGCCAGCAAGGAGTCCTTCCGCAAGACGTGGAACCCCAAGTACACGCTGCGTTCACACTTTGATGGGGTTAGGACAATCATTATCTATCATTTAGATTTAAGTGTTATCAATACATATAATAAAGCTTTAGAAATAAAATTTCTGTACATTAAAGATATTTAAAATATAATAAGTAAGAGGTGTTATTATTGATGTGAGTGATGCAGTTAAAGGAAGTTTTAAAAATTTTAAGTCAATTGTATATTTCATTGCGTAAGTTTGCATACCACTTAGTCTGTAACTATATCTTAATGAAATAAATGAATAAAAACAAATTGTCCAGGTACGGGCTGTCGCTTTCCATCCCACCGAGGCGGCTTTAGTCACTGCGTCCGAGGACCACACCCTAAAGCTATGGAACCTTCAGCGAACGGTGCCGGCGAAGAAATCAGCGGGCTTGGACGTGGAGCCCCTGTACACGTTCCGAGCGCACTCCGCGCCCGTGCTGTGCCTGGCCATGGGAGCCCCGCGCTCCGAGGAATGCTTCTCCGGAGGCGTCGATGGCACGATCCGCGTCTGGAACTTACCGTCGCTCACTGCCGATCCTTATGATCCATACGATTCTGCCGTTCAGGTTTGTGCTATTACTATTATGAAACTTAAATATGTATTGACGTCACGCTACCCATATTTGGGTTATCAGAACAGATCAATGGAATATATTATTTTTATTGTTATTCCTTTTACAGTATCTCATCCAGCTTCATGCTTCTTATATATTGTTAAATGGTATCAAACCGCTCAAATTATTTTTGTGCTTATTTAATTTTTTTTAAAATATGGTAAATAGAGAAATTGTACATAGGTAATAATTTAAGGAAGGGAATTTTCAAACTGTAAATAAGAATAAAATTGAAGTCATTTCATACTTTACTATGTATCTCAATCATGGTTTGTTAGTTGTTTATTTAGTATCTGCATTTACAACTTTAACTAGAGGATATTATTACTTAATAAAAATTTTATAGTAATGAATTATTATTATGAATATATGAATATATTATGAATCGTAAAATGTGTTGGTAAGCACATAACTCAACAACGCCTGGGCCAATTTGGCCAATTCTTATTTTTAAATGTTCGTTTCAGTTCAAGGATGGTTTTTAAGGCGAGAAAAATTAGTTTAATTGCCGGAAAACCCCATTGGTTAAATGGTTTGTTTCGTATTCATTGTGTTCCGAATTAAACATACTCCAGATTTCAATTCTTTTTATAAAATTAAAAACAAATCGAACTCTTTTATGAAAATTATTATCATGTATATGCAAGACAATTCCTAGTTTTCCACACAGAGTTTAAGAATGCATAATCGAGTAAAGTTTTTATTGTTTACGTAAAACAATTTATCTTTTAATCCATTGTCTGACATGCCGGGAAAGCCTCTCTATTTTGTGAAATATTTCGCTACCTCTGAATATTTCGTCTAGCTCGGAGCGAGCCACTTGTGATTTCGGTTTCATGAATGCTAACGCATGCGCAGGGCCCGGTGCTCCGCGAGCACACGGACGCGGTGTGGTCGCTGTCGTGCTCGCACGGGCGGCTGCTGTCGTCGTCGGCGGACGGCACGGCGCGGCTGTGGGCGCCGCGCGCGCCGCGCCCGCTGCTGTGCACGCTGCGCGACGACGTGGCGCCCGCGCCGCTCGCGCCGCCCGCGCCCGCCGCGGCCGACTTCGCGGACGCGGCCACGCGCGCCGCCGTCGTCTACAACGATGGCTCGCTGCTGTTGTACGATCTGGAGACTACGCAGGTGAGCGGCGCGATTGTGCCTGATGAATTGGGAAAGCTACGCTATAGTACGTTATAGTATACATTACTGAGTATATTTTTTTACTTATCGCAGGCTGTGTCTGCCTTTAATTGGGGCTTCGCCCTCGGCGATATTGTGTCTTGTCTTTATGTTTTTACAAAATTTATATCGTTGATGTAGATTTGTAGACAGACCGGTTGGTAGAACTCAAATAAATACATCTATATTAATATTGAACAAAGAAAATATTTGATATTTTGTTTGTTTGTTTGAATTGCATAGGCTCCGAAACTACTGAAGCGATTTGGATGAAATTTATCCCGAAAATCCTACGGAAACGAGTTTATACGCGGGTGAAACCGAGGAGCTCAGCTAGTAAATAAATAAATCGGAAAGCTAGTTGTCAGTGGATAAACAAAAAATGTATATGTACTTGCAAAACTTATGTAATTTGACCCACGTCGTTGGTCAATTGTCAGCGCGTCGAATGTTACAACCGAGAGATCCCGGGTTCGATTTCTAGTGTGTATATTTGTAGTGTAACTGATTTTACATCCGACCTATATAAAGAATGAATAATTTGGTTTAGAATGAATATTTTGTATGTTTTCTAATCTACTTTCGTACTACTCCAATCCATGATTAACAATTTCAATGAAACACGTTTAAACGGCCCGGGGTCCCGCGGTAAATAAGGCGCGCTTAGCGTAGGTTAGTGCCTACGCTAAGCGGGCAATGTGTGGCCTTACACGCGTTGGACGTTGTGCAGGTGGTGCTCCGCGTGTCGTGCTCGAGCCCGGCGCACCGCGTGCGCTCGCACCCCACGCTGCCCGTGCTGGTGACGGCGCACGAGGACCGCCACATCCGCTTCTGGGACGCCGTGTCGGGGCGCTGCGCGCACGCCATGGTGGCGCACCTGGACGCCGTCACCGGGCTCGCGCTCGACCCCAACGGCCTCTTCCTGCTCTCCGGCTCGCACGACTGCTCCGTGCGCCTCTGGAACCTCGACACCAAAACCTGCGTCCAGGAGATCACCGCGCACCGCAAGAAGTTCGACGAGGGCATCCTCGACGTCGCCTTCCACCCGATGCGGCCGTACATCGCGAGCGCCGGCGCCGACGGCCTCGCCAAAGTCTTCGTCTGAACGCTATATCATATTATGTATATGTAATTTTACTTTAACCCCGCCTCGGTCGACCCGGCCGCTCCCTCGTTCGATTCTGTCTACGTTGTGTATGTGATCCTTCGAACTGTGACCTACAGGAAAGCTCTCGGTCGGGGCGACCGGCCCGGGGGAGTCTATGTTAACAGTAGCGTGTCGCGTCGTAGACGGGCGACCGGTACCACGGATGCGTCTAGTCGTTTCGTTCGGTTGCAATTGCGACGGCTCTGCGATTCGACGACCGCCGCCGTGTAATCCTTACGTTTCATGAAGACGCCCTCGGATATGTACTTTCTTAAATTTATGTGTACCGTTCAGTGTGACGATTCTGTTTATACGAGAAAACTTCCGATTCGGTTTAAACATGTGACTGTAGAATAAATTTGTGGAACGTATATGATACGACAGTAGAGCGGCGGTGTTCGTGAAATGCAAAGATTATACGTTTCGTTTTTAACGTATTTAAAAATATTGTAACGTAATGTTCCGGGCGCGCTTCGACGCTCGTTACAAGCGCGTAGTGGACACTCATCTATGTATAGACATTTGGAATCTATTATAATATATTTTTAGACTTTCAGTATGTGGATTTTAGGTTTTTATCGCGACTTTTTCACCGATTTTACTATACGCAGTGAATTAAAGATATTGTTCGTTTCTATGCATCTGTAAGCGAGACCTTTGTAATAAATATTATGAGGATATCGAAGATGTTTCTTTGATACGTTCATGTCACGTATCTGTACAGTTAGATTTTATGCAGTATTTGATATTTTGCAGATAACGTTCGAAGTGATTACATTAGCTAGTATATATTTTATTTAAATCGTTTCGATTTATATAGACGATACTTACGTTTTGTCTTATGTACTGAATCTTGCTCTCATAATAACTTGTGCGATGAGGAGCGATCGAACAAAAATTGAATGGCTAGGAATACTGTATTGGAAGTAACATAAGTAATGTTTGATCATAACGAATACTGCGATGTAGAATATATATTATAAAACATTACATAATTATTCCTTTATTTTCCTCGAATTCATATGTACACATACATCCAAATTGATAGTAAAAAGCAACATAACCGAACTACGCGTTGTTTTTTTAAATATCTTTTCACTATCCTCTGATCCTTGTCGTAATTCCAGGTAAAATCTTGAACCAAAATATATATTTATTTAATAATTAGATAAATATTAAATTGTTTCTTCTCTATAAAACGTTACTTAATTTTCTGATTTTTTTGGGAATCCATAAAATTGATTGAAACACATTAAAATTTAAAATTTATTTATATTTATATCTTAAGTAGCTTTATCCGCGACTTCGTTTTTAATAATATCCTACGATCTAATCCAGCTTATTATAAAGGTATTTCCTATCTTTATATGAAATTTCATCAAAATCTGTTCAGTAGCTGCGGCGTATTTGATACACTAACATTTATAATAAATTGAATCTTTTTAAGTGTTATTTGCACAGCACTTTTTAATGATAAATGTAGCCCTCTCTTGATCTCCAAAGTAGATTAGTAAATGTATAATTGAGCAAAAAAAATAATTAAATGGGCGGTAAAAATTATTGAAATGAACGAGTGGTTACGTGTTGGCTGTAATAAATCGGATTTTTTTGGTAAGAAATCTCATTCTAAGCAGTTCTATAGACGATGTGGTGGTAAAGTAGTAGACGGACGAACAAACAGTCGCACCGTAAGAATTCCTTTTATACCTTTTTGGTACGGAACCCAAAAAAAATTATAAAAAAAATAAAATACTGTTTTTAGTATTCCGCACCATAAAGATAAGTGATACCACAGATAATATAATACTATACTAGCAATACATAAAAATATATATAAAATTTAAATAACTTTAGCTTTGACTGAAAGAATTAAAAACGATTTGTATAATAATAATATCGCTTCTGCCACCCGCGCTAATAAACTCTGCTCAACTAATGAACATTAACCTCTCTTTTCAATGAAGTTGAGTTCGGGTGTCACCGCTGGCTATGATCTGCTGAACTATTTATTGAACCGCTCATTCCATCATTTTTATCGCTTATTCAAGGATTGGACTGCTCAATTATTTTTAGGATTGACATTTACACTGATATTAGAAATGACTTTTTTGCCAAAAAATAGAACCGACTTCCTCACTCGTAAAAAGTAGAAAATATCTTTTATACAAAGTCGGTGCAAAATCTTGTTAAATTGAAAATTTATAAAGTCGGTTCCATTTTTTGGCAAAAAGTTTATATTTTTTCCTTTTTAGTGTTCTGTGCAGGGTAATCACATCATCTAGTCACAATTCAGTTGGTATGTACATCATTAAACCTTAACCGCAGTGCTTATTTCGTTGATTTTCGACGAGTTCCTAAGAATATCTTTCACATGGATGATCAGACTTGAATCAAATTTCTATGGGACCACACTGGCAATCTACTCTTTCGACGCAAAAATAATTTTCCAAATCGGTCCATAAATGCCGGAGATGTGCGGTAACATACATAAAAAATACGGTCGAATTGATAACCTCCTCCTTTTTTTGAAAGTCGATTAAAAAGAGGAATACTTTGTTTGTTTGGTTGTAAAAAATTACTGGACCGATTGTAAAAATTCTTTCACCATTCGAAAGCTACATTATCCATGAGTAACATAGACTATATTTTATAGGCTATATAATATATGTATATTATATAACATTATGCTACAGGAGCGCAGCGCAGCGCAAAATGCAAAATCTTGTTAAATTGAAAATAGGTAAAGACCGACTTTGAATAGATTTCAAACATGAAAATAAAAGTTACTTTATACTTTTTATTTTGAGGAAGCCAGTTATATTTTTTGTCTTAAAGTTACTATAGAGTCAATGAAAAATAATTAATTTCAAGGTTATTAAATTTGTTGGAACCGGATATTAATAGGATATCGAATAAGATAAGCTCTTTGATTGAAAAAAATATTTTTAAATGTTTACATAACTTTCCTTGGATTACGGATGTTGCTTACCAAACAATTGTTTACTTGTAATTTCATTGGCACTTTCAGTTATTGTTCAAATGTATTTAGTGTCGTTAGGACATCATAATATCTTGTAATATTCAACATGATTGGTACGTAATAAATTTATAGAAATATATTATTATACAGTCCAATCACCAGGGCCCGCATTCTCAGAGCCCTGGAGGCTGGTAAACCGACAATTTTGCATTTTTGTCTTTGCCAGAACGT
The DNA here is from genome assembly GCA_001586405.1 of Phoebis sennae. Taxonomy (NCBI): domain Eukaryota; kingdom Metazoa; phylum Arthropoda; class Insecta; order Lepidoptera; family Pieridae; genus Phoebis; species Phoebis sennae. Next base: position 98,409 of record LQNK01001345.1, read on the forward strand.
CGATCATTTTCAAATTCATTCCAATCAATATATTAATATTTATAATTTGATTGATTCGAACATCAGTAGGTATACCAGACATTTACATAAATTTATAATCTAGTGTCTATAATGTCTATTTTGAAGTTACATAAATAATAATAAAATATATTATACCAAAATAGATTAATCTAATGAATGCCATTCTATTACAATTATTTATTTGATTACCTATCATAAATCAGATCATAGAGAAAAGCGTGTGATTGTATAGCTCGACTTCTCTACATTCCAAATAGGCCCAAATGTTTGGGTGCCCAAGGGCCCCAGAACAATCTAAGACGGCCCTGATTATGCGTGTGCATTGCCCCAGCGGCAACGTTTCGATTTTTTTAAACTTTATTTGCAAATATTTAGCACACATTTCGAGATAATCGACTTTTTTAAAGTGGTGCTACTGAAAAAAAATTTGCCAATTAGTGTGTCACGAGCTGTAATTGTGTGTGAAAAAATGAAATTTGTGCGTCATAGGCCTCCGAAATTTTATTTTATTTATTTATTTATTGTTATACAATTATAATAATGGCTGAATCTTTGTAACTAGAGATATACATACATATTACTATTTTTTATACGAAAAAATATTTCACACGACATTATACACTAAATATTTGGCAAATAAAGTTTGAAACATCAAAAGCTTTGTAGCTAGAGCACACGAATAGGTATGTATGTTGAATAAAGTTATTGAATTTTGTTCGTATTGAATTTTTCGGATCAAAGTTACGCTCGACACTTGGGCTTAATCTGATGTTTAGCGATCACCGTGTTATTTTCAACCCCAAAGCTGTCGCAAGTACCTTACTGGATGATACTGGCAAATATAAGGAGAAAAATGCTTGAGTATTATCGGTTTTACATTAGGGTGACGTTGTCTAAGGCCCGTATTAATAAACCGATCTCAGACTTGAGTATGCTCTTGAGATGACATTTGTGACGTTGCACTGAACAGAACAGAATACAGTGCAACGTCACAAATGTCATCTCAAGAGCATACTCAAGTCTGAGATCGGTTTATTAATACGGGCCTTAATATTGGACGATATTAATGTGTTTTAGGCATTGGTATTTTTGTATACGTGCTGATGTGGATAACACAGAGATTAGCGGAGTTACCAAGTCCTCCGCCTCCAGAGCAGGAGCCTACTTACGCACCCGATCGACATTTGCCGCCCGTACAAAAGCCAATTCTGCCTGGATAAGATATTTGGCCACCTTACCAGCGGTCGATGTTATAGATTATAGCACATTTTAAACAAATCTAATCTTTAGTGTAAGTAGGTATTCTGAATTATGGTAAATATGTATAGAACTAACATATCATACTTTAATTTCCGTGTCTTCTATTGTTAAATCCGTTTTAGTTTATTATTGTGTTATTTTAGAGGCAAGTAGGTGATCTCTGATCAGTCTCTGTCCCACCAGACAATTTTTTTTCACGTTTCCACCGGGGATCGAACCCAGGACTTCTCAGTTGTACCGCATAACATGATGAAACATCGAGATTGTCAACTCAACTCAACTCTTTTAAATAAAAAAATGCACATTTTTACATTGGTGTCATTTGATAGCTGTTTCCATAACCGTAAAGTTACAACTATTGTAGGTACTAGAATGACATAGTCCATTGAAATGCATTTTATAGGCTTACCTTGCGTTTGTCAGGGGACGCAATTTTTTTTAGTTTTGAAGGGGTCAATTGAATTCTCTACAATTTGTCGCGACTGTATTGCGAGACGGATTTCTATAAGGAAATAATGTCAGCTAAGTCATATGTTCGCCTGCTCGCAGTGACGCCCAGTTATGCTAAGCGTCCATATATTGGTATCGTATGCATCGAATTCATTATTTGTTCATTATTCATTATTTGGATCAGTTGGATGCATTTGGGTGACATATGACTATATTACGTTCTAGATTACTTATAAAAACCAATGCATCCAATGTGTTTGATGCCGATATTTGGACCCCTAGCTTTAGGGTGCATTCAAATACAAGCTAAATTGCCGAGTGTGGCAACGCCGTCTACTGTATCGAGCGGCTATTACGCGACCCAATGTGTGCCAAGTGTTTGCCTGGCGTAATTTGAATGTACACCTTTAAAATATTGCTTAATGAAGTTGGGCGTAAAAGAATCGTTCTATAAAACGTAGGTACACATTGATACAAATATTAAAAGATTACTCAATTTTATAATAGTTTACCTGAACTATTACCTTTTGTATGTTATTATAAAAGGTAATTGTTAGATACTCGATTATCTTCCTACTAGTTGTTGTTAGTTACGTATACCTATCGTGTGCATTTCATAATTGTGTACTATAAAAGCTGTTTATTGAAGGGTGTTTGTAAATATAGTAATCTAAACACAAGCAATAGTCCGGATTTCGGTTGCGTTCATTTCATTATGTTATGTTCGCAATTCAATCGAGTAGTTCACTTCAACATGTTTGGTATGTACTTTTGTGTTATAGTGTTCTATGCTTATGAATCTATCTTTTATTTTATACTAATACTTATAATTTTAAAAGAACCTAAGAGATAATTTAAAAAAATTAGGATGTCTTTTTAAAAATCAACTGGGTTTATGAACGAAATCCGAATTGTATAATTGTTTTAGAAATAAACTGAATGAAACGCATTGTTTTTCATTAGGATTTAATTTTCATTTAGCTAATTTCTTCCTGATATACCCACCTCATACACGCGATCACATTATTACCTATATTACTACCATGTAAAGTCAGAGAGGTCGTGTTAGATAATACCTAATAAGTAATCATCTATCATTTATCTTCTTAGTGCTCAGCAATATATATTGTTATTCATATTGTTAATTGGCAGTATATATCAGTTCAGATATATTGAAGACCATATCGCTGTGCGTAAAATTGTTTTTGTAATTTAAAAATCAAAATTAATTTTCAGGAATGAGTATTTTTGTATACTTCCTAATGTGGCTTACGCAGAAGTTGTCTGAGCTGCCTAGTCCTCCACCGCCCGAGCAGGAACCTACGTACGCTCCTGATCGTCACTTACCACCAGTCCAAAAACCAATTTTACCCGGGTAATTTTTAAATAACGCACCAGTTTTAATAAATAAATTTTAATAGTTTTAATATATTATTCAGACAGTATCATTATTTAAATAAATAAATTGGACTCAGTAAATTGGTTTTATTACAAAATGCGGCTAAAAAGCAATTATATTTATAAAACCTCACTTTGTTATGTTTGTGTTGGTACTTTCATTTAATTTTTGCTTTTAAAAAAAGAGCGAAGAAGAAAGTGTCAGTACAAGAATATACTTAGTTAACACTTAAAAGAGGGGTTGGAAAGAAAGGGGTACACACGATACGGATTGTGCAGAACTATCCATATATAGTAGCCTTATTTGATACCTATTAGTGCAGGCGCTGAAGAGGGTTGAGTATGTTTAATACGCCCCTATTGATAAACGCAGTTTTTCGAAGGATCACATACTGATCGTTTTCAACCTACAAAAGCATGTAGACTTGCGTACGGGTTTATCAGGACCAATGTCGATTAATTATTTTTTGCTCCACCCTCCTTGGATATCAAGGTCATGCAAATGGACCGAATAATTTTGAAACGAATCATTTCAAAAGTATTTTAATTATTAATCTGCAAGCTTTTCTATATTAAAAACGATCAAAGAGTATGCGGTCTTTACTTTGTGTCCGTTTCATTTTCTTTTTTATTATTATTCGTGAGACTTGTTTCACGAAAAGAAACAATTTCAAATTGATTAAGGTTTTTTTTATTTAATATGCAGCGTACTTAAGGTATACATTTTTCCAAAAATGCATACGTTCTTTGAAGGGTAAAGATGTAACCTTTATTTTATTTCCTAATGATAAAAAACGTAAATTATTTATTTCACTTTTTAACCAATTCACACCAACCGTCGAAGGATCCCTGAAAAGGAAAAATCAAGGCTAAGTAGCATTTTGGTTACTGATAAATTATTAAATTTCACATTTAAAAGGATAAAATTTGATTTCATCGGTATTTTTTATTTATTTTCCGATTATTTATTAATTTAATATAATATTTTGAATAACTTAATTTTATAAAGAAATATTTTAAGATTATATTATATTAGAAAAATACAAAAGAATGGACGTACCCAATTTTTGCAAAGTTAGTCCACGTACTAGTCATTACGTCGATAATCATTTCATCTTTTGCTGAGATCGGTAGAATTTTAAATAATAAAGGATCAAAGATATAAAACAACTCATCAGCATGATTCGCACCTGGGACAAACGGAAGACCAGAAGCGAATTTATTTAAATTTCTCCAGGAATCGTATTGAAAGAGATAATTGAACATTGTTATATTTGCCCTTAAAAAGAACTCTATTGATTCAAATGTAGGGTATATTATCAAAGCGTCTGAGTAGAAATTTATTAGGCTATTATATCTAGCACTATTTATAGACTCATTATGAAAATACAGTTCTTTGATATCATTGACAAGTTTTAAAGTCTCATTTTTGTTTTGAATTTTTAAATTTTTGGGTAATATATGTAAAAAATTTTGTTCTAGATTTTCCAAATCTTTTGAATTATATTCTCCTGCAAACATGATACCTTCTTTATTATTTATACCCATTATTACACTAAGGTTCTTGTCCAGTTTATACGATTTTAAAAGATTTCTTGGGCTTTCTGTTATGAATGGATATTTACTTGTTTTTGTATTTTCCGCACACGGCAGGAAAAGAAATTGGTCACCGTTAATTTTTTTGTAAATAGTTTCTGTAGCTGTCAAAATATCTTTCACGTTCGCGTTTTGTAAAATTTTTAGAATTTCGTTTTGATCCGATGTTATGTCCAAGTCTCGATACTAAAAGTTTTGCTCTTTCTAACGGACTGTTTTCGAATGCAATAGGTATCAAAATTGAACCACTTTCCATGATGATTCTTTGAAACAATCCTTTAGTTAAGTCGGATAAGGTTAAGTAATGTACAGAGGTTGCTCCAGCACTTTCACCCATTAATGTAACTAAGTTAGGATCGCCTCCGAAACTTTTGATATTTTGATTTATCCATCGCAATGCGACCACTTGATCCTTCAAGCCCATATTTCCTGTCGCTTCAGTTTCATTTAAGCACAGGAATCCGAACGCACCAAGCCTGTAATTGATCGCAGCCACTATTACATCTTTTTGCACGAGGTACTTCGCGTCATATAATAGGTTTGTATTACTTCCGTAAGCAAATCCTCCGCCATGAATAAATATCATGACGGGAAGTAATTCGCGCTTTTTGGTATTACTTGGAGTATAAATGTTTACTACTAAACATTCTTCGTTATCAACTAGTATATTAAAGGTAGGTATTATTTGTGAACATTTAATAGATCCTTCGATTGCGTTAAAAATCCCTGTCCAAGTTGGAGCAGGTCCCGCTTCCTAAAAATAATATAATTTTACTTTATAACCGTATGTTTTTTTTTTACAAAAACAACACACCAATTAATAAATTATACATATCAACTCACATGGAATCGCTTTGGTACAGAAGCGTATGGAATTCCTAAATAAGCATTATAGCCTCCTAAATTTAATCCTTTTAATCTTCCTTGTGGCAGGTCTATTACACTTGTGTACATCATATTACACAACACAAACGAGTCATTAACACACAATAAATAAATGCACAGCACGACTGAAGAACGTGCAGCATCCATGGTGTCAAATGTAGATTTGAAATTTTAACAGACTAAGCACTTAACTAAATTCATTGGAGTATTGGTAATTTTTTTAAATTACATTTAATTTACAATGTTTTAATTTACGCAATCCACAAATTTCGTTTCCTTTAAAATTATTTATTTAACACGTAACGTAACAACATTAAATTGTGAGGTTTTCACACATTTCGCATCTGCATTCCCTTAGGGCTTTGCCTATACGGTAACATAATGATTGCTTTGATTCGGTGTCATAATTAATTTTATCAGCAGATTGTTTCCCGTGTCCACACTGAAATTATACAACTTTCTTTAAACACTTATACCACATATTATACTTATATTATTTTATAATGAGTAGAAGTTAAAGGCGTATATTTTACGAGGTCGTCCATATTTTTTTTGTTGTTTTGTCCTTACTTTCCAAATGATATTTCCTAACACTGTTACATGAATAATTCTAAACACGTTTTTTATGTAACATATGCGTCCTTTCATTGCTTGTCTAAGACCAAGTAGGTACAGATTTATCGTATCGCATAATACTTAATACCTACATTTCTTGAAATAGAAAGGTTATAATAATGTTTCTGTTAGTGAAAACAATTTTAAAATAGAAAATAGGTCTGGATATTCGCTTGTACCATTCCGAGCAAGGCTGAATTAATTGGACATGTTTATAGAGTTTTGTTATGATGAGAATGCACTATTAGTAGCGAGGGAGGAAGAGTATCTCTAACCTAATTTCTAGAAGCCTTGTTGGCATTTCCACAACCTTCATGAACACTTTCATCCGACTCTCACTTTCGCCCGCAGCCATTTCTGACATATTTTTGCGTTTGTTGCTACGCTCCAATAGAGGGTTATAATTTTAGGAATATCTCTGCGAAATCGTTTGTTTTACTTGGTATTAAGAACAAATAATAGCACTTGCCAAAGAGGCCATGTTCTCGCAATGCAGCCTACGGGCGCTCGGCTTCACAGTCTTGGAGAGCACGTGCCAGGCGCGGCCGGCTTGCCTGTCGAGCTTCAGCGCCTGGACCGCGCACGCTATGGCGCAAGACAGCGCGGCACTTTGCTCCTCGGTCGCCCCTGCATCGCCTCCTTCACCAATACTACTTCTCTAGTAAGAATATAAGCTGTTACATAATATTCCGCTCAATAACTACCGCAGTCTATGAATATCTGTAACATTAGTGTCGGAAATGCTTTGACAGCTTTCAGGAAGCCAAGGTTCAGGAAAGTATTAATAAAAGGACAGAAGGAAAAGAAAAGGATTAGCGTGTATGCAGAGGTGTTGCTCTGGCAACCTCATCCATAGTATGAAAGAGTATGCTATTGCTTCAGGTCGATTTTTGTGCGAAGGGGTGGTAATGTTCCCGGTGCAGACTTAACTAAATTCATAACGAAGCAATGATCGAAATTCTCCTTTTCTCCTTTTGAAATAGTCCAAGTGAGTGCAGAAATTATTCAATCAAAAATACTAACGTACAATACGTTTTTAGTACAGTCTATCAACATGTAGTTTACTACACATAGTGCAAAACAGATTAAAATTTTTGGCTCACAGTCATCCAGTCGTCAGCTAATGCCATCCATGCATACGCACTGGGTTGCCGGCGAATTAAATCTGTCAGAATTGCTCTGACGCGCTGCGGTTCGCGTCGCGGTAGCGATAGAAGAATACTGTAAAAAATGTAAGTTAAATCGAAAGAAAAACAATTACTTAAAATGTTAATTCAGATCGACGTTTAGATATTTGATAAAACAATTGGAAAATTTTATATTTTTAACCGACTTAAAAGACTGAGGTTATCAGATTTAAGTGTGTGAAAATGTAATACACTTAATTTAACGACATTTGACCAAACGCCACTCAAGTATCAGAGCAGAGATTTAGTTCTATTTTTGGCAATAAGGTTTACTATTGCACCTATTCTAGACTTCACCTATTAAAGAAATAAATAATTGTTTATATAATTGTTTATATTGTTTATATAGTCTTTTGGATTGTTCTAACATTAAATATTTTTTTTAGTAGTTTATGCAAAAATAACAAACAGTATTTAACCATGAGTACAGGTTAAAAGTCTCTACATTGAAGGTTAACATAATCTGACGAAACCGAATACATTACATATATATTTTTGAAATTCTATGATTATATTCAATTGTTGATAGAATGAATGAAGCAGGAAATATGAAATTTTTTCTGAATTACCTATAGGCACTAAGGCAACCACCAGATTTTTCAAAACTTGCCATTGAACGAGAAAAATCTTTGTTTCTGTGATGGCACTCGCCTTGAAGACTCTTCAAATAACAGATCTGTAATTTATAAATGACATTTGTAAGTAAAATAATAATAGCAATAAAAAACAAATTCTGTATTATATTAATAACACTTTAAAAACTTACGTCACCGAACTTCTGTAAGGCTGTATTAAGATGGCACAGCGTTGTATCAATGTCTTTGTGTATGCGACAGCACAATGCAAGCAGATGGTAGTACACAGGGGATTCTCCAACTTCTGTCAGCGCTCTAGCTAGGCATACTTCTGCCAACTGATAATATCAATACCTTATTGCTAAAGGAATTTCTTTCACTTAAACCTAATATATACTCATAATAACATGCAAGCAGAGCGAGTTATAATATATAGAGCTATAGTGCTAATTAGAATAATGTAAATAATACAAGAAGACCTTACATTACAATATGATGTAATTTGAAATATTATTTTGCAATAACTTCTATTATCTACGAGCGTTGCCCAAAAATTATGTAAAAGCACCGTAATTCTTTAATTAGCATAATATTACCTCGTGACTGCCTCGTCTTTTTAATGCATATAATTTTGAACTCCAATGTCTCGATTTCAATCTTGGATAGAGTTATTGGGGAAAAAATAACATACTAAGAAAGTTGGTTGTGTTGGTATACCTACTTCGTGTGGAATTTTTATTTTATCGGGATAGGAGTGAGGGAATTGAGATTTGCAATTTAAATTATTTTGTATGAATTGAGAAGATAAATAATGGAATGTTACCCCTAGGCCTCGAATGCGCAACAGCAGGTCAGCAGCATCATAGTAGCGACTGGTGCCTGGCAGTAGCGGGGTTTGGTCCCACCAGTCGCCGAGCTCCCGCTCCCACGCACGGGGGAAACGCAACTCCTCCGCTAAGCCTTCTGCTACCGTTCTAAAGTCGGTAGGAGGCAAACGTTTATGAAGAGAAAGGGAATATTACAGGAAAGAGAGATGGAAACTTATAGAACGTATCGTACGATTTTCTGCGAGGGAGTGGCAACTTCTCTCGTGCGAGTTTGACCCAATTCATGCTGAAGCACTGTGATATTGTATTTATAATTGTTTCTTAGATATTTTTGCTCGAAAAGTCATAAATTAACACTCAAAAAATTTCAATAGAAGTAGAATTATTCGTTCTTTTCCTGCATGGTCTAATTTGATTATTAACAAACTCGTTACTCTTGTATTAAAGAACTCGAGCTAAGTATAGTATATAATATAACATACTTTCGTACGTAGTTCATGATTTCATCAGCCATGTGGAACAATTCCCTGTGCCAATAGTATGCACTCGCCGTGACCCACAATACCGTCACGAACGGGTACAACCCGAGCAGAGAGACGAAGAACGGTTCTGCGGCGTCAGCGTTGCGATCAAATATCATACAAGCCTTTGATAGGAGACTGTAACAAGAAAAAATGTAAGAAATATATTAAGTAAATGAAATACAGGTTGATATAAATAGAGAAAAATGCATAAATATCCGTGGACATTTAACACAACGCCGTCTTGTACCAAACAAAGCAAAGCTTAATTAAAAAAAAGGTCAAAGCTTAAAACTATGGAAACTAGATAACTAGACATACTTAAACATAACTTGCTTTTGTAAATACATTCATACATATGTTCATCACATCATAATTTTCTACTCGTAGGGATCGAACCCACACCCTTCGGCGTAATAGAACATTGCTGTATCCACTGCCCAATCGGGTCGTCATCGGTCGTCGAAGTAAATTGAATAAAGTTTAAAGTTGTCGTTTTATTTACTTTTAACGGGGCTGGGTTTAATTGAGGACCGTTCATTTGTAATGCAATTAAGTATTTTCTATCCATTTAATAAAAACATCTAAGGTTTTGAAAGAGTGAATTGCTTTGAAAGTGGTATTAATAAAAACTCTATCTAATTTACTTATATATTATGTCTTGTCTATCTATCATATATCTAAAATTATAGTAATCTGTAGTTTATTTCCACAGCCGAAAGTAAGAGACATAAGATTGATTAACATAAAATAAGAAGTTAAAAACCGATCTCTTTTATACTTAGATAAATTCTATAATTAAACATCAATTTGGTGCACCTTAAAGCGTGTCGAGGATTAATAAGAATAGATTTATTAATGCAAACGTTCGCTCTGCTGATATCGACATCTTTGAGACACGTGGACAGCTCCCGCCAAAGGTCTGCATCGCGAGGTTTTTTGACAACCGTCTGAATAAAATTATTTCATTAGCTTAAACACACATCGAGAAATAACCTGATAAAGAGTTAATACGTATGTAGCTGTAAATATGTAGCAGGGGCGGCGAATTGGGGTGGGTTAACATTTCGCACAAGAAGCGCCGCGTCAGTTTGTGTTTTAATGTTTTGTCAGGTTGTTCTAACAGTATGACAAAATTAAGTACTTTTTAAAAAAATAGATTAGTTTCTTACCTGTAAATAAAAAAATATTTAACTAAATTTTAAGATTTGTAAAAAAATAAAATTGTATTTTTTATTATTTGTTTACTATCTGATGATGATTTTTCGAAACCTGTTGTAAATTAAATAAAGTTTATTAATAAATGTGGAAATAGTGAAAAAGAGTTTAATTATATATTTTTCAAAATGCATTTCCATCAAGATGTAACAAAGTACCTGTAAATAAAGTTTCGTTGCATGCGGTGTATCCTTGAGTTGGCGAGCATGCCTCGCAGCTCGGAGAGTGGGGTCCAACTCTTGGCGATAGTCATTGTTGATCAGGAAATCGTTCGTCATCCGCATCAAACAGGCATGCGCCATTAATGTCATTTCCTTTTGAAGATAATTTATATTTGAATTCGATTGAATATTGTCTTCACCGAGATATGTATCATGACAGGAGTATATACAATTTTCCTTTGAGTTTTATAAAACCTTGCAAAATAAATGTCTTGTAAATTTTGACACGACACTTTGTTACCATCAGGTCAACTGCGCTGCGAGCTCTGCTTACCTCACATAATAATTGGGAGAAAATCGTCTTCAGAGTTTGCACTCTACATTTATTGAATATATAACATTAAATGAATACTATTTTTTTTTGAGAAAGATCGGAAAGTACCTGGCACTTGAGGATTTTAAGATATAGGAAAAGCAAAAAATTTAACTCTATATAGGTACATACACTTAAACTTGCCTCGAATTTATCATCACTGTCGAGGAACTTGTCAATTACAAAATTATTGTTTACATAAATGGCTGCATCTTGCCAAAACGATGTTGATATTTCCAATCGTGTTCGCGTTCCGCCCAATTGACGATTAATCATGCAAATATCAGTGGTACCTTTAAAAATCAATATAAGTTCGCCTCAAATCAAACAAATACATATTCGACTCAAATGTTTTCGGTTACATTATATTTAATATTGCGGATAATTGAATCTCCAATTCTTTATTCGTTGTACGCAAATTTGTGTCATAGCATAATTGCTATTAATAAATACCTACATATGTTTAGAAGATTTATTACGTATCAGCTACCAATATTTATAATATATTACATTATACTATTGTCTAATTGAAGTAATAAAAATATTGACGTTTCTTAATTTTGTGGCAAAATTTCAAGATTTATGATAAACCATTAACCATAATAAGGCATTCGTCGCAAAGAGGTGTTAGCCAATTTTATCGTAGACAGCCAGTCCCTTTCTGTTTGTCCGCGTCCCGTACATTCTCTTTTGCTTGGAATTATTTCCAGTTCACCGAGCATTGCATTAAGATCAGGCCTAGAAAATGAAAAAAATCCCTTCCTAAAAATGTTGCACGTTATGATTTATATTTTGTTTGTTTCCCCTCGTTGTACAAAGAGTTTAATACTAATTATTGTAAAATTTTTTTGGGTAGAAAAAACAAACGAAACGTTTAGGTATCACACTTGAAATACTTATGATTTTTTCTACTATAACTGTCAAAATATAAAATTTCTTCTATTTTAAGAATATGATCATGTGGGAAAGTAAATTTATCTGCTAAAATAAATACTGTGTAATATGAGAAGGTATAGCCGGTTTCTTGAAAGGTTTAGCCAATTGTACTTCCACAAGAACAAATGCTGGACTGTCATCACTGCCCGTTGGATGTGGTCCTAATGTTTTTGAAGTGTCGGTATTCGTACTAGTCGGCATGGATTCTGTAGTCGCTCTGAAAAAGATAATCTTATTTATAAAATATTACTCTTAAAAAACCTACTGAAATTTACAAATTTTAAAAGAAGGAAATAAACCAAAAACCAAAGTCTACTTAATTTTATTTTTTATATTGATGTCGTGGTTGGGCTTACTTGCTACTTTTTTGTACTGTGATGAACGCTGAGGGTGTTTTTTCATTGGGGGGTAGCAAGGGCTCGCAACCACATTTTTCGAGCATAAGTGCGGCGTTGAACCATTGTAGCGGTACAACTATACGGGCAGTGTTTTCTGAAGGCACGTTAATATCATAAATTTCTTCTTTTTTATGATATGTATATTAAGCAATAATATTATATGGTCGTTATTGTAAAGATCAGGTTTGATTGAAATAAAACTAGAAAAATTAGAAATTTAATTGCATCTGTGTACAGTGTAGGCGGAGGCCTCGTGTCTACATACAAAATTATTAAGATATAAGTCGTATAACCAATAATAATTATGCAATATTAATATGTTAATATTATTTATGCAATATTGAAGGAACTCACCTCCTGGATAAAGTAATTTGAATAGATCTATAAAACCCATAAAACTGTAGCCACAGTTTTCTCCGTACAGGTGTATCTCTATTGGCCATTTGTTGCGGCGTAAATGCTCACAAAGCCACTTTTCAGTTTCTTGAAGCAAAAGAGTTTTGTGAAAGGATGCCCAAATGGTTGCATCTGAAATTGGTTTATTTTTTTATTAATAAATGTTTGACGAAAATTTACACACATTTCAAAACATAATTATAATTATTATCTCATAACATTTTTCCAGTTGTGTGAATTAAGCCCACAACCTCGAGTTCAAGGGAATCCTCGTTATCCACGATGCCAATCTGGACGGCAATCATAATGTGTGTTTGTTTCTTATGATAAAATAAAATTTAAATCTTACAATAATTCGGTTGATTTTTAACGTAATAGTCTAAATCCATTTTATCTTCATTGTAAAAGTCTTTGAGGTCTGCGCAAAATTTTCCATCTCCTTCGGTAAAATGTTCATCGCCAAGTCTAAGGCTTTCCCAATGTTCGTTAAAGTTTAAAGTATTAAATCTTTTCGGTACCCTGTACCCTTGATTAAATGTGTATAGTCCGCTGTTCTGAAATATTCAATCTCATTTAGTAGTGGAGAGATAAGAGTAGGGGTTAATTAATTACTATTAGATTTTTGTTGCGTCAATAGCAGAATTGGTAAAATTTCAACATTATCAGCAGTACACAAGTACACAAACACAAGGAATCACATTTGTATACTGTCATCACCTGCTTAATTTTAATAATAATTTACATCTATCCAGGTTTTTAAAATAATTGCAATTTGAAGCTATGCATATATGTATCTATAAAAATTTTGGCTAGGCTAGTTGAAATTTTTGACTTTAGTGGAAGGAACAAGGGATAATTTGAAATAAATAAACATACCTGTTCATTATATAGAGGCATTTTAGTTGCAGCCGTGTAGACGAATTCGTCCTCATAGGGAACGCGCATGTTAAACCCACCGATAAGAGTGAACTTCATGAAATTGCTCTGTTTCATAATTTTGTGATGATGGGCATTGGCCGGGTTTCGGTACGCCATTATTTCCAGGGAAATTAATGGGAGGTTATTCCAACTTTTCGCTTGCAATGCGGTAGGTTTGATCATTGGTTGCATCCTTTGTTGAAGATAAATTTTATTTGTGCCTGAATTTGTAAAAATTATATTAATTAACGAATTTATCACTCTAAATCTAAAAACGAAATATTCTTACCGATGAATATCGATATAATGTCAATATTGCAACAATAGACATCCAATTTAGGCTTAGGTTTAGGTGCGTTAAATTCTGACTCGCTTTCAGCACCCGTGTATTCAGATAATACGTTAGATTCAATATTCTCTAATGATTGAATTTTAACTAAAATCAATTTTATTATATTAAAAGTACTGTAATAAATTTCAGTGTATAGGAACCCTATAATAGATTTTTCAAGGGGACTTCAAATCGCCGTTTATTATGATCATAAATTATTTTACAAACTGAGGTTAGATCAAGAGTCTTATCTTATCTAAAAATTATAATTCTTGTACTTGTAAGTAATTATAAAATACTTGTAATCTTTTATCTTTAATCTAAAAGCATATTAGCTTATTATTATCAACACATCGAAACTTTATAAATAAAAGATTTCTTACTTGTTAAAGGATTGTTAGCAAATGTACACATTTTCTCATAGTCAGAAGGGTCATAATTCATTGTGCCCTTGGCTAATGTTTTATCTTTAGCGTAATCCCTGTGTCCCACTGAAGTAATCAGGGAGGAAACTAACAGTTGATCGTAGAAAGCAGCTTTAATTGCAAATTTCTTGGGATTTTCATCCGGTAAACGGAGGCAAAGGATTCTTATACTCAGTACATCCATAGGAGGAATATAAACCGGTTCCATCGCTGGTATATCGGATTTCGCTTTTGTTAATGAAACATCCGATTTTGTCTGATGGTTAATAATAATTTTTGATTAATATAATTCTAATTGACCGAGCGAAGCGAGGTCTTAGAGTCGAGATGGCCGGCGGTTGTATGTTTGTATGATTGTATGTTTGTATGTACGTATGAAAAACTTTGTCAGACGATAACTTGAGTAACGTTTATCCGATCTTGATAAAATTTCATGTGCGGATAGTTGATGTTTAAGATGAGCGCAATCGGGTGGGGGGTAACGGAGAT
>LQNK01001345.1:115946-148822 GCA_001586405.1 Phoebis sennae
GTACATAATTGACTTTAATACGTGCCTGAATCAAATGATATAAGTTCTAGAAGCTTCGATGAGGGATGTGACAAATTTGTTGATATCGATAAATAAGTGAAATTAATAATGTAAAAACAATACTTGAATTTAATACAATCAGCTAAAAAGTATTGGACTCGCAAACGAAGGATTTTAAACCATCGTATAAAATGTAACACTGCAAACCACAAAAACAAATTGAAAATAAGTAGTATTAAAATATATATTAATTTATAATACAAATTAATTAAGGAATCAGTTAGGACGACTTCCTACTATTGGAGTTCTTAAATTTATGTTTAATTTTTTTTCGGTCATAGTGGAAATTTGACTAATATCGACATGTAGTTATCGATACGATCAATCACTGGGTGAGTAGCAAAATGACAACTGAGTGTCAAACGGTTGTACCGTAAATATAACATTTATTTAAAAGGTGTTAGAGAACAAAATTTAATGAATTTATAATATCGCCCTCTAGTGATGAATAGTTTTACCTTTTTTCTAGGTGGAAAATTGATTGAACAGATAAACTAATTACTACCTTACTGTCATACAAAAAGACTTCATTTTAAATAACAATAAATACGATTTTCAACCGAAATGTTTTTTGTAAATTTTTGACATTGCTTCTTTTGTATGCATTGTACGATTTAATTTGTCAATGTGTGAGTTTGGCGACATTGGTTCTCATACTAAAGAAGCACTAGGGCACTTCCACTTGTTTTTTCTATTCCGTGGTTCTCATACTAAAGAAGCACTAGGGCACTTCCACTTGTTTTTCTATTCCGTGGTCTAAACCGAGTTAAAATACAGTGAGTATAAACCGTCTTAATACAACTAAGGATGTATAATGTTCGTGTTTTTAATTTTTCAAGGTAAAAAAAATCGCAAAGACATTAAATATTATTTGAATTTATTATAATAACCGTCGCAAAAATGTTGTAATGTGGTAAACACAATTCAAATTTATTTAAAAACTAGTTTGCGTGGACCGGAACTCTAAAAGTATTTAAGTCATAAAAACACTTTCTCATTTATAGATATTATTTTTTAATAGCATACTAGTTGTGCTCTGCGGTTTCACCCGCGTACATAGCCTGTTCCCGTAGGATTTCCGGGATTAGAAATATCCTATGTTATTCTCCTATCTCCCGACGAATTTTCTGCCGATTTGGTCCAGCAAATATCGAGTCATAAGTTTTGTAACAAACCCGTCTTTGTTTTATATATATTATAGGTTGCACACTTTAAAAAAATGTTTGAATATTGTTTAATTTTTTTGTTAATCCAAATCTTCTGGGTTTTCTTAATAAATAAATAAATGGACATTTAACACGACGCCATCTAGTTCCAGACTAAGATAAGAAACTAAAAAAATACAATGTTAAACACATCATAATTTTCTACTCGTGGGGATCGAACCCACACCCTCCGGCGTAAGAGACCATTGCTGTATCCATTGCGTCAATCGGGTCGTCAACTTTGTCTAGACAGTGGACTAAAGAACAAGTTTTGAGCATATAAATTAGGGATTCTTAAGTGATTAAAATTATTATATTGGTTTTGCGATACATTACGGAGAATGGGGGTGCTACGAAGTTATGTATGTGTCGATTCATTTCTTCATTCATTTGAATTAGAATATCCCAAATGTACCCCATGTTGTAGGTATAACATTGTTATAAAAAGCTTTGAATTGTTCATCATGTGAAAAAATAAGGTACCAGGGAAGTAAATTTATTTTTGTTTTACTTTGTTGGTGCTTATTCGCAGGGCCCGTATGAGCCAGTGTGGACTAAATACGAAATGTGCAGAGGACCTAAATCTCGAAATGCAACTGTTACGGGATTAGTTTTATCTAAACAAAAGAATAATGATTTTGTGGGTGTCATGGATTTTAATTTTACAACTCAGGCCTCGGTCGATGAGGTAAATTTTTAATTTTACACTTTAAAAAAAAATATTAATAATATGTTTTAGGCCGGCGTCGCACATGCTGAATGTATGTTTGAATTCAGGATCTGATTTCAGATCTTCATGAAATTTGTATGTAATCGGGAAGGATTTATTTTTTTCATAGATAAGTTAAATAATTTTGTTATTTTAATTTTTTATTATTTTTTTATTTTACTCTTCTTGACATAATATGATATTGACTCTCCATTATTCTATACATATTTAGGGGATGATCCAGTATTTGGGATTGCACTTCTTTTTTTATTATGGAGAGCCAAAAGCAATGTGATTAATATTAATTGTTTTTCCATAATGAAGTCTGTATCTGCCGGCAATCACGAGATATTGAACAACCTAAATTTTTAAGATATGTGTGAGGTAAGGTGACAGAATTTAAGATTCTGAAATTAGTTCCTTAATTCAGACAGACATTCAGCATGTGTAAGGCCGGCCTTAGACTTAACTTAAGACTTGATAATTTATGCTCGGCTCAAATCAAACCATATTAAAACTTACTTGTGTTGTTGTTTTATTCTTTTTTTATCATTAATTTTCCCTAATTGTATCCTCTCTTGAGCCAAGTTAGTGCATTAACAAAAATATTAAAATATAATGTTTTTGTTTGATTCGCTAATAACGGATGATAAGAGAATTTTTGCTTTCGTATTTCTAATCATTACCATTATTTTCATTTTTAACTGATATGCGCCAACTTTTGATAAGACTTGCCATAGTGGTGACTATACATTTTTTTTTACACCACAATGAATCAAACTTGACTGAAAGTAAAAATCTTTCGAAATTTTAGAGAAAAATACAAAAAAATGTCTTAGTAAGTGAAATTTTTTGAAGCAAATCAATTTTTTTTATAATTTAAAAAATAAGTTAGATTGAATTTTTATTTTATTTTTCCTCAAGTAGTTATGAGTAGGCCCACCACCTGGTGCCGTATTATCGTTGAATTTTGGGACACCCTGTATATATAATTTTGATAATAATAATTAAATACAAGAATGTAACGAAATCATCTTCGTCGAATGTAATGAAAGTAACCTTTCCTGTCTCCTAAAATCTTCAAATTAACTGTTAGTCTTTATTATATTCCAGGTAAAAATCATCGTGTACTCCGTAAAGGACAATAAAAAGAATCTAATGTGGTCGTATAAACTGATAGATCCTTGCAAACATTTTTTAATTGGCCAATTTATTGAGAACGAGCTTAACGCGCATAACTGCCTTGTTGAAAAGGTTTGCCGTCATATATATTGTACTTTATATATAGAAATTTTCTTATGAATATTAATTAAATCCGTAAATTTAAATGTACTCTTGGTTTACACAGGTTTTCAATTTACGCATATCGAAGTTCAATCATTATCAGTTTAAAATAAAGTTGGTTCTAAATAATAATATATATTATACTAGCTTTCCGCCCGCGGCTTCGCACGCGTGGGCTACTAATTTCTGTATTTTTTAGAGGCGCACAACAAAAGATTAAAAAATGACAGCCACAGGACCCCTGATATATGTGCAAGTCTATTTATTACCTAGTTTTTTTATTATTTTCTATGGAAATAGGTTTGACCAAAATCTCACAGTGCGCGCGCCTCTTCAAAAACATAAAATTGTAGCCCACGCGAGGCAAGCCGCGGGCGGAGAGTTAGTCATTTTTTTTAAGTTTTTGAGAATTTATTGAGTGTTTTAACGTCTTAATCCATACGTTTAGAGTATAAAAGGTATGACCGCAACTGAACCAAAATCTCTCATTGTCACGTGGTATGACATTTTCACGACTTTAGAAGAGTATATCTCAAAAAATATGTATGTTATCAAAAAACGCATTTAGAAACCTCTATTTCATTTTTAAAGACCTATCTAATGACACCTCATACAATGATGTACTCGCAAATTTATTTTTTTACCCTCCGTTTACATGTATGGAAAGCCACCCCTAAAATTTTTTTTTTCAAATAAAATGTAGCCTATAAGTTGCACCTAATCATGGTCTATCAACATGTAAAATTCAATCAAAATCTGTCCAGTGGTTATTGCGTGATTGACGAACATACAAACAGATAAACAGACAAACAGACAAACAGACAAACAGACAAACAGACAAACAGAAAAAAAAAATTTTAACCATGGTTTTGGTATCTATAGAACATACATATTGCATACCAATTACTCTTTTTGAAAAATATTCAATGTACAGAAATGGTTCGGTTACTCTTTTATTATATGTATCATAGATATGGAGAAAGTTCAAATGCCCAATTGTGTAATGAGAGATCGAAAACAAACTCTGACATAAATATTTCATTTCATAACGTGGATTTTTCATTTTCAGGCAGACTATCACAGGATTGTAAACTTCTCGGAAATTACCAAGAAGTTGATTGGGCCATCGTTTTTTTACGGTAATTATACATTAAAAGCGTTAATGCTTAACAAAAAAGCTAACATTTTGTGTTTAGTTCTACATATACAATTAATAAAGAAATAAGTTCAAATATATATAACATGTCTATTTACCGAATTTCAAAAAAAGGCGGAGGTGCTCAATTTGACCTATTTTTTTCACGTTACCACATATGTCTGTTATTTATGGAAAATTGCACGAAAGAGTAGTGTCTGTGTGGTCCCAAATTTGGCTTAAGTCTGATCATCCATGTGGAAGATATTCCAGGAAACTTTAAGAAAATTAACAGAAGAAACTGTGTGGTTTTAATGATATATATGTCATGAACCAAGTGATTAACCGTCAATTAACTCTATTATCAAATTACCCAATTGTAAATTGCGATATTCATAATGATCAGACAATGTGATAAATAAAGAAGTTTTGATAAAAATTAATCACTTGGGCCGTATAGCTCGGCATTACTTATAATACCCAGACAATTTATTTTTTCAATAATTTTTATTTAGTCTGAATTGTGACTAATGTTGTGACTCTCATGTGAAGGGTTAGCAGGCCACTAAAAATGGCAAAATAAGAGTTTTTTTTCTTAGTTAATTATCTACCCACATTTATTAGACACGCAGACACAACGGTAAAAGATATTTAAAAAGGGTTTATAAAATATATCTTGTACGCTTGTGGCATGTATAACAAAATCAATATGATAGGATTGATATTTGCCTGGTAATTAAAGTGTATAATTTGTTTTATAGGACATTTTAAAGAATTTTGTAAGATGGAATATGACTTATCTAATAAAGAAAATGCTTACATCGTCCATTTACAACCATTTATTTCATAGAAACATATTTTTTGTACCTATGCTATTCCCAATTGTATTTAAATATATTACGCCTATTTTTTAGCTAAAACATAAATAAGATTATAATAGAAAGTTTTAATTGCTTCTGAATAGTCGACATCTCCATTAGATCTGTCTATTCGACACATCTCTTCCATCATTTCTTCGAGATATTCATTACACAATTCTTCAGGAATTTTCGTTGCGTTAACTGCCCTGAAACATTCTGAAAAGAAAAAAACTCGTGTAAGGTATATATATTTGTTGCAAATGTGATGGTTATATTAATAATAGCTTCCCCTCCTGACACCGGTCATGGTGAGTGACCTCAACAGAGGCTAGTGGGAACGCAAGAGTGCGCATATGTGCGCAAACACAGATGCACTCTCTACTCCTTTACTAAAATAATCCGATGGGACGGCACACCGGTACGTCCTGAGAGTGATCAGGCGCAGGACCGGTGGCTTTACGTGATATCCGAGGCACAGGGGTGCTACAGCACCGCCAACTTCCAGACTCAGGGCTCAGGACTCTGTTACTGAGACTTTTGTTAGAAAAATCTCGTTCTCATTTTACTGGCCCCACCCCGGAATAGTAGGGGAAAGTAGTCAATGATTTTACCACTAGACCAAATAGGCAATTGTGATGTTACACATTTAAAGACGATCGATGGGATAAATATGTTAATATTTATTATATCGTTTAAGAAATAACATTGACAAAATATTTAATAAGCATACCTAGTTTTTCCTCTCGACTGGCGTAGACATATGATTTAGATTTGCAATGCACTTCAACGTTAGTAAATCCAATTTTGTACATAATGCGTTTTATTTCTTTTTCTGGATCCTATAAGATAAATTAAATTGTGAAAGATTCGTTGCAGCCAAGTTTATTCTTATTCAACTGTTTAACAGCTGGCTACTGCAGTGAAAATTAATTAATAATATAAATTAAACAGTCAGGCTTGGCTCATTTAACGGTTAACGGGTAAGTAGTATATGAAGGAAAACTGACCTTTCGAAAAAAAAGGGGCAACAATAAAATAGGGATAGGCATATGATAAACTAAAGGGATTATAGAGTCTACTAAATACCAAATAGTTTACTCAATGTTACACGTTCACAAAAAGATCAAAGTGTTCAATTAAGTAACAGAGTGGATAAAATTTATTTAATACATTTGTTTACCAGACAGTCGTGAAATGGAGAAACGATTTTCTTCACATCCGTTATCCACGGGCTCCATCGACTGTTCCGAGCGAAACCTTTTATAACTTCATAAAACGATAGATGTCCGAGAAACATTAGTAAGCATTCACCTTTATTCGCAAGCAGATCATAAATATTTGTGAACACGACCCTGATGAGTAAAAATAGTCAATTTGTATTAAAATATTCCGAATCACCATCCTTCTCCTGTACATACTATAACAAAAAATTGCACAAAACTCAAGTAATTTTTATTATTTATCTTATTTGTTAAATAGATCCCCCCTGAAGGATACCACAAGCGATTCCAAGTATAGTAATAGAATTTCTCGTTGCTATATACTATAAACATGAAAAAACCTGGCAAAAAAATTTAGCCAATGAGGATTCTGAAAATATAATTACATATGTAGTATATGTTTAATTAGATACACACTAGATTAATTTAGACAGAATATTTACTTTAAAACTCGAACATTAATTAACACACAAAATTATAAGTACATTTCTATAAGCTATTGTTATTTGTTATTAGCGTAAATTTAACAAATTTTGATTTTTAGCTTTTCATATTATCTTTCAAAAATAAAAAATACTGTTGAAAAAATTATTTTGTTACGTCAATTAGTTTTTGATTTATAAGCAAAACAAATTGTAACCGTCGCGCGTCATAAAACAGACGGCTCATGTGCAAGCTAGCGCTCCTTTACTTTCTTACGTTTTTCTAGAAATTATACCGGAATTCTTTTCAAAATGTCCAACTAAATACTGGAGAATTATATTTTGTGTCGAAACGTACAAATACAACTACCAATTTGCCAGAAAAGTTGTTTATTTTTGGTTCCAAATGACTTCAAAACGTCAAACAAATGAATAAAACCTATTTAGACGTTACATCTATCCATCTATTCGGAAATAAATGTGCCGTGACCATATTTAATTAAAATTAATAATAATTTATTTTCAGTGAAACTTTTTTTAAAGGAGTAATTGATTATTGATTTTACTTTTTTCAGTTACTCAGCGACGATCATTGTAAAGCGTTCAGAAGCTCAGGTGTAAAACATGTATGGATACGCGATTTATTCGGATAAAAATAGTGATAAAATGATAACTATTCTGTATTTCTGTACTTACATCTAATATGGTCACCATATTTAGGTGATCCTTACGATAATTAACTATGCTTTTATTATTTTCCCATTCAAATGCTGCTAGGATACGACATTTTTGAACGGAGGGTAAAATTATATTAATTGATGCCTGTTAGTACCGTTAACAACAGGAAGAAATTATTTATTTTTATATTTGTTGATACTTTTATACCATAGTTACGCACAACGATATATTATATAGTTATACAATATCATTGGCCACGCATATAAAAACAGTTCATAAAGTGAAGGAGGGAGGAGCTGTGAGTAGTACAAGACTTCAAATTGGTTTATTTTTATTATGTGCCTTTATTTATATCGTAGCCACATCTAAATTTGCAATGCAAAAGGCAACTCCAAAAGACCTTGTCCTAACATAATTTAAACCGGATTTATTTTCGAATAGATGTATTTTTCGTTTTCATAGCCTTTTCATTTCTTTCGCGATTTGACGTTGTTTGTAAGAATAAAATAGCATTTTATCTTGAAAATTTCAAGGTTATATTTGTACATTTTGGCACATCACTTGTTAATGTAGTATTTGAATTGGATATTTTTAAATTCGTCGTATTTCACCGGCATCAAATTCTATACTTGCGGATAGATGATGGGCAACTATTAATCCATTTTATTTAGATTTTTATATCAATTTATTATATTTTTAATTTGTTAATTGAATATAATATTTTCAATTTTAATAACCATTTAACTATTATCTATCAAATTTAAGGATAAAACACAACTAAATATGTAGTGCACAGTCTATAGTTACACGTAAGTACTATAGTTGCTGCGACGCACATCGCCCGGCCCGCGCAGCGTCTGTTTTGTGACGTCACAAACGGTCACATAAACATTCATTATAACTAAGTAATTCTGATACATAACAAATAATTCCACGACTTGTAGATCGAGTTGCATCCGTAGATTGAAAAATAATAAAATATTACATTATTATATTTTAACATCTTAATAGTAAAATGACGGTCATTGAATAAATTTATTCTTATACGTTTTGCACTACACACGTTGTTTTCATTACCAGTTGATCGAATTTAAAAATTATTCTTATTTAAGAAATTATTAATATCGTTTAGAAAAGCCATCACATTAAAAAAAATATTCATATGCATTTGGCAAGTGACCGTTAGCAGAAGTCGAATTTTTTTTGAAGTTTAAAAGTTTATAAAATGAAATATTTTAGACTGCAAAAAAAACAGTGTATTTGTATAGGTACAAGCTATACTGTAACAAACTTTCAAGCTATTAGGTATACCTAGCAACGTTCTCAATTCTTTTATATTTGTATCATTTTATTTGTCTGCTTTATAATACTTAATGTATTAGTTTATTGAATATGGGAAGAAACTGACCTAAGAGACACAGTTTTTATTAGTTCGAACGTCAGCATCTACAATATGTACGTATACATTGAAAATGTATACGTATTTTTGGTGTGCAAATGAAAATGTTATTATTATTATTATTTACCAGGTATTCTGTCTATTGTTTATCCTAATAACACAGATAAGAGAATAAAAGACAGATATGGTGCAGCCGAAGGCTCGAGTGACGCTGAAAAGCAAATACAAACTTCAAAAGCAAACACAAAAATATTCGTCTAGTTTGACACAACACGTTACAAGTAATTAGCGTCACTCGAGTTTTCGGAACACTCCATCTGTCTTTTATTCTCTAATCTGTGCCTAATAATTGTACATTTATCGTGCCTAGTAATTGTACATTTATCGTAAGGTTTTTATCCTAAATGGAATCATTTAAAACAAAAATATATACTTAATGTTCAATCTAAGCACGAAAATCGAAATATTAATACCTGTAGAAAAGATACATTTGGAATTCAGATATATTAATTAAACTTACTAACAACCACAATGTCCGACCGTTGTCTCGTTGGTTCAGTCGTTGCCGCAGTAGGCGTTATAGCCGAGAAGTTCTAACTCCCGGGTTCCATACCCATGCCCCAAACGGGACTTCACATTTTTTCATAGCCACAAACTGATGTAAACGACTGAGCGATCTACCCTTGTTCTGTTTTGTAGTAGTATAAGTGAAGCTAAAGACCGCGTTTACTACTATTAAAAAATATGATGTTGTTGAAAATAATTATGTTTTTTATTTTACCAAGCTTACGTAATATTTATTATTTTTTAAATTAATATTAGTCCAATAAGCCAATATCAACGCATAAAACGCGAAGCCTTTTATTTTGCGACATATATTTGTGATATTTTCTATGCAGTGAAGTGAATTTAATCGTGTATCGGTATTTCGGAATGACACAGTTATAATGTATGTTGAAGAATTACAAATATTTATTTCAGAATTTAAATGTACATAATGTACGGAGGAAACATATACAAAGTTACTGCTTTTCTTGGTAATCCCCCATTGAATGGTAATTATTGGGCAGGTAATTTCAATTATCACAAAATGAAAATTGCCATTTCATTTCTGCCTGTTTTTTATTAATAATAATAACTTATTTATCTTTTGAAACGATTGTTATTTTTTTACTATATAATATACGACAGATCGACAAATAAATCAAACTTTTTATTTACAAATTTGCAAATCTATTCTATTGCATACATTTATAAATATGAATCGCTACTTCCCTTGGTAATGACATTAATTCTTTTTAGAGAAGAAAAAAATAAGAAAAGTTAGGTGAAAATTAGAAAGAAGACTAAAAATTTACGTAACAATCATTTGTCAAAGTGAAAACAAGCCGGGATTTGCCGGCTCAGTTAAATTTGAGTTAAATTATAAAACTTATTAATATAATATACTTATAATTATATAACTATTATAAAACCAAAATTGAGTTAATGCGAAATATCTATAATATTAATAAATCATTAGAATTTGGTAGGCCCCTGGAGTTTACTATATTGGGAGTTTCGTATACATTGTTAAATTAAATATTATGGAAATATTAACGAATGCAAATATATATAGTTAGTTAGTTAGGTATATTGCTATAAAACAATTTAATACATGTTTATTAATTGTAGAACGGAAGTGTAAGAAGAAACAATTGCTAGTGAGATTGTCATGAAATCAGGCATGGGGTGAAGAGAATGAATTTTATTTTTAATGGGTCGCCTGTTGTTGCAGCATTTGTAAATACTTTAATGAAAAACGGTCATTTATTATTAAAGTATTTACAAATACTGCAAAAGCAATTGTAAGTAATCAATTATATATTCACAAAAACAATACTGAGAAGCAACTTACTCAGGGTCTTCAGGCCAGTGCAGAGCATAAAATGAAAAGGCCTGCTGAAATTTGGAGCACATGCGGTCCGGTATATCACCTTCAATATCGAGGACTACGAAGCTGGTGTCATCTGAGGCGTAGTGCTTGTTCGCAAAATTAACCATATTTTCATTTTTATCACTGCCTATTATTTTGTAGCAACGAGGCAAGTACTTCTTCAGTACAGTTGTTGTGACTTTGCCGTCTCCACTGCCTATATCTATTACTGTGGCGTCACATTTCCAATGGAGTTTATTTGCATATTTTTCAAGGCACTCGATGGCGTCGCGCTTTTGTAAATCATTATTTTTTTCATATAGTTCCGCATTATTCATGCTGTTACCTAAGCTTGATTATTTTATTATTTTTATTGAATATTTTGATGGCTTACTGGGTTTGCGTCCGTTGGGTTGTCACGGTTTTAGATGACAGTCTCGCCAGAAGCGATCTCGTATGTATTTATAATATTTCTCACATATACAATACTTTTGTCCTATTATAGGAGTGCACATTATTATATTGTTATAACAAGCTTACAGATATCAAAATAAACATAATAACTTCTTTATTATCATTAAATATGTTAAGAAGGAATAATCATAATTATTATTGTTTGAATTAATTTAATTACTATCTTTCTAGATGAGGAAAAAGCAGTAAAATTTAATATTTGTTTTAAAAACAACATTCTGCACTAATTATAATTAGAAATACAATCGATGTTTAGTTTTGAACTGATTCTAAGATTTTTGTATCGAAAAATATAAACCACGTCTTATTATGTAGGTAGATTGACATCTTATAATCCATATTTATAATTTTTGATTGAAAGGTTTTTAGTCTGTGATCATACTTTTTTATCAAATAATTAATAATTATATAATCTATACATATGTACTATAATAAAACAGT
Source organism: Phoebis sennae (assembly GCA_001586405.1). Lineage (NCBI taxonomy): Eukaryota > Metazoa > Arthropoda > Insecta > Lepidoptera > Pieridae > Phoebis > Phoebis sennae. Next base: position 127,749 of record LQNK01001345.1, read on the forward strand.
AACCGAACCATTTCTGTACATTGAATATTTTTGAAAAAGAGTAAATGGTATGCAATATGTATGTTATATAGATACCAAAACCATGGTTAAAATTTTTTTTTTCTGTTTGTCTGTTTGTCTGTTTATCTGTTTGTATGTGCGTCAATCACGTAATAACCACTGGGAAGATTTTGATAAAATTTCACATGCTGATAGACCAATACTAGGTTCAACTTATAGGCTACATTTTATTTGAATAAAAATATTTTTAGGGGTGGCTTTCCATACATGTGAACGGAGGGTAGAAAAATAAATTCACGAATAGATAATTAAATGAGGTGTCATTCGATAAGTCTTTAAAAATGAAATAAAGGTTTCTAAATGTGTTTTTTGCTAAAATAAATATTTTTTGAGATATACGCTTCTAAGGTCGTGAAAATGTTATACCACGTGACAATGTGAGATTTTGGTTGAGTTGCGAACATGCTTTTTTATACTCTTATCGTATAGATTAAGACATTAAAACACTCAATGAATGCCCTAAAACCTTCTAAAAATAACTAACTCTCCGCCCGCGGCTTCGCTCGCGTGGGCTACAATTTTCTGTATTTTGAAGAGGCGCGCTGAAAACTTGTATAATGCCTTGCTTCATAGGGAGGACAATATTTTTTTCGAGGCACCTGTTGCGTTTATTTTGTCACTGCAAATATTTGTTTTTAAAATACATTTTCAGCCTTTTGAAATTTTGACTTATAATATTCAAATAGAGAGACAAAAGATTTGACTTTTTTGTTAGCATTAATTAACTAAAAACTTATTGAATCCTACGTTCCTCATGAACATATGTATTTTATTATGAAAAGTGGATATTGTTGTATACTTTTTATATTGATTTATTGTATTAGTATACAAGCAGTGAATATATTATATAGACAACACTAACTGGTACTTTCTCTGGTAGCATTATGGGAGTAAAAAATGATTTTCATGCGTAAAATAGGTTTTTAAAATAAAGTAATTGACTTTTCTTTTGTTTGCTATCACTAAGCAGAACAAGCCGTTTCCCCTGATGGAAGTGAACACCGCCGGCCGCACACATTTAACCGGTGCGAGCTTGACCCAATCGTTCCTGCTCTTTTATTGTTAAAGATTTTATTTTAGCACCATCACCCTCTGTCACCTCTTACGACACCCACAGGTTAAGATGTTTAAGAAAATAGTAAGATTTTAATTTAGATAATTGCATTTTAATTAAATAAATCTTCATAACATAAAGGTAACTTTTCACGCATTTTATTTTTAATTATAAAAACCAACGTTATAACGCTTATCAATTCTTGAAAATGAGCAAAATTGTGAAAATAATGGTCTAGAGGCCAAAAATAATTTTGTTTTTATTCGAGAAATTTCTGTATATCACCAACGAAAAAATAAATATGTATATACATATAATAATGTGAAGGTACTAAAAACGATTTATAAATTACAACCCAATGTCATTAAAAAAATACATTGCTTTATGATGTATAAAAAAGTTTTTTTTTTTTATAATTATTATTGGTTAATGATTGAATGAAATGACAATTCCATCAAGAAAAAAATCGTAACCTTAACTCTTTAAAAATACATAAAATATACGCAGTTACAATTCATATCATGTGTGTTTTATGTCGTTTAGTTAAATGATAGTAGCTTATATAAGCGTCGGTCCATTCAAAATTTACTATTTTCTACAAATATTCCATAATTTTAAGAAAATGTCCCATAAAGATGCTTCAAATATGGTGTTCACAACTCTAATTCTTCTGGGGAGGTTACTATTATTTCCTCAACAATAAGGGAGGATTCTCGACCAGTCCGAACCTGAGCCTGGTTGGCCATTAGAAGGATACCTAGTAGCGAATAAATATAGATAGCCCGATTATGAAATCGAGGCGCTTTTTTGTGACTCTTTATGAATTAAATGGTCTCAATGTAATAAGATAAAGAATAAATCCAGGATGCTTTATTATTTAGCACTATTAGCTTAAAAGGTAGGATATTGTAAGAAAATAGAGGAACCAATTATGGGGGACACTTAATAGATTAACCATATATTCAACCAAAATACAAAATTGCAGACGGGAAATAGTAAAAATATTTTAATTGCAACACCACCGCATAAATTACAGCAGGATTGAAAGGTAACGCTAATTAAATTGTTAATTTTAATTCACTTTTGTATCATCTTTACTTGGTTTGTTGTAAGGTTAGTAATTGGCGATCTTTTATAATTATATCATAAAGTGACCTTTATGGTGGCAACATCGGATAGATGACACGAATATATGACTTTTATTATAATCATAAGACTTAGGAAACAAGGTCAGATGCTAATTATTTGCGTCAATCAATTTAATTCGCCGAGTGCCGAACCCGTTCATTTTGTAAAAAATAATAAAAGTTTAGATAGACACAGCCACAGTTCGTTCCTAGTAAGAAAAAAATAAGTGGTTCAGAGTATAAAATCAACAGAATTTTAGACTTAACATAGAATTGTATATCAAAGAAAAGAAAAAAATTAAGAAAAGCATATTATGAGGATTTAGCTAATCTACTTTTAGCCAATGGGATAGCGCTTTATAATAATAATTAATCGATAAATAATCTATGACCTATATCAGTCGATATACCGCCAGGAAATCTAAAAAATTTTAAGTTATAAATTTTTCTCTTTTGGATAAGTTGTACGACTCATATTTGATTTTAAGTGGTATAGGGACAGGCGGAAAATCAGCGCTGTGCAAGATTTTAAGCCAAGCCTTGCTTGTCGCAAGACATATCAATCAAATTTATATGTACAAATGTAATCATTCTTCTGTAGACAATTAAATTTATAATAATATTTATTTGTTTAAATCTAACAGTGCAGTCATGTTTGTGAATTTTTACTTATTTGGACTAAGCATTTGATGGCAACTAGAAAAACATATACATATATGGTTTCATCTTCTTTAAGGATGACAAAGCTCTTGAGCCATTTCTGGTGTTATGGGTGACTGATATCGTCGCATTAATAGCAAAAGAACCGTATATCCTTTGCCTCTTTTAAATAAAACACTCGATTTCAGAGAATATTCAGTGAAAGATAATATATTATATTGAATTATTTGCTTTAGTTAATAATCTCAGATATTATGAGATTATACTTATCTGCTAGATTAAATAATACGAGTATGTTGTGATTACTAAGCCTGCCTTGTATGTATGCACTTATTATTGACATCGCCAGATATTCTTTGCATAAATATAGATAGAACACTATCTTAATATTAACGCTAGTATTCTAGTTTATTATATTAAGATTATACGTATCATAAATATAAGATAATATATTCTTTGAATGTTTATTTCTTTGTAGTACCTATTTAAAAAGTGTAAAAAAGGACGTTACGGCATTGGCAATCCTTTTCGCTATAAATGGTAGGGGAGCCCACGATGCTAAATCGGGATTTACTTTAGTTATAAAGACCTATTGGGTTGATAAGCTTAGATAATTAGAAGAAAAAAATGTCGTATAATATACATACCGTTTCATCGGTGGAAGAAACCGCTATAAATTTTCAAAAATGTAAAAAAAAAACAGTTCCATGGACATACTCGAGCGTATCAGATAATAATATTATACAGGGTGTCCCAAAATTCAACGATAATACGGCACCAGGTGGTGGGCCTACTCATAACTACTTGAGGAAAAATAAAATAAAAATTCAATCTAACTTATTTTTTAAATTATAAAGAAAAATTGATTTGCTTCAAAAAATTTCACCTACTAAGACATTTTTTGTTACCATGTCCACAATTTTACTAATATTTCTAACTTTTCTTTTGTATTGGAAACTTAAGTAGCACTGCTATCCACCACAATCATTTAAATACCCAGAATGCATGTAGTTTTTACATAAAAAGCAATTGAAATTGTATTTTTCTCTAAAATTTCGAAAGATTTTAACTTTCAGTCAACTTTGATTCATTGTGGTGTAAAAAAAATGTATGGTCACCACTGTGGCAAGTCTTATCAAAAGTTGGCGCATCTATTCAAGATTATAAAATGGTAAAATACTTTTATAAAACTAGCAATAAAAATCGTACAGGTCTATGCAAGAGTAAAGCAAGAGCAAAAAGTCGAAAACGACTTTTACTAATCAACTTTTTCTATGAGGCCAAAACAGTAATTGTTCTTTAAAAGAGGTCGAAGGAATCAAACCAAACAATTTTACATTTATTTTGTTGCATTATTAACATTAAAGTAAATGTAAAATTGCTTGCCACCGGCATTAATACAAGCACTAAATCGGCTTAAATAAGATCGTTTTATTTGTCGTGCATATCTTTTATCATTGATTTGATTTCAGATGGTAGACCACCCTCTGAAAACGCTCGAAGCACATTAATAAATACTCGATTATAAGGGTATCTTTCAGCGTTTGGGTACCTTTCTTGATACAAATTGCTGGCAGCGTAATCATTGCATAGAGTTACTCCATAAATGAGATGCATAATAGAGTATTCCAACGATGTGTAGGGAACCGGCATGCTAAACAGTTCAAAATATGCAAAAAGTCCAGTTCACACAAGCAGAGTTCAAGATAATACCAAGTACAGTTCAGTATGCAGATCGCTTAATCCAGTCCAAAAATCAATGCCAAAAATACGAAACTTTGCACAATAAATAAAGGATTATAGCGTACTGATTTGAAAACAGTAATTAATCTTTTGTAATTTAGGAATTTCTCAGTAAAAAGTATTAATGTTAACAATTTATGAAGATTGATTCTTCTCGTTAAAAATAGTTAGAATGGTTGTCCTGGCTGATTTCCTATGTTATTTTACCATTTTATAATCTTGAATAGATGCGCCAACTTTTGATAAGACTTGCCATAGTGGTGACCATACATTTTTTTTACACCACAATGAATCAAAGTTGACTGAAAGTAAAAATCTTTCGAAAGTTTAGAGAAAAATACAATTTCAATTGCTTTTTATGTAAAAACTACATGCATTCTGGGTATTTAAATGATTGTGGTGGATATCCGTGCTACTTAAGTTTCCAATAAAAAAGAAAAGTTAGAAATATTAGTAAAATTGTGGACATGGTAACAAAAAATGTCTTAGTAGGTGAAATTTTTTGAAGCAAATCAATTTTTTTTTATAATTTAAAAAATAAGTTAGATTGAATTTTTATTTTATTTTTCCTCAAGTAGTTATGAGTAGGCCCACCACCTGGTGCCGTATTATCGTTGAATTTTGGGACACCCTGTATATGTCCTACGTATTTTTGAAAATGTACATATGTTAATCTGACTGTTTCTATGATGGAAGTGGCCGTACGTAAGGGTTGAAAATGAAAAAGAAAAAACGAGCGCGTCAGATTTTCGAAGGGGATGTTAAGTGAACCTAAAAAAATGCTTTTATATGACAATTTGGATGTCACGCAAAGTCACTGCCCTTATTAGAATGTGCAAAAAAAATTCGCCATTTTGAAATACTCAAGCGCGTCAGATTAAGTTATATGTATATCGTTCGTCTATTGGCAAGGTGCGCGATGACAACGCCAACTAGCGGTTGCCATTACAGCGGACTTAGAAATGTCAAATAGCTTACTGTGATTACGAAAAACAATAAACAAACAATAATTTCCAATGGTACAACGTCATTTATTAGTTTTCTACCTAAATCTATATAATAATAATATTTATCTTTTTTATACATACATACATGCCACAATCAATAAAATTAATTAGTATACTTGCGCTTTTTCATGGCGGACGTCACAGAAAGTAAGTAAGTACTTTAACCGATTTAAATTCGGTTTTCGATAATATATTACGGCAAGCCCCCCAGACGTTTTAGTGTATCTTTCATTCAAATCGGTCAACAAACAAAAAATATATGAAAATATATGATTATTATTTGCGTCTAAAAGCAAATACGCGTTAAATTCGTGTAAACATACAAATCTCTTTCATTCTGAGAGTATATTAATATTTCAAATAGAATTATTGGAATTATATAAACATGAACAGTGACACTTTTGTTATATTTCATTAAGGATATAATTTGGACTTAAAAAAAACAGTTATTAAATCGCAATTATTGGATAGTTCTTTTAAAATAAAAATAGAAGTTTATTAATGGTTTTTTTTTTCAAAAATTAAGTTTTGACAAGATATATTTACAGAACAACAACAACGTTTACAGTACAACGTTTCTAAATCGTACAATTGTCATACCACGTACAGAATTTTGTATTCCACGCGGCCTAAGCCGTAGGTGGCAACCTAGTTTATATTATTATAAACGCGATGAGGGAAGTATAGGTATCACGTAGCTGCACGTATTGAACTTTATCGATGAATTTTTGTTGCTTCGGCTTGTGGAAATTGTCAGATTATATATTTTTCGTAATCCTTGACAACAAGGTATCCCCCTATATATTATCTGCCGCGCTCGAGTAAATCCTGAAATCCCCTCTTGGGCTCCCCTACTAAAAGGAGTATAGCGAATATCTTATCCTTCCAGGCTGACTATAACCCGACTGAGAGTCTTTGTACAACATTTTTGATTTGATGTAAATAAGGCCGACTCTTCATATAGTGAACAAAAATGTTGGATTTTTATTGTATGGAATAAAATACCAAAGTTTTGACATTCTATATTTTTTTGTTAAGTGTATATATGATAAATAATAGTTTTTCAGAATTTTCATTTCATACGAACAATGTTCGTCTACGCCTGAAATGGTTAAAAAGCAATTATGTAGTAATATGTACTAATGCATCTTGACTGAAAGGATTTGCTAATAAGTGGACACAATACATTCATTATTAGAGTAGGAAAAACAGACAATAATATTTCAATTATATAACTTTTCAAGCCGTAAACAATTAACAAACAAGTCCTTGCAAACAGCAAGTAAGTGTAGTCCTTGAGGTACCTACACACGTCGTACTACTATCGTATCTTTTTATATACATTTTATCTTTAAAAAATACCATGTTTTTATTTTCGATGTATATATGCTTTCTAATAGTTAAAAATTTTTTCTACTCGGTCCAGTAGTTTCTGTGTGAAAACATTACAAACAAAATATAAATGTTTTCTCTTTGAAATATTAATAAAAACTAATAATTAATAAAAAGGAAAGTGCACAAAATATTTATTACCACACAAACATTTGTAAAAATCTGAATTTCATAAAAACAATAATTAATATCTAATAAATGTTCACATTTATTAATTTAAAAAAATAAAGTGAATTACAATAAAAATAAATCTGTAACTAACAATTTCATATTAAAAATTACACATATTTAAAAAATAAGTACCTTGATATATTTTTAATCAGTACCATTACATTATTTTTTTACGTGTATTATGAGATAGAGAAACGAATAACGTTATGTTGTTAATCTCCAACAAAATTGTACTAGCACAGCTAGTTAAACTAAGGTAACAAAAATACTAAGCAACATGTTTAATTATTGTTATAATTCCACAAAAATATACATCAGATAGAATTCGTCGACATCTATCGATTAAAATTTAATACTACTCACTTATGGAATATGCAGACGGTGGGTTTAATCCTAAAATACTATAATTTAAATTAAATAATCTATATGTTATGCTATAACCAAACTATCACGTGCATTTTAAAATAAATAATGTCTGAGAAATGTCTCACGTCTTTTCTTCATCTTCTTATAATTCCAAATCAGAACAGTCTTCGTATTTAATATTACCTTTTATTAACGGGTTGATCCAATGATTACGCATTTACGCACAGTTTAAAATAAATTTACCCAGTTTCACTGAAATATTTCAAGATAAATCAATTCCATGAGTAAATTAACTTTACATGAGCTTCTTATCATCATGTATTTTCATTTACACGATATTTTCCTTCACATAAAAGTAGAAGTGAAAACTTCCTAAATAAAATCTACCAATCACCTTTTAACATTAAAAAATAAATTACTTCTTCAACTTTCTCCCAACTTTAAATAAATGTTTAGATTTTTATAAGCTTTTCGTAATAAATTATATTGCAACGAATAAATAACCGTAAAATTTGGAAAAGTAATAGACTAGTTAATATATACAATTAATTTACTATTACTACTTTTTACCATATGCGACAATAAGATTGTAATTAGTCCTTATTGCGATGGCATTTTCCGAGTCATCATTCACTTTATCAATAAGTTCCATATCTCGCACAATGCCTACATAATCTTCTAAAAATTCTTCGTGTAGTTCTTCGGGGATTTTGAAAGGATTCACAGCCTTAACTGCTTCTGTAAAAGGAATATAGATTCTGTAAATTTAATATAGAATTGTTTGTAATTCGTGTATATAACAGCCCTACAAAGCTTCATCGGAATCGAGCAATATTAATTACTTATTTATTTTCAATTATTATTATTTATTTTAAATCTTAATCTTTTTATTCGAAGTTCATTAGTCTGAGCTTGGTGCTCATTGGTAGTTTTTTTTTATTTACATCTGTTACGTATCGGTTGTTTGCCTTATAAGTCTTAACTCTTAAAAAAATAATTAAAAATGTTAAGTAGGTACCAATTACTTACTTTTAAGAGCTTCCAAACTGTCATAAACGAATGATTTCGGTTTATACTGCACGTCCACATTAATGAAACCGATTTTGCACATCATTCTTCTTATTTCCTTTTCTGGATCCTAGTAAAAAATCTTAATTTAAATATGTAATTCAGAGTTATCTTTAATATCAGTAAAAGTTGACGTCCATTAATTCTTCACAATACCTCAAACTTTTTTATTAAAGTGAGTGGAAGGAAATATTGAAATTAATCCTTACTTTATTTAATTTTATGACAGACTAGCTTTCCGCCCGCAGCTTCGCACGCGTGGGCTATTAATTTCTGTATTTTTTAGAGGAGCACAACAAAAGTTTAAAATTACGGTCTATACGTTATTATAGTTTTTTTATAATTTTCTGTGGAAATAGGTTTGACCAAAATCTCACAGTGCGCGCGCCTCTTCAAAATACAGAAAGTTGTAGCCCACGCAAGAGAAGCCGCGGACCGAGAGTTAGTTAATTTTTGAAGGTTTTTGTCAATTTAATGAGTGTTTTTTAACGTAAAGTTAAAATGTCCGCAACTCAAGTAAAATCTCACATTGCCGTGGTAGGACATTTTCACGACTTTAGAAGCGTATATCTCAAAAAATATTTATTTTATTAAAAAACGCATTGAGAAACCTTTATTTCATTTTTAAAAACCTATCCAACGACACCTCATTTAATGATGTATTCGCGAATTTATTTTTTTACCCTCCGTTTGCATGTATGGCAAGCCACCCCTAAAAATATATTTTTAAAATAAAATGTAGCCTATAAGTTGCACCTAATATTAGTCTTATCAGCATGTGAAATTTTATCAAAATCCGCCCAGTGGTTTTTACGTGATTGACGCACATACAAACAGATAAACAGATTAACAGACAAACAGACAAACAGACAAACAGACAAACAGACAAACAGACAGACAAACAGAAAAAAAAAATTCTAACCATGGTTTTGGTATCTATAGAACATACATATTGCATACCAATTATTCTTTTTGAAAAATATTCAATGTACAGAAATGGTTCGGTTACTGTTTTATTATATGTATAGATACTAAATGAATTTATTTTTATTTTTTTGTTTGTAAAAAAAATATAATGCATTTGCTGGAACTATAGAATAACTAATGGCTGAAACATATTTTTACAATGTAAAAAATTATTCCTACCTGGCAATCATGGTAAGGTGATACGAATTTATCAACATCCTTAAGCCAGTAGCTCCATCTGTTAGTACGAGCCAGAATTCTGTACACATCAAACAGAGGCATGTGTCCGAGGAAAATCAATAAGCAATCGCCTCCTTCTTCCAGAAGTTCGAAAATATTTGAAAATGCAATCCTGAAATAGACCAAAACAAACCAATTATTGTACATCTTTGCATGAGTTTTTTCTAATTGAATCGGATTTACACGACAAAAAATATTTCTTTTCAGAATGTTAGCGAGCATGGCATTAAAATTCCATGTGCCTATTCATTCATATACTGAAGTGTTTTTTGTATAAGATATGTAAATATGAATAATGAATTGAAGAATACAGCTTCACATAATAGATATTTAACGCTGTTATTTAGAAAACGGTTATCAAAACGTTCTTTAAAAAACTCTATGTTTGAAATAGTTGTTAAACGTAATTTTATGTTATTAATAAATGTTCAAATGCAAATGAAAAAAGTACGTGTTATATTTACATTAGATTTTTGTAATCATGAATGGTCAATAAAGTTTAAATTACATTTGTATTTTGAAAAAAGTCACACAGATTACATAAAAATATACCCTTAACTCCAGGATGGATCAGGTAGAAGAATAATATTCATATATAAATATCAAATAATGCTAAAATTCAACTCACTCTTGTTGTTTTATCCAGTGTAGTGTATAAAAGGAAAACGCGTGGTTGAACTCGGCCCGCATGTGGTCCGGCAAGTCACCCTTAATATCAATCACCGTGAAGCTGACGTTATCTGAGGAGTAGTTTCTGTTGGCAAACTCTATCATCTGCTCGCTGATGTCACAACCCACCACCTTCTTGCAATGAGGCAAGAAATTCTTCAGCACACCGGTAGTGACGCTTCCATCCCCGCAACCGATGTCTATAACTGATGCGTCTTTTTTCCACTTGATCTTTTTCGCGTACTCCTCTAGACACTCGAAGGCATCCCTTTTTTGTAAAGTGTTACTCTTCTGATATAGCTCTGCGTCATTCATGTTGCTCTTGATACGGGCAGGTTGGTAGTTAAATTCGATTTTTGGACAATTTAAATTATTGTATGTAGTTTTCGGGTGCGCGTGCGTCAGGTTGCCGTACTCGACGCGCTTTCGGCGGGCAGTCTCGTCAGGAGCGCTCTCCGTATGTATTTATATGTAATACCGACGCACGACATCATCGACTATTGTGGCAATGCTGGCCCTAAATGGTGGTCTTATCTGAATTCACTTTTCTGGGACACCTGGAATTAAAGTTCGATATATCAAAATTTGGGGAAAACACTCAAGAATATTGTAAAATGACGGAACATGATATTTACATTTAAAACATGTTAGTGAACATTTTTAAATTGTTTAATATGACTCGTTTTAGTCTCGATTTTTTTATTTGTTTTTGTTATTTCATTATTTCCATATTAATTATAATAAAAAATATAATAAAATGATCTTATTACATATGAAATGAAATAAAAATAGATTTAAAAAAAATCACTTTTGAATTTTTAAACAAAAATTTTACATCAAAATGTAGAATCAATACTTGTTCGATATTTAATTAAATGTATGCCCTTCATTACAGGTTTATTACTTCATTAACAGATTGTTTAAATGACTATTCCATAGCTTTACATTTAGTTAAAACACCATATTACATAAAATATATAAACAGAGGCGATACAAAGTCAAATAATATTAGAAAACAATAAATGCATCTTTCAAGTTATATTATAAGTGTAATTTAAAAGTTTCGCATGACGCATTGTTGAGTAGAGTCTACGCAATTACTACGGTGACGGTGTAGCACCTATCGCTACAAACCATTGTTGCACTATTCATACAAGTTTTAGCTTTATCAAACGCTTTCGTAGATAATATTTATAACAAACGCATTCTCTGAGTTATTTTTCAACGATTTAAACGTAGACGTTATTTTGCAAAGTGTTCATAAAGAGATTAAATTTAACTCATATTTTTACATTAAATCATAAACAATTATTAAGAATCGAACGAGATAGCATTAGGTGCACCGTTATGAGGTGAACAACATCAAATCTCCTGGTTACGAAATTGGAGTGCATCTAGATTCATGTTTTATGGGACGTTGAACTTGTCTTATGAATTGAATTTATATGGAAAATTAACATCGCTCACTAAAGCTTTGACAGTAATGATTCACGGTCACCGAATAGAAGAGGTAGAATAACTTGATTATAAAATGAGCGTTGGTTAAAATGAATAGTTAAAAAATTACCTTACCTTTCCTCTTTAAATTTTGGCGTCAGTTGTATATCTATGGTATCAATCATTAATGCGTTCTATCAAAGCATGTTTATTTCAAGGGTAGGACTATTTTTTAAACCTTTCATTATCCTTTTCAGAAGCCTTGCATATAGAGCAGAGAGGTATCGAGAGAATGTCTTAGAGTTCTAGGAATGTTTCGAGAGTCGATAAGACTGTATCAAAAAATAATTACGTTCTTGTGCATCAGCACGTCCATCACCAGATGGAACGACCGGAATATTTAACAGTGATTGAGATATGACGACTGAAATTATATTATATTTTTTATTAGCTATAGGGCAAGAAATATTACACACTATATTTTTTTTTAATTCTTAGATTTGTGTGAAATTTCGCTTAACTTTTAAATAATAGAGCTAATACAATTTAAAATTTACTAATACATTGATGGTTTGTGTGTAGAAAGATTGTTTATTATCAAATTTTTTGTCAATTTTTTTTGCTTTTTTATTTGATATGATCAATCCTCAAACGTACGACATATGGGGACATTAAAATACTTTTTAAAGGATTTTAAACGCGGTTTATTATACATTATTATTAACCCGAAATTCAAAAAGGTATTTTAATGTCCCCTTAATATGTCGCACGTTTGAGAATTGAAAGTACTTGCGTTAAAACAAACACAAGAAAATACTATATGAGGACATTGCTGAAAAAGGTGCTGTAATTGTTATTATACTTAATCCTAATCATATAAAGTAAGTAGTATTACGTACCAAAAATATTGACGTATTTTTGTTGAGCATTTGAAACACACGTTTTATTACGTAATTATAACTACTTGGAGGAGTTTTTATCATCTTCCTGTTTTGTATTGTTATAAGGATTTTTGTTACGACATCATATCCGCAAATAGAGAATTATCTAAGTTGGAATCGTTAGCAGTTACATACGCGTGAATGTTCTTTTGTACTTTTATACAAATCAATGTCCTTCATCTGGTCTATTTTTATTTGAGTACATGATAACAAAAGAAATAGTAAGTACTTCGGAGCATTATGTTCCATGTGCCTTGTTATTTTACACATTGTGAATATAACTTTTAGATAATACTTTTGTTGTTATCTCATAACAATCTAGAGTTTCATTCTGAAGAAAAGGTATTAGAAAATCTTGGCAAAATCATTGCTATATAATGTGATTTACTTAGAAATAATATTTTTTTATTATTATTGTAAAAATATAAATTGCTATGAGTTATTTTATTACCTTCAGACGGATACGATATGATAGTTAAAATATAGTTAAGAATCCACATATTTTTATATCAAATATAAGCTACAGCCTGAATTTACAAGAGTACATTTTATATCATGACCTTAGTTAAGTTAAATTTGTGTGCCTACATCTTTTATGCATTTCAATGCGTATGCAGTGTCTGTATTTCATAAACGTTGTCATTAGAATATTTATCTTATGACTGAAGGTTTAGTTCCGATTTTGCGTGTTGCTAATTTTGTATTTTTTGGCAATCTCTGTGCTATTCGTTCAAATTTGTTTCATGCGTGGTTGGCTAAAGGTGCATATTTCTATGTTGATATTAATGCATTTAAGTTTAAGTCGCATGTAAAGAGGTGTATATGCAATGTTAAGGTCGATGCGTATTAGTTCTTTTTCTTGTGAATTAAGGTTCACAATAGCTTAGGAGAGATTAATGAAATTGTCATGCAACTCAAGTCTTTGAGTGCTCCGTGCTCACTCGATATTCTTTGACCGTTCACGAAAAAGTGCATTGCCCCAGGCCTGCGTTAACGTTTTTATCGCCTTTATTTGCGTCGCCGGAATCTACTCAGCTGGGTTAGGAATCTTGACCTAGTGTAATAAAATTTGTGTTGAGAACAAGATTGGCTCACATTAGAAGCAGGATAACGGAACCTTGTATTGTTCATTTGATGAATGGGTTCTTGAGGTTCTTATGAATTAAATTTTATAAGTCAATTGAACGTTTAAAGTTGAATAAAAATATAAAGTATAACAGCTTATAAAAATATTTTAGTGGAATGTTCTAGATTTGTTTTGGTTGATATGATTTTCAGAAATACGCGCAAGGCAATTAAGTGGCTGAATAGTGGACAACAAATAAATAAGTGGCTATTGTTAATTAGTATAAACTAAACTAAATAAAAAAAAAACTAAGTGACTAAGTACTTACATTTTTTGTGTTACGTAAATTGCTTTATACAAAGTTTAACAATGTGTAACAAGAAACGCATTTTGGTACAGTGCACGGCGTAATCTAAACTTGAAACTCAAGGACGATCTGTAAGACCGACAAAAAATTCAAGTTGGTGCATCACTTGCTATAATGCAAGTGCATGTACATCCCATTGCGATTGTAATGTTTTGATCGTTGTTATGAAAAATATTTTGTTGAAATGTTTTACAAATTGTACTACATACAAAGACGCGAAATATCTTTAGACAATATTGGCTTTAGTTAAGGAACCATCCTCATATTGCATTCTTATAAGAGGAATAACTTGTTATGAGTATTTTAAAAATATAATTTCATGGAGCAATGGAATTTATAACAAATTAACAATTTATAACTTTCGTTACTGACATACTTGATTTGTGGGCAGGACTTTAGGCTAGCAATACGCTACGAGAAAACGACAGGACAGAGCTACTTGATAAATATTTCAGAAATTGTAATTAATTTTTGATTAAATTTATTGATTTTACAGTATTCATTATTTCGTATAAAGTATCAAGTCTTTGCAGTTACTGTAGATTCTGCTCATTGCAGTTTGGCAATGTCACCCCACGTGGGTTCAAACGCCCAGGGTTAACTTGTAGAAAGGACTGGCTTTGGGGAAATTTTACACCACATGCTTTCCATGACTTTTTATACATACATATTTTTAAAGTATGCTTGATCTTAATCTTTTCATTAATTTTTATTAATAATCACATTATTTACGGTTTTATCGCTACACACATACAGCACGATATACTCACACAAAAATAAAATAATAGAAGCGTTGTCCTAAAATGTGTGCAATACTAGTTTCTATAAGACATTCATAACGTGCAAACGAACAGGTGTGTGTATATGGACTTAATCGCGACTGAGTCGATTTTAAAATTGTTTTTATAAATTTCTATAGGGTAATGTATCATTACGAAGAATTTAAACGCTATGGGTTACTTATGATTTGAATATTGTACTGCATTACAGCCGTTACTCAGCTATTAATCCAATCTGGTTTTGGTGGACATCAAAGTTCAATTTGTTATTTAGGGTTATGGATGTCAAGGTAAAATAGTAAATCTAATATTGTTTCTTTAATATGTTAATACTACAGCCTCGTTGATGATTTTAGATGCAAACAAAACAGACCCCAGTTTATGTAACAGACTCTACAATTTCTTATTAGGACATACTTGAATAAAAGAGTTTGATTAAGTGCAGCACAGGTACATTTCGTAAATGTATAAAAAGGCTTTAGGTGAGTAGTGTGATATCTAAAATTGGCGAAATCTGTAAAAAGTCAGTATAATTTAAAATCGACACTTTCTCTACGGAACCATAGATGTAAAACGTGTAACTGTCTTCCTTCGTTCGTTTCGACTAGGCGAGTTTACATCGCGATGATGAAATCTTGAAGTGAAAGTTAGAAAAATTCAATGAACCGGCCACAACTTTGAGCCTATGAGATAGACGCCATGTCATTGTATCACATTTCGTTTACGGAGAAAGCTACTGACCTTGCCCTTACATACTGTATTTCGTCATTTCGATAACGCTCAAATGTTATTCTGAGGTCATATGAGTTTGGTTCCTTTTGAGTAGGTTAACCTTATTCATTGTTTTACGATATGTTCTTAAAGAAATAAATTTTTTTGAGCGTAAATAAGAGAAATGAGAAAGGCAGGGTCCCAAAAGGGGCGCAGGTTTGAAAAGATGGAGTGACGTTTTGGCAATAGGCAGGGATTACTCGATCTTTATTTATTTAAAAGCTCTAACTTTCTGTGGGTTACGCCGCTGGCGTAAACTATGAAGTCTACCGAGACTAAAGAAAGAGAAATATATTTAGTACTAGCTTTCCGCCCGCGGCTTCGCCCGCGTGGACTACAAAATTCTGTACTTTGTGGATTTTCGTATGTTTGTAAATACATATATCTCGTCAAAAATCTCATTAATAAACTTCTAGTTTATTTTCAAAGAACTATCCAGTAAATACGATTTAATAACTGTTATTTTTTAAGTCCGAAGTATATCCTAAATAAGGTATAACAAAAGTGTCACTGTTCATGTTAATATAATTCTATTATTTCTATTTTATTTTTTTTGCAAATAATTGACATTTTGGAAATCTGTCGTATACTCTCTGAAAGAGCATCCATTTAACGCATATTTGGCTTATGGACGCAAATAATATCTTCTGCATGTTGGTTAGTCTTTGTTGTGATTGGCTACCATGATCGTTTTCTACTTTGGAGATCATGAGAAGGCTACATCTATCATTAAAAAGTGCTGTGCAAATAACACTTAAATATATTCAATTCAAAACACATCATCAATGCGCGTAGGTACATTAACCTACGCGCATTGATGATGTGTTTTGATTGATCACTTTGCACCCTCATATCTTTTTTATTTGTAAACCGATTTGAATAAAACCAACACTAAAACCTCTGGGAGGCTATCCGTAATACATAATCGAAAACAGAATTTAAATCGGCTTAGCCGTTGCGGAGTTCAGTGCGTACAAACGCCCGACAAACAGACTCACAGACAGACAGACAAACAGACAAAAATTCTAACAATCATTGTTTTGAGTTTAGAATCATTAATAAAACACGAACCACTTATTTTTTCTTGAATATATTAAATGTATAGACACGTCTAGTGTACGATTTTATTATATGTATAGAATATAGATATGAAATGTGAATATTGAATCTATGCGCATTGTAGACTGTAGTCTGTAGAGTAAGTATACAAGATTTTGAGTAAGTATTCCAAGGAGAACATTTTTAAATAAATAAAAAATAAAGCTAAAAGATGTGTAACTAATTGTTTGTACCCAATTTTCCGGAGTAAGCAGCTTTCTTAATATTTTTTCATATAATAATATATATGGTTGTGATATAAATTTGTGTTGTGGTATAAGAGACTCAACAAATAACAATCTTTCACTTAAATTATTGCAAAAAATTGTACTTTCGTCCTCTCCCAACCAGTTAGTGAGTGCATTGCCCCTAGGACATTACTACCGAAATTTTACATGCATATGCTCTCCTTGTCATACTTATGTCGAGGTTAGAGGAGAGAAAGAGTTATCAAATGAAATAAATTGTTTAGGCATCACTGGCTAAAATTGGTCTGTTACTAATAACGCAATGTCTCGGACCTTAAGGCAGGTTATGTGTTAGTCGTTTTGATAACGTAGATTTTTATCAATTATACACTACAAGTTTTAATACAATATTATTTACATAAATAAAAGAAGGTGTAAGATGTATTTTATTTAAAAATTTACATTTAAATATGATACGATTATCACACACTCATAAAATTATATTATGTCCGCAATTTTATCCATATTACTAATATATTTTTTGAACGAAAATATTATTAAATGTAGTATTGAATAATTTTTTTTTAGTGTTACCTGCCATCTCTGGAAGTTGAAAAACATTAACATGCTCTTCGAATCAGGTTGAGTTTGTAGGCCAACCAGTCATACTGCTATGAGTTTTGATAGTTTTAACCAGAGGGCGTTGATGTAAATGCTTGAACCTTTCTCACCTTCAGAAGCTTGAGATATATTTGAAATTTCAAATTTAACTCGATGACAAACTTTGAACAAGTTATTGTTTTTTAAAAAAACTATTTTATTTTCGTCATTTAGATGTTTAAATTGGTATGTATGATATTTTAATAATCGAATTAATTTTATGAATTATGAACATCATAGATGAATAAAGAATGTATTAATCTGTAGTATACGTTAAACTTAAATAAACTATAAAATATTTCATACATATTTAGGCGACTCATAAATATCTTTATGAAACATAGTTAATAGATTGCAATTTAATAACTGTTTAAACAATTCACATCTGTGTCGAATGAAAAAACTTGTAAAAGCATCAGGGAAAAGGAACGAAAAAGATCATAAAAGTTTAAATGAAAAAAAGAAGTTTCGAAATTAATATTCGGTTACAACAACATTCAAAGGTCTCATTGCTATTCGCTTGAAATGTTATTTACTTACACACACAAACGTTATATCAAAAGAATAAGAATACAAAAAGCTTTCGTAAGAATAAGCAGGACGGAGCACGGATCTTATTTTTCTCGCGGACCTTTTCAGTCGCTCTTGGGTGGGAATGGGAGGGAGACCAGGAGTGGGGGTCCCCACCACCCACTGCAATAATACTGCGTCACTATTTTGCGCCATTACCTACACTCGCTTCCTATTCTATAAGAAGCGTCTCTAGGACTTGACAATGTGAACATCCTCGATTAAGGATAGGTATATATTTTTTACATAAGCTTGTTGGTTCCATCATTAAATTGCCTGCCTTGAAGAATATGAAGCGAGACAACTAACGAAAAATTTAATAAAAGTAATGATGCTTCAATGGCTAGAATTTAAACTATCATTGAACGAAGATTAGATTAAATTTTCAATGTTCTTTATAAAGGTACACAGGTACTCATATAATATAAAAGAGCCTGTGTTTTAATTAATATACAATTAAATCTGGTACATGATTGACACTCTGTGGTCTGAAAATTGTAGAATGTATTATACATGTAGAAGTATTCATTGCGAATTAATAAAAAAACTGTGACTTTTACGCTCAAAGTAACTGATAATCGATATTGATGGTTTAATTTGAATACTCGATTGTATGCGGGCATCAGTAATTATGGCCTCAAATCACTCATTATTACATGCGCAAGCCTGTGCGATTAATTTTCAAGGGAATTTGTGTGGAATGCGTTTAACATTGAAATCCCGAATAAGGCACTCACGGAAGCCATTATTGTCGCATATGATTTGATATTAATACGTGGAATTGACTAGCAATTACATGTATGATATTGTTATTTGAATTGATTTTTAGTTTTCGTAAAAGTTAATTGGGTAAGTGTCTCTATTATATTCAGGACACTAACATAACTTTAATAAGTTATTTGATTGATAAGTACAACTTTAATTCAAATATAAATGCTATAAATCAATGAAGAAATATTATTCATTTGCACAACAATATTGAAAACGTCGGACGTATAAAACCACTAACTAGAAGCAAACATTGTTAAGCTTTAATAAAACTCCATGAATAGTTATACATAAGCAGACTGAAATGCAACTATCTGCTCTGAGGACGCCTAAACATACCGCTGCAGATATAGGCTTGGAGACAGTATTTACCACTCGATGAGTTCCAAACAATTGGACAAGTTTGTGTTGATTACATTACGGGTCGTTACCTAGTGTTTCTAATGAGTCGTTGGCAAAGCGCAATGTATCGGTTACAGGGAGTAATGTACGATGGAAGTCGGTGAGAGGTTTTCAGTGTGCAGAGGTGGGTGTGAGGCGACGGTCCTTTGATTCTGGCGAGATTAAACGTGCGGCAGACGGTGGCGCCTCTATCGATTGTTGTTGTAATTACAACGCTATCCTCGCCCAGTCGCAAATGAAATTGTTCCGGACAGAGCCTGCTATGGATGCCTGTGTGTTATTGCAGATGCAAGGCAACGATTGCATCTATTATGAAGCTACATCAGATGCATCGAATTGTTGTTTGGTTACGAAGTTGAAGGAGAGTGTGGTAAAACTAACATTATGGTAGGGAGGACATGTTTATTGACTATTTGTGCTCCTATGCAATGCATAAAATACATAGCAAAAGCATATAATACAAACATATAGAGGTCTGAAAGTCTTCTCCGGTAAGAATCAAAATTACCGGAAAAACCAAATTCATCAATGTTCGAATAAGGACAATATTGTAGCGTCAGTAAGGACAATATTGTTCTGATTCTCAATATTATCTAATCACACAAATAATAATTTCCCCAAGGTTTCTAAAGATAACGTCATGTTCAATAAAACCTGTATATGTACAGAATGTCACGTCTGCGCAGTCGAAATAAAAGAGCCACAAATAGACATTCGAATTCAAAGTGCGAATGGGAACAGAGAAAGCAATCCAATAAAACATTCGTAGCGCTAACCGTAGATACGTTTACGTGACGTAGCCGCCTCCTGCCGACGCATGCGTGCCAAAATCGTACAGAACAAACGTACAGTTCCAATTTCAATTGTAGAAAAAATAACCAATTCGAAATGGAGAAGGCTTCGCGGCGACCAATGGGAGCGCTTACAGTCGTCATGCCGACTGTGTAGGCGGGGCGAATGATATCTAGCATTGGAATGTGCGTTGTATTTGTTTTGCTCGATCCGAAGGCTTTATTGCTCAGTGTTTGAGCCTCTTTCCCCTTGAGGAAGGCAGTGGCGGAAAACCCGATACGGTTTTGAGATGAGACATTTCACATTATATACCGTAATTCTGTGTAGTCTTCAAATGTTTGGGTTACATGTTTACATTCCGTCGTATTTCCAGGGCTTAAGACCCCAAAAGAAACCTCACTTTAATTAATAACTGTTGAGCAAATAAAGAAATTGATATTGACTTCATTAAGTAACATCTGATAAGTCTGATAAGTAATATTGATCTGTAATAGACACATAGTAAAGGAGACGTATGAAAAGCGGAGTATTAGACGTCGAAGAGTGCTGAAAGGCACAAAGGTATCTTACAATTAGCTGTCGATACCATTAAAGAGTGTCTCTTTTCATTTATATATAAGAGTGAGTATTGATTTTTCGATAGGGAAAAAACGAAGGCAACGATCTATGCAGATCTGGAGTGCTCTCGGCACATCAGATGGCACCGGCGGGG
>LQNK01001345.1:148830-227893 GCA_001586405.1 Phoebis sennae
ACGGGGAGGAACCCCCCCCTGGAGGTCGGAGAACCGCCACAGATTATTGCCAACACCACAGATATATAATACCAAGAATTGTTTTTCAGATGATGTTTAGACGCACAGAAATGCTTTTGCTTTTCATATAGATTATTGATAGAGATATGATGATAATTTTATATCATTGTGTAATGTAATTTTCTATACACCAGTATCGTTTTTGTTCTGTCCAAAATTGTTAAAATTGATGATCATTTTTAATTTTAAATATTCGTTGAACTTTGTAGATAAATTGTTATTGCGATATCGAACAAATTTTTGACCCATTTCGTAATAGACATTTAATAATTATTCAAGAAGGTAAATTATTCTCTATTGTTCAATTTTAGTATCCTATAAATTACAGCAAAACATTTTTTAATTCCAGTAGTTTATTTAATTTAACATTATTGAATTTGTTAATATTAAAGGCAGCGTGAATTATTAAGCAGTGTAATATTAACTGATTAACAAAATTATTCATCTTAGAAATTATAATTACTATAAGTAGCGCATGTAGCTATCTACCAATATGACAAGAACGCAAACAGACTCTAGAAAACATCTACAGATACCGAACATAAATGACGCAAACAATCATCATTAGATCATATCACGGCTCATAAGTAGAATTTCTGTTATACGACTTATCTTTGCCGATATCGACCCGGCGGCGGCGACTTCCCATTCTCGAAGTAAAACACGGTAGGAAGGAAACCGCGGGATAAACCGCCTCCTCCGCCCACCACCCCGCCCGATCTTTACGTTTCAGGAATAAATATTTCAGAGCGTGTGCTTCGGAAGTTAAAGTTATGTATCGCCTACACTAGCGGTAACAATCCGAGAATGAGAAATGCCGCCACTTTTATGTAACTTGCTTTCTTAACGTTGACTTACGCTCGTGTATTTTACAGCCCTTTTCGCTCGTCGCACGTTATGAAGTTATTTTCCGTTCTCAGTTACTCGCATATTAATGAAATGTTTTATTCGCGTGTGTATCTAAGGAAAAAGTTTTAAAATGATCATGATAGTACGTCATACTTAATTAGCGTACGACCATAGTACAACCTTAATTTTAGATAAGGACATACAATTGTATTTTGCAATTTAATAAATTAAATATAAGTCAAGCACTCATCAATTCCTTGACCCTTCTTCACTTCTTGACCCTTGCCAAGGAAGTAAGTTTATTAGGTTGATATGATAAGGTTAGATTACATAGATACCTAGGATTAAAATTCTATAAATTGACCACAACCAATATTTTATTTGTAGAAGGTAAAATAATAATAATAGCTCCCCTCACCCATTCGGCCATGGTTGCCAATCTAAACAGAGACTAGCCTGCTGCGCAGGAGATATTATAGTGCACAAGTGTACGCGCGAACACAGGCGCTCTCTCTATTCCTTTACTCTCATGCAGGCAGGCCGACACGACCGGAGAGAGATCAGACAATATTACAATGAGAGTCAAACGATAACCAAAAGTTTGTTGTGCTCTCCGAGGCACGCGGCTGTGACGTTACTGTAACCAGACTATCTGATTATTATTGTTATTGTTAAAAAATCCCAACATTTTTCTTTTAATTCAAAATGAAAGCACCATAATCGGTTGAGGAGAGCAATGCTCTTTTTACAAGGCAATTTAAAATGTTCAAATTTTTTTCATTATAACTTTTTTTCTTATTAACTAGTGAAAAAATACAATGCTGGAAATACTTAAATAAAATCAAATCAAAAACAACTATTGCTACATATGCCCTTTTCAAGACTTCTGTTTTAAAACATTTATAAAATGTAGAAGTGGTTAGCTCAAAACGTGATCAAAGTTTTCCTTCAGTCCACATCTACACAATCGACTCATTTCCATTCCTCACGTGTTTTTACGTAATCTCTTATATAATGTATTCATAGATTTGATTCGAAACGTAGGTCAGTATTAGTCTGGCCGTACACGTGACGTCCTAAGTCTTACTGACCTAATTATAGGGACAAGAGGCACATATTGTTTACTTATTGAGCTAACCTGTTGAGTGTTTGTAATCATATAAATCACTTTTAATTCAAGGAAAATGCAATCAATATAATAATAGAGAATGCATCTACAACCGAAGTGATTTTTTATATTATACATAATAATACACTTTGCTCTAAATGTTAATACTGAATGGATTGTTATTGTACAGGTTACATTATAATGTAATCTGACTTTGAAAATAAATCACACGCATCTTGGCAGAGCGATAACGAACTATTGTTTTTTAAATAAAATAACGCATACGTTATTTATTATAGATAGTTTAAAAACAGATAATATACATTATTATTTTGTAATAGTCAATTGTACAATACAGGAAAATGTTATAAAATTTGATCATAATGTTATGTTGATAATGTTTATAATTTTAATTATTTGTAATGCTCGACAAACTACTAACAAAATCAAGTTAAAATTATAAGTAATATTTGAGTTTGTCCCCGAGTATTGAAACCCAATGTATAAAATCGCAGATTGAAGTTATATTTTTTGTATCTTAAATATGATACGAATATATTTTAGATGGCCATATATAATCAATTCAAGTGACTATACGTATATTTAAAGAAATATAAAATATTTTATTTTTAATTTTTTATTATTTATGTATCTATTTGATATAGGCATATTTTATATGTGTATTTTTTAATACAATACACAATAAATATATATTTAAAAAATGCATATTCGTATTATTTCCCTTTGCAATTCCCTGCAATTATTAGAAACCGATAACAATGCTGTTTGTTGATACATGCAAGTCATTTATACTAGGATAATTGAACATACAAAGTTGCTAGATTGTGTCGTTTAAGTTTTAGGCGTACGCGGACGAGTCCTCATTCAATGGGACTTACTTTTACTATTTCATCACTGTTTAATGTTAAGTTTTGAACCAATGTTTTGAGCTTTTTAAATATATTTTTATTAGCCCATTAGACATGAAAAAAAATATAAACTTCTTGCACTTTAATTACTGACTTAGTGTTATTATTTTTGGTAGTCTATATCTATCTAGTCTATATCTATCTGTCTATAGTATCAAAATATAAAATAACCATTAAATTCAAAGGACCATCTCTTCAACAACCACTTTTTAAAAAAGCAAAATAAAAAATTGTTTTGTACTTCAAGGGTTTAGAACTCTTTGAAAGTAACTCTGAATGGTTTTACATCGCAACATTTCATACAAATAAAGAGTAACAAAATATTATTTGCCATCAATTTTTCACAATTTTATACGTAAGATAATATTAAATCACTCACATGTGTTTATACTTGCTTCAAACGTTTCTAACGAAGGTTGTATACTTGTATTTAAACACGCTGGCACTTTGACTCAGTGGGTTAGAGAAAATGAATCGCAACTAATCGCGATTGTAGCGTTTATAGCGAGGCTATATACTATATACGCAGTAAACGTAATTATTACGTACGTTGTACACCGTAGCTGATTCAACCGTAATGTTTACGCAAAAGTAGTAAAATTATCGTAAAACAATGCACGTTCGTAACGCAGGGATTCCAATTATATACTCGCGATAAAACAAGTAAATAAACTATTCAAAAATGTTATTGCAGAATTTTTAGTGATAGATCTTAAGCCCAACATAATTAGGGATTTTATTTCAGATATCAGATAGTCAAATCCAAAATACAGTTTTCTAATTTGTCTGATTCATTTTTTTTTTCATTCGTATTCTGTTTCAAAAATTGCAGACCACGTTTTGAATCCCGCTGCGACAACTAACAAGCATCGTAACAAGTTTGGGAAAGTGATCTTTTGTACGAATGTCGGTGCCACTGATACCCCGATTTGGTGAGTTCTCTAGTCCGGCGAAGTCTGGAATGCTCTGGAGAAGAGACAAGTGGAGGTGACTGAAAGGTTTAACGAAGAAGTAAGGAGCTAAAAATAAGAATTATTATGTCAAAATAGTATCAGTGGAAATGAAACTCAGAACCTGTATAAACATACGATTTCATATAGTGAAAACATTTTTTTTTAATTTTAGTTTTATGTTAATTAGTGATTCAAGATTTTTGACATATTTTAGATTTGATAACATTTAATTATTCAATACGGCATCGGCATACTGTATAGGCGTAGTCCCAACTTGAAGCAATATTGTTAATAGAAAACCGATTAAATTCAGTAGCAACTGTTATGCAATGTCGGTCAGGAGTGTGCAGAGAGGCCATACAGAGACTAATAAACTTCTCAGTCGACATAACTAGAACAAAACTAAGTTGCAATTGCCTTCCATAATAGTTGCATATGAAATATAACATAATTGACCTTAAATGGCTCTTAAAAGGATAATTACCGGAAAAAATATCAATGATTAAGCTATTGCATGACCTTATATGAACTTACCATTCTAGGAAGAGGGTATGATTTGCATCTTAAATCGTTGTTTTGCGTCTTATTATTGCATCATAATACAAAATCAGTATAAGGTTTTCTAACACTGAGAAAATTTATTACTGACCGATCGGGTCTGGTTTAATTTGTTAATGTTTATAGCTAATTTGTATCATTCTGTATAGAAGTCGAGACAGTTTCATCAAATCTTTTTCAACACCTCATAACAGATGTGTGTAAGGGTTGCTAAGGTAATAAATTTGTTGATTTTATATCTCAGAAGTACTTGCCTTTATTTGTGAGTGTGTACTGTGTCTATAAGTCATTATCAATGGTAATGCCAGAGAACACGTTAAGTTTCAACGCGCAGACATTAACGGCATCATTATTTATGCTAATTTGGAAAAAAACTACTACACTTTCAATACTGCTGAGTTGTGTTTTCTACGCGTTTGCATATATGGGGTACATTTGTGATAAATTATGCGAGCGCCTATCACATGAGATCATTGAGTGTAGAGGCACAGAGTAGATACGATATAGAGGCTATTACGATAAATTGAATTGAGCCCGAATATTATATATCAACAAAACATAATAAGGAAAATAATAATTTATGTATTTTTAATCAATTACAAAATGATGTTGTACAGTTTGTTGCATATCTCGCCTTCTCACCAAAAACAAATTATTGTCATCTAAATAGGCATGCGTTCCTTTATGATTTGGCAGTATATTATTTAATTATTTTCTCCCACTTTGTACATATTTTTATAATATTTAATATGTACAATTCTACAATAGGGTTGCTACTATTTTTTTATTTCAAAAATATATTTAAATACGATATGTAATATATTATGAATTAAGAGAGGTAAAAGCTTTTAAAATTTCACATAAGACGAAGAGAAAATTTAAAACTAATTGTTTGGTGTGATTTAACAGATTTTAATTATTTTTAATATTTTTTAAAGTTGTTAATAAGGAAATATGAGCCAATGTCCATGATATATAATATAGGGAACAGGAGCCCACATCGATTAGATGTATACGATGTCATTAATACGATCATACCTAATAATAAAAAAAAATCAAAAACATCTCGGTGACCCAGCTTCATTTAGCTACGAAAGTATTACTTTAATCTGTCTGAGCGTTCATTACTCTATATTACGTTAATGCGCAATGCCACTTAGCTTGTTATATATTTTTTATTAAATACCCATTTCATTTGTAAATTACTTATGTTTTTTATTATATTCTATTAATTTTCCATAAGTATTTTTAATATCTGTTTTATATTTAATAACATCGTGTTAATAACCCAGCAACGCAGATATAATTATTACCTGTACCTTTTTCCATAGAATAGAAAAAGGCATACTTAGAAATCGGGCACCAGAGGTTTTATGCCGCCGGAGAAAAAACTATATTATAAAAGTTTTACTTAATAAAATATGTTACAGGACGATTATAAAAAAATATTTTTTACAATATGAAATGAAATATTCTTATTTTTAAATTTGTAACTTCGGTCTGTATTAGCGAAAATAATACATATTACATATTAAAACTCCAAGAAATAAAGGATGAAAAAATCGATATGAATATAACATTTTTCATTGAATATATTTTTGTGAATAAACATGTACATTCGTTGGCGTATTTTTACCATTGTTACTAATACTGTGAACTGTCTAATTAAAATTATATTTGATGGATTAAACAGGATAGCGACACTTAACGGCAACGAATTTCCAATTTACCTTGCTCACCATTTATGAAAACTTATTTCTTACAACAAAGTGTATAATAATATTGTATAATATTTTATGAAGTGTTGTCTTCGGGGATCACATTCTCACAGGTATTATTTTTTGCACGGTTTGGATTAAGTATGCGTTCTTTTCTGTTTTTCCTCAAAATACATTGGTAATATTAAACTGCGTTGATTAAAACTTCCTCATTGTATCATGAATAACGGTGCTGCGTAGTTTCTTATGTTAAGATTTACTAAGAACCAAGACTGGTTATATGAATTCTTGGAATGCTGTTATAAATTAATACTTCCTTTTTCGATGACCCTTTTGAAGTTTTATATATTAACATTTCTCTGATATCCTTTGCCTGGCTCTATTTTAAATCCATTGGAATTACGACGATCCTCGCAAAATAACCGCTAATCACCTAAATTAAGTACATAAATAAAAACAGTCAATAGTCTTATAACGCCGAGTTGGCATTTTTTATTTTTGTCATATACTCATTTACAACTGTAATATTTATTGTCTTCGGAAATGTATCAAATATGAAAGCTTATTACGTTTATCCACTAGTTATTACTGTAATTATTTGTCTTTTATTCAGAGGTGCTGCGATAGTCATAAACATTTAAATATATTGGAAGAGTCACTTAGATTTTGCCAAACAAGTACGTGTACACAACATATAGACAAAGCGGTAAAGAATGATCCCGACATGAGACAGCACCTCGAAGAAAAATGACGCCCATTCCCTCATTGTGTACGTAGAAGAGTTTACTCCATTTGGGGTTACATTGCTTTTTTCGACTTGATTTACTTTGTGTTTATTATGATTTAATTTAGATAGAAATAAATTAATAACAAAATAAAATATAATTTACGTTATAGTGCAATATTTTTCGTACATATTTTTTTTAAATTTTCTCTTACTCATATATTTAGTTAGGTACTCCCCCATTCATTTATTACGACGATGTTCCTAGAACCTTACATAAAATGTTTAAATATTGTGCTAATTAAACTCAGTTTTGTGTGAATGTTTTTGCTTGACAGTTTGAAATGATAATTAAGCAGACTTGCTGGCAAAACATGTGGCTGAGGGGTTCTGAGATTTACAAAAAGCAGCGCGGATGACTTGCACATTTAAGGACCCTACAGTTCTATTGCTATATACCGTTCTTGATGTTTAAATTCCACACAATTTCATTTCTTATTCCAAGTCAGCTAGAGATGACGATTGCTATTTAACTGAAATTTTAAATTTTAAAGTACATTGCTGTATACGTTTAGTCGCATTATTCCCAATAGTCTGCAGGCAGCATTGTATAGCATTTTTGTGGGGGTTCTCTCGTAGTTGTACGTATAGGGTCCACAGATCACGTTTTGCTCGGCGAACCCTTCTATACAATATGATTTGCGTCACTGGAGATGCGTTTAAAATAGATCACCCGCGGTAACCGACTGGAAAAAACGCTTCTCATCGGGTTTCTGGGAGATTCCCCCAAATGTAAGTAGCGTTAAACAGAATTAAAGATAAAATTATAGTTTCTATTGGAGATTTTATTTTTCCTAAGTGAATTTATAGGGAAGTTCTAAGTGAATTTATAGGGATGTTTTTGGAAATCATTTAATTTCACATTTAAAGTTTGAAAAATGAATATTCATTCAGTCTTGAACACGACACATTAAACGTTCTGGTAATATCTTTTTTGAAAATTTTTCCTTATTTGATCGTAATTATTTCAGAAATGAAGCATTATGTTTCAGGTTATTGTGTTTTCAAAGGCGTCAACCACGAGGTGGGTAATGTTATCATTTCATTAATTACAACAAGCATCCCCCTGCTTTTTAAAAGTAAATTAATCCGATTAAGGGGGGAATCGAAGAACCCGCTCCGTCCGAGTTTATTCAGGCAACTTTCTTACGAATAATTATTTTTTGTAATTAAATCCATCAACACGATTTTTTCCTAATGATTCTCCCATGGGAGCAGGGGGCGGGTGACAGGGGGTGAGACTTTTTCTTGTATTTGTGTTTTTGCGTTAATAAAGAGGAAAGGAGCAAAGGCATCGTTATATTTTTGCAAACAATAAATATGAATTCTTTAATCCTGATTCGGGTCAAAATAATTAATCGAAGTCTTTATAATTAAAACATTTTATTACAGAATCATAAGAGACATTTGCTTAATTTTTCACGTATTTTTTTATAATACGTATTAAATGTTCGTAATTTTTGTCTTTTATATTCGGCTAAATAAACTCGATTGTGAAATCTTTTTAAAAATAAAGCTTTCGGTGACAATAATCATATTGTCTGTTTGCGAGCCAGCCACCACGCCGCCACCCCAGTGTTAATGATATCTCGCTATTAAGGTGCACATAATTTACTTACTTTTACCAAAATTAATTGAAATGAGTTGTGACGATGAAAAGATGGCTATACAAAAGATGGTAGCCGCTAGGTGTCGCTCTGAGATAACTTGTTCGTCTTTAATTAATTATTTTGTGGCAAAGAATTTCTTCACTTTGTAATTTTGGTTCTATTCAATCTTATTTGCACAATTACGATTTCGATTAAGAGGCAATATAAGTGAGTGAAAATTATTTCAGCATAATATTTTAGAGACTTATTATCATCTCAAAATGTTTTCGGTGCTTCATAAAGCGTTCTTTTAAATTCCAGTAATTAATTTGAAATTGTGATAATTAGTATTTTTATTACGACCAATACGTGTCTTTTAGAACTTTGAAATAATTATAATTAGTTTTGACTTAAAATATATACCATTGCAGAATGTTCGCCAACGGATCCATGTTTAAAGCTTTACGTTTCTAGAAACCCGTTAAATATCACAGTAAAAGTCTCCATTGCAAGTGTAATATTTGTTTCCGGAGGCGTAAATATATGACATGATATACCGCTTCCGCATAACGCCCACCGAGTTTAAGAAACGTGTGGGGAAGTGAGAAATTATGTTTTGGTTTTCTTTTTATTGCTCTATGGGGTAATGTAAATAAGAAACTTCGGAAATAACACAAACAAAAGCGATTTCAAATGTTTTGTGTGCTATATTTTAAAATTAGTGTCTCATTTACATAAGACATGAACTTATTAGCAATTTTTACTTTCCTAAAAAAATTAAGTTTTATATAAATAATATTCTTTTACACGGTTTTTGATTGTGTTTTTAAGTTTTATATTAAGCCTACCGTCCATTAATCACGTGTATACATACTTTTAACAAAATATTTTTTTAGGAAATAGACTACCAAAAAATTTGCAATATTAAGTAGAATGCAAACCTGTCATAGGAATATATCTTCTTCTTATCAGTACTTATTGTCGAAGAGTTATTTTAACAAACCAAGTTGTGAGTGTCGGTAGAATTCTTATATGTTTGTCTGTAGATAAGTTTTTGTAACATGCATTTTAACCTTGTTAACCTATTTTAAAAAAAAACGGAAATACTTATCACATTGACCAATTTTTTTTATAATAATAAACAAAAATTGGTCAATGTGATAAGTATTTCCGTTTTTTTTCATATTTTGGAAAGGATCTTAGCTAATATTATATGTAATGTCTTTTATGGACTTACGTTTTGGCTTTTACGTATAAAAAGATAAGTTTCAGCCCAAGATAACGTATCCGTAGGTATTATAACTGGGGTGTTTGAGAAAGCGACGTTCGGTCGAGGGTCACCGCGAGGCCGATACGTTCAGTCCAAAAACGAAGAATACGCCGAAGTCACCAGGGCAAGCTTTACAGAAGGATAAGTGACCATAATATATCACTATGTGAACAGCTGTTTAAATTATATACAATCTTAACTGTAGGGAATCCCTCAGGCAGCATTTCAAAAACACAGGTATTCTCACCGTTGCATCACAGTATATCTACAATAATATTATGTTCGTCCATAAAAACATCAGTTTGTATTAAACAAAAGGTAATAAACACAATTACGATACTAGAAATAAGGATAAAATCAGTATACCAACGTTTCGTCTTAAAAAGGTTCAAAATTCTTTTATTGGGCAAAGTATACGATTGTATAATAAAATTCCCGAGAAATCATTAAATTACCTATGTCAAAATTAAAAAATGCTTTAATTCAAAAGGCATACTATAATATCGACGAATATATAGAAAACAAGAATCCTTGGAATATATCAGTTCCCAGAACAATCTGGGATAGTTGTTTAGTATGATATTATGTATTCTTTGGAGTTGTAAACTATAATAACGATGTAATCAAAGTGGCTGTTGAAAAGAGTAACTATCAAGTTTCTTGTCGGCATCTTCTTGATAGAATCGACTTTTCGAACCGGTGGTAAATTAAAAAAAAAATGACTATTCATAAGTACTTTGTAAAAAGTATACATGAATAAAAATATTTTCTATTCTATTCTATGCTCGCTTGCTTGGTGGATATCACTGCTAAGTTCTAAGACCGTCTAATTTACTGCATTTTTTGTCAATATTAATGTTTTATCTGTTCATACTGTACTAATAATTAAAGAGCTAAAAAATATTATTCCAAACAACTTAATTGCTCATAAATAAAAAAGTTTACTAATAAATATTGTATCAGTCGAGTCAATTTACGATATGATACGAGTATTATAAACATATGATATCATGACATTATATTATAAGCATATTTAATCGATCGACATCATGACATTTATATCGGTATGCTTATAACTAAAATCTCGTATTAGAAAGAAAAATTAAAATGTTACTCTGTTTATAAACTGCAAGATTTTTCAATTCATTGCTTTAAGCCGCAGCAGTCCTACACGGTCTCTCCAGAACTTTTAATGTAGTTTCCACAACTTTCAAATAGACGACGTAGCTGCGAGAAAAACATCTTTTTAAAAATTAATAATAATATTTTATACAAGTTTTTATTACGTAAAATATGTCTGCGACATTTTTTTCTCTAGAAATATATCAAGACATTTTTAGAGGTTTGTAATTAAAGATGCTTCGAGGTTTTGAGCAGTCCAGTGCGTCTTGTTCCCTTAATATCCCTTATAATGGTACTTATACATATTGGAAGTGAAAAAAATATAACAAATATCTGTTTCTAGGTCTCCCACAAAGTGTTCCACAAAAGATTTCTAACTATTGTAAGCCTACTTTTATCACTAAGTAGCACATATATTCTAAGATAAGGTAAAGCGAAGCCAATTCGTTACAATGTATGGTTTAAAATTAAGTTAGAGAAATGCAATAATTGTCATTGTATAACTGGTTTATAAATAATCTTGAAACTTTTTATATTATCGTCTAAAATTTGTTTCTTTGTAGTTGAAAAAAAATGTTAAAAGTAGAATATGAAAATAGATGATAATATTGCTTGCCAATGCTTAGCTGTTGTTAATAATTTGTTAATAGTAACTTCTTTAAAAGCTCAGAGTTAATTCCAATATATGACTTGACATGCTCTAGACAGCACGTCTTAGATGACGTACGTTAGGCCATAATATCATGGG
The DNA here is from genome assembly GCA_001586405.1 of Phoebis sennae. NCBI lineage: Eukaryota > Metazoa > Arthropoda > Insecta > Lepidoptera > Pieridae > Phoebis > Phoebis sennae. Next base: position 160,519 of record LQNK01001345.1, read on the forward strand.
AAATGAGAAGTACTTTACTAACATTTTAATATTAAATTAGGATTTTTTGTTATACTTTCCCTAGAACTTATTCAAATTTGATGTATAATCTACATATAAATTGCTAAAGTAAATGTCAATTTCAGATAATAAAATAAACACTAAAAGAAAACTTTATTAGTGATATTACCTATTAGTTGTTTTACAGTCTCTGGGTATAAATAACTCTTCGAAATAGTCTTATATATATTGCTAAATATAAAATCCTTAAAAGATGATTTAATAAATTATCTTGTCCAATATGTATTAATAATTTAATTGAATTCAATCTATCAATGCTTGTGTGAACAATGGATAACGACGAAAGTTTATGTGTGTGTGCGCTCGTTAATCATAATTTTAGACGTTTATGTGTATGTATGTTCATAATATTATGTTTTGGGGATAAGAAATTAGTTAGTGGACATCAAACTTGGGCGTAGTCGGACCAACTGATGTTGTTACTTGTTCAATTTAAATGAGTGATTTTTGTGAGTGAGAGGGCATGGGTGTATTTTATACATCGTTGTGCAAAGTAACAATTACATTTACAACTTAAGCCAACTGAAGGATGATATCATTGATTTTATCTAAGTCGACGTACAAGTTGAAATACATTTCTAGTAAGTCACGAGAATATTTATAGAGCTATTATAGAAATCAATGTGTTATTTATAATTAGTTAAATAGAATCCAAAGGTCTGTGGAGGCTGACATGTGTATTTATAAACATCGCAAAAATAAATAGGAGCAATTGCACACACAGAAGCATTAAATTTCTTTAAAAGTAAGAAATATTTTAAGACAAATGAATTGTTTTTTTAAAAAAAAGACTTAAGGTACTACTTATAGGCAATTTGTTTAAAAATATATTTTCTATAAATAGTTTAAAGTTAAAAGTATCAAAACATCGCCATCGCTGTAGTGGAAACTCGGCAAGAAGCATTAAGGGCTCACACATAGCAGGGACTGACCCGTCATGAAATTTAAATCTAGATCAATAACCGCGCTTATATCATTGTCTTCATTAGAGATAATTGGGTTCGCTCCCACACGGCCGCAACTTTGTTTACTTGCCGATAACTTGAGACGAATTACTTGGACGTTATGTGCCGTACGTCATGACTGTCATATGTCTTGGAATCTTGATATATGCGGGTTGAGGATCGGTACATTTCGGGATAATGAAACGCGAGGAGGTTGCTGAAAATGTAATAATTTAATAGTCGTGTACTAGTATTTCGAGAGCTAGACGAGCTAGACGAGCTAGCTAGACTATTTTTTGGGGAGGTGTTTGAGGCAAACTAAAAACTTGTATGATGCCTCTCCTATTATACCCAGATATGGAACTGCAGACCTGCCTGGTGAGAAGCGGGACTTTCTTTTAGAACTGGTTGGTGGAAAGTCCCACCAAACAGACCTGTATCTTTGAGAATACTTGACTGATGCCTAATTATTTATAGCTAAAATGTCTATAAATAATTAGGCATCAGTCAAGTATTCGGCTTGCCTCAAACACCTCCTCAAAAAATAGTCTTTGCTCTCCAAATAAAGGGAAGAATAGCACTTTTTAATTGCAAAATTTATTTTTAACCGACTTTCAAAAAAAGGAGGAGGTTATCAATTCGACCGTATTTTTTTATGTATGTCACCGCATATCTCCGGCGTTTATGGACCGATTTGGAAAATTCTTTTTGCATTCGAAAGAGTTAAGTTCCAGTGTGGTCCTATATACATTTGGTTCAAGTCTGATCATCCATGTGGAAGATATTCCAGGGAACTCTTCGAAAATCAACGGAATAAGCTCTGCGGTTAAGGTTAAGTGATGTATATATCAACTGAATTGTGACTAGATGATAGGATTACCCTTCACGGGACACTAAAAAGGGATAAATAAAAATTTTTGCCAAAAAATAGAACCAACTTCCTCGCTCTAACAAGGAGAAAATAACTTTTATTTCATTTTTGTTGAAATCTATACAAAGTCGATGCCTTTAACTATTTTCAATTTAACAATATTTTGCACCGACTTTGTATAATTTCAACAAAAATGAAATAAAAGTTATTTTCTACTTTTTAGAGCGAGGAATTCGGTTCTATTTTTTGGCAAAAATTTTTATTTAACTGCACACTCGATACGGCAGAAAATGAATTCATAACCCTGTACGTCGGGACTCGGGACCAAGTGTCTTCTACAAATTTTTTCACGTTTCTTGTAACTAACTAAATAAAAATCTATAAAAACATACTTATATGAAGTTTACCCCATGATTATGTTTCTCATATATATTGAAACGGTGTGCGTAAAAATATCAATATGCAATCGTAATGTTACCAAGTGTACTTTATGCATGATGGAATGAAATGCCGCTCACAGGTGTCGAACTGTCCACGGAACACGAGAAAACGTCGTTTTATTATGGTTCCAGACAGTAGAACAGAAAAATATATGAGAAAACGGTAAAAGATTTGAGAGTTAATGTCGAGACTTTACTATGCTTGGCTTGAGTTGTGAACTGTGAAGTTTGTCGTCCAATTCTATTAATCTCCTTTCCTCTCATATTCGCCTCCTTCTTATCCTTCGTTAAGTCTTCTCTAAGATCCTTCATTTCTTTCAGGCTGGCAATAAACATACAACACTGTATTTTCGCGGCAGCCATTTATCATCGGAACAATGTCATCCTCTATTGTCTGCATCAAAAAAATCAAAGAACTTAAGATATATAAAAACTTAATGAAACTTTAAAAATTATTTAAAATTAAAAAAATACATAACGATTAAAGTCTCATCTCCATTTTCAGTAATGTATTTGAGTGTCTGTTTCTATTCTTACGTTTACCTTTTTACCCTTACATAAAAATGTAATTTCATTGTTTAAATTATAAATATAATAACATTTCACAGGTAGGTCGTAAAGCTCAGCGCACACGTATTTTCGAGTGTTTCGCAAAGGAATACCGTCATTTACAGGAGAATATGTTTACTTGCGGAGAGTAAACATATTACCTGGAATAAGGGTAGTGTTTTATGTTGTTATTTACACGACACACGACGGCCGTTGTAACACGTTCACAGATAATTAGATAAATTCGTTTTCTTCAACGACGTTATAATTCTACTGATAGCGATATTCGAGAGTGTAAGATGTGCTAAGGAATAATTCAAAAGTTTATATATTTTGCATGTTTTTGTGCTTATTAATATTTATCTAACTCTCTCATATTTAATCCTAATAAGAAAATAATTACTATCCTCAACAATGCCTGTAGTCTGCACTGCTGCCCCATTGCCTAATTATTATAGCATAGAAACTAAATTAAATGACAAATATTTTGTCTTTGCTTGCATGTGCATAAAATGTTCGACATCAGTATATAAAAAGACTTTCTGTGTGAGGAATAAAACGTCATAGAGTCAATAAATAATAAACAGATGTCGCGACTCTGTTCGCTATCTCCGTGCACTTCGTTAAGTCATTTATTTACTTACTTTATATTTTTGCATACCCCTGGATCGATTTCCACTCGATCGTTTTCTAATCCCCATTTTCGCGATGCCATTACGATTCGTGGAGCGCTCACCTCACTCCATATTTCCGCGCATATCGCGACGATTCACAGATCCATTATTTTTTATAGCTCAAATACACGATGCTTAGTGGGTGCCCCCCCTGCCGCGTGTTAACGTCTGTTGACTGAATATCGATAATTTTAAAGTACGACCGATAAGTAATGTGTGCGGTTTTGTACCAGCCTTCGTGCTCGATATATTTTAATTGATTTTAATACAGCGCTTTTTTTCGCATTTATATAGAATTATTTCACGAAAGAGTCATGATTATTTTGTCTAACGTTTATTCTAGCATTAATTACAGGAAAAAAGATTAAAAATCTTACCTGTTGCATTTTTAATAATATGTTATTTTCAATCGAGAGTTTTTTTTACTGAAGATTCATATACATATTATATTAACCCTGCATAGATAGTAATAAAAATATTTTAATTAAAGTAAGTACGGTTTACTCGTACCAGTGACGTGCATATTAAGAGAGTACTTAAAAACCATTATAAAAAATTAAAATTCAAGAACTTTAAAGTTGAAAGAGAGGAAAAGCATCTTCACAAAAATTGGCAATGTTACTTATCTATAATTTCATTTTTGCGATAATTCCCAACTCAGCCTTTTCATCCACTCAAATTTTATTGACAAACGTCACCCCCGCGTGACACTTATGTAAATATTTAAATACGATCCAGTACAAGCTATGAATATTTTAAACTCTAAGTAAACCGTTCGACTCGGAGCTTTTCGAGTCGCTCGTATCAATAAAATAAATTATTGTTATTTCGCGGAAGTAATAAGGCACAAAATTGCATATAGCAGTTGTCAACATTACCTTGTATTTGCTTTATACTCGTATCTATGCATAAGATGATCTGGTAAGTGTTCGCAAATTGGGGATCGATATTAAAGTGACGAGTTATGCTGATTGGATTTTTTCAAGTGGTTGCCGAGGGGACGGTGAATAATTGAGTGTGATTTACTTTTATGAGTTTCTAACAATTTCTGTCCTAAATTTATTAAAATGAAATAAGTTTGTTTTATTGACTTGAACTTTCGCATAATTTTATTGATAAAACTTTTCATAGTGATATTGCTAGATTTATTGATAAGGCGCAACAAATTCTAAAATTAAATGTTGCTTATGAATATTGTTTTTTCATGATACGATTTCAAATTTTAAAGTATTCTACAAGAAAAATAAATAGGGACATTTTAACAATGAAAATATATTTCCTTAAAACTTTGCGCCACTCATTCATCAGGCGTTTAAAATTTCAACGAACGAAAAACAGCAGGACTTGAATTACAAACAAGTGGAAAATAAGTGTCAGGCCGTGCCGATATCAATTGATCACGCAGATTCCTGAGATGGCACTCAGTAAGTTCATTCATCGCAATCCACTAGGGATCAGACGAGTAGCTCTCACCATCTTTCCGGTTCTATCTTTTGTGAGGCGACTTTGAGTTGGCACACTCGATGGCCGACGTCGTCTTTGTTACATTGTCTGTGATAAGTGATTGGTTATGGATACACTGTGAAGTATGATGGAGATTTAATAAAGTCTAATTCATATGTTTGCGATGTTTATAAAACAATTTTAGAATGTTGCAATATGAAATTAATTTTTTCAATGGTGTTATTAAGTTCGTTACTTTTTATTAAGAAAAAAAAGATGTGTAGTGCAGATACATAATGATACCATAGATTACAATTATCTATCAAAGAATAAAAATCTTAGAATATTTTATTTTTTTTGTCTTATAATATTTATTGTTGAAAGAAAATGTAAAATTATAAAGTATTAAGTTAATTTAGTCAATATAAGGCGATAGAATGGTGATTTTAAAAGCCACTATCCCAGGTGGTGACTATCACAATATAAAGTATGCAATGTGGGCGATTCACAATTTTCCCGACTACGTGTTGCGATGGAAATAGGACGCTTTAGTAAAAAAAGGTCATCTTTCTATATTAAGTATACGAGGTTTTCTCTATCTTGTTTCTCAGTATCTATTTTCAAAGCTATGAAATTTTGTTAATATAAAATTAAATATTTAACGAAATACATTCAAACAAATGCTATGTAGCCATCATAAATTTATGAATATCTATAGAATTTATGATTTTGCTCAAAGGTTTTCAGTTATAGTTTCAATATAGCTAATACTACCGGCCGGGCCTTCAAACGATAAAAATGATAGCGTTATACTAAAATCTATCAACACACGTAATAAGATCTCGGGAGGGCGAATGGCATTGATCATAATATCGGCGGAGGCTTACGAGAGTGATAAATGGACGGTCACAACGTCACTACGGGATGATGTGGGCGCCATATTTAAATCGCGCCTGTCACATCCGCGCGGGAATAGGCCTTTATATTACTTTCTTTGCAGATATCGAATATGTCGTAATATGAGTTTTTATCAGGAATCATAATTGGGCTATGTTCGCAGTGGACAAGCCCTAGTGAAAGAGTATAGTGAAATAAGTACGATTTGAAATAAAATACTTTTTAAAGGATTTTAAACGCGGTTTATTTTTAAAAAGTACATATTTAATTTAATATGGAAAGTACGCGCGTTAAAAAAAACACAAGAAAATGCTATAAGTAGTTTATTGAAATTTGGAATCGAAAATAGGTGAGCTACATTTTTTAAAGCCAAATCAAAATAAATACAAAAATGTGATATAAATTGTAAAATCAATAGAAACAATATTATAATAATATAATATAATACATTACGATACAGGAATGTTAATATGAAACATTTTTTCTTTTTATCCTAAAAATGAAAGAAGTTGATAGGAAATTAAAATCATCAATCAAATGAGAAAAATCACAAAGGCCCGTTTTTCCATTGTCGCCGATATGTTTGTGCAAAAACGACTTTGTCGCATCACAGTCAAACTCATAAAAAATCTGCGCCGCGATATAAACGTACTAGAAGGGACAAATTTAGTGGTTGTAGGTATATTTTGTAAATATTTATATACATAAAATAATAGTGTTTCTTGTACATACAATATATTTTGTCCATTAATGTAAACGTGAAGTGACACTAGGGAAAAATACAGCAGACAAAAATAAAAATAACAAGGGATACAATAAATTCGCTATCTTTTAGTTCTTTTTGTAGGTTCTTCGTGTCATGATAAAAAAGCTCAGCGAGCAGATTTCCCTATCATATATCATGTTAGTTAGTAGTACACCAAATAGAAATTAAAATATCAATTCCATCTTACAAATGGAATTTTGAATATCAAAAAGCGATCTCTGGTGTGCATCTTATTCGACGGATACGTGTGGTAAGTGGTGTCTACTGTCTACACGATGTCTCACTATTTCTTATTTTATCTAGCTGTTCCGCGCAGCTTCGCTGCACTGGCGTATTGTTATACAATCTATTAGCTGTGCCCCGCGGTTTCATCCGCGTATATAATAATAATAATAATAATAACACAAACAACCTGAAGCAGAAACATAACGAAAAAGTACAAAAATACCTTTAGCCGATGAAATCAAGCAGATGTGGCACCAAGAAGCAATAAAGATTGTGCCCATAATTATTTCATCCACTGGTGTCATACCAAAATCTCTCCACAAGTCTCTAAAAACTATCGATCTTCATCCAAAAACATACATACCTCTCCAAAAATCCATTGTATTAGACACCTGTTCAATAGTTCGACGTTTCCTGAATCCTACATCATTATCCTATTCCACAACATAATTTCATCCAAACTCAAGAATCAGAATACTTTGGCTTATGCCCGTATCTGGTTCTAAATGTCCGACTTTGTGTCGTGACAAAAATACTTTGGTGATATAATAATAAATCATTTATTTAGGTTTCAACAGCTTACATACATATCTCGCATTCCCGTGGGTTTTCCGGAACCAAAACTTATTTACTTTTATTCAAATCAGTGGTTTAGGTGCGAAGAAGAGAGACAGACAGAACGACCGGGTTAATTTATAATATTGATTGGGAAGAAAGGATAGTCTTCCTCAATTAATGGCCTAATACAAAAAGATCAAATCGCACTAGTTCCTGAGATTAGCGATATTATTCGTAGATAGATAAGCTAATCTTCCAGCAGCTGTACATCAGTAAGGCGAGGAGGCTTTGTGATAGGACGTAATACGGTCACAATTGGTTATTGCGTTGCAGTGACTGTGCGGTTTGGGGCACACCACGCCGCGCCGGTGGACGGAGAAAAGGATTACCTTCACATGACGTACCATTTATCCTGTAGATAATATATGGTGGGACATGTACCAATCTTATTTTAAAATAAGGGGATTTTATTAATGTCAAATAAATTAATTTCCGATACGTGCGATACCTTTAATCAGTTACTAGATTAAGCTTGTCACTTCGTTATTGTAATATATATAATAATAATACAGGGAGATTTTACGAATTTTAGATGTGTTAATAAAAAAAAATACCTCTGCATAGAGCTGGAGCTATGCAGATGTATTGATATCGTATTAATGGATAATTCCACCATTAAATCTCATAAAATTAAAAGTCAAGTAAATTAATCCCATACATTTAAATTTAATTTAACAATAAATAATGGAATAAAATTTTAATCATTATGACACAGTGGCTATTGCTACGCGTACAAAAATATTCGTAGCTACTTATTGTGCTTAAAAGAAAATACAATGTTCAAAGTTATGCTTTAGAGTATAGACTATAACCACAGCGTTTCTTATTCAGCGTAGCTTCAGAAGGGTTTGGCAGTCTCAATGATTCAACACTTTCCATTGAAAACTTTATTCGAAGATTACTCCGTTGTATAAATGTAATAAGCTTTGCAGGGACGAGATTAGACCCCAAATTTCACTCAGGCATTAATGACATTTTCAGTTGCTACGAGGGCTTTGTCTGAGCAATGTTGTGACAATAATTCTGAAAGTCATTTCGTTTAGAATCACTCGTACATAAAGTTATTTTAAACTCTTGGAGCGTGAACATTGTTTATAATTTTATGGAATTTATTACACTGTAATCAATGTGTACGTGTACATTTCAATCAAATAATTAAAAATACTTGATACTATTGAAATATGATTTTATTCGAAGATCTTTTTCACTTACAATATTTTTTTTTTAATTATTCTTAAAAATCTTACTAGCTCTTCCCAAATGTTGAAACCTTGTCTACCAAAGAAAATCTATGCTATATTTAGATATACATTATACAATGGGTATCATTTATTGGCAAACAATTAAATTGAATCAAATTGCACTGTACAACAACAGAGATTCTGCGATATTCAAGTTGTTCATGGGTCGTGCATGAAATTTACATGGAATTTTGTACTTGTAATAAAGAATGATGAATTGGGCCCGCATTGGTAATTACGGACAGCAGTGAGCTCGCTCGCCGATATTAAATTGCGAAATTCAATAATTTTGTTATTTGTACTTTTTGCGAGATCGTAACGATGACGGAAATTTGATTGCAACTTATAAAAACAGACAGGTAAATAAATTCGATGGGACTCCTGACATAAATAACATCTGGGCTCGAATTAAACGTGCTTTATATTCACGATAAATTAAGCTTAGTGAGAATTTAAACTGTCTTCTTAGTTTTTGATTTGCTCCTTCACCTTACGCATAAATATTAAAAGGAAAAAAGTTGTTCGTTGTAACTAGAAATTGACCTGCGACTTGTGAGGAGTCAGACGCCTGGCTGGACAAAGTAACCTCATTGTCTTCAGTACGACCCTGTTAAGTGTGAGACACTATACAAGATAAAAGGCACGTTTGACACTACTTACGTTACACTATTTGTCGATGTTTTTTTGAAATTGCGGATAATTTCTTATTTTATTTTTAAACATTAGAGTATCATTTACGATTTTTCCACAACAACAACCGCCCCTATTATGAGTTTTTTTTCAGTCCTTTATGACTTTTACTTAGATTAATCTTAAAGAATGAATTAATAATTAAAGATTAATTAATATGAGGACATTAGCATTATAAACCAATTATTTGTTCCCAATTAGTCTAGATAAATCCTTCTCCTTTTAATTGATTTACATGGTGCAATTATATTAATCAAAATGCAATTAGTGTAAGTTATGGTGGAAATCCTAAAGCGAGTAAAACGTGAGTCGAGGACGTATTGTGTAGCTGAAATGGTTTTTGTGGTGGTAATTGGTTTTTATTCGCGCGATGATTTACTGTGGCCCACTTGAGATATGGCTCTTTGTCACGATATTATTTCCTACGTGTATTTTCATGGAATGCGCAGAATCCTTTGGCTTGATGAACAAAGTTTAGAAAAAATAGCAACCTACAGCTATCTGTACAAAGATCTTTGGTTTGAATAAACAGTAATAATAATTATATGACAATTATTTAAAAAAATGCTTTGAAAGGATCCATATCATTATATTATGCTCTTCGTTGCAGTTTTTTTTTGTTTTGCTCGATCTAGCAGTCGATGACATGAGGTCTCTCATTATATATTATCTCTAAATAACAATAATATTAAAATGATGATACCTCTCCTCGCCGAATTCAGCCATGGAAGCCAATATCAACACAGACTAGTCAGCTGCGCAGGAGATATTACAGTTTACAGGTGTATGCTCGAACATAGGTCATTCCTATACTCTCATGATCTGATTCCCATCGGACGCCAGACTGGCCTAACCGGAGAGCCAGCACCGCCAACTTCCTGACTCAGAGTTGCTATTTAGTTTTTTTTTTATAGAAAAATCCTAAAAACAATTTTTTCACTCAACCCGGAGTTTAAACTCGAGACCCAACCGCTATACCAATGAGGCATAAAAACATTTGTATCCCAATAATTATTATACAAACATGCTAAGTCTCTCGTCGCAATCCATACTGAATTCATAATGATTTATTTATCTTTAGATTTGGAACTAAAAACGATAAAATATTTCGTTAATAATAAAACTGCCGCGCTACTACATTTTCCATATATTTTTAGGATGTGGACCAATTTCACTGACGCTCGTTAGAAAGGCTATCTCGATACATGTTTTAAAATAATCAAGTTCGGTGCTAATTCTTAATTTACTGCTTCGATGGTGACTCCGTTAATGTGATTGGTTGGGGATGGGAGACTGGGGCAAAATCTTACTGGACCATACCCTGATTTTAATGTTATGAGCTTCGTGGACGGATATAACGAGTTTCTGATGCCTGATAGTATAGATGGTTTTTATATATTGTCTTGCTCTGATTATACATTTTGCTGTTTATGGGTTATTTATTATAAACCAAGTTTTTCTTCTGATCTGATTTCTTTTCATAGTGTCTTTGTAACTCCTGCATAGACTATAAATTCTTTCATTAAAATAAATATAATATTATTATTAAGTTGAATGTTTTGTTAAACGTAGCTTACTCAGGCGAGCGCGGATGAAGCCACGGAGCGCAGTCATTCAGGAATTAGTGTAGTGAAGTGTGTGTAAGGCAAGAAATAAGTATGCAATTAGTGTGAAATTTATGATGTGCCAGTTTTGTTTCGTTAATTTAAATTTATCAATTTATAATTTACATCTTGTTATTAAATCTATTTCTGCTCTTAAGTGGTAGTGTATAAGGAAGAAAAATAAATAGAGACACACATATGAATTTATTTTTATGATATTCTTATCTTTTCTAGAAATAATTCAAATTTTTATACTAAGTATTTGTAAACAAAGAGAAGTTAAAATATTCACAAAATTAAATAAAAAGCTTAGAAGTAGAAGTTAAATCGTTGCCATAAATCGCTGAATAACGCGATGAGCTAGGTGCCGTTTACTGAAGATAAATACGTATTTTAATTCCACGCTATTATGGATGTTTAATGAAAACGGAGCGATTTAGTGCACCTTCCTGAGTGATAGCGATCTTTAATATCGTATGAGTGGTACGGAGAGAGCGGAAGCGGCCGCGCCCGCCAAAGGGTTAACTAACTTAGATCGATTGAATTTACTCTTTTGTACACTCATCTTTAAACATTGTTTAGGACATTTAACCTAATTTTGTTTTATTAGAAACTACTAATTAAACAAAATTGGGTTGGCACTTGGCATGTAACGAAATTTGCAATACTTTAAACAAATGTCCTCTTTATGATTTAAGCGTAACAATTTACTGTATAAAATATGTGTACAATATAGAATGCATTTGAATTTGAACGGCTTTATTCTGCAAGTCAGTGAGAAAGCTCTATTAGATCTTTATTGTGCACAAAGTAACAAAAATAAAAGTAATAAAAAAATATTTCAATGTTTATTAAGTCATTATTACACAATAAAGAATTATAAATAAATAAATGTTGAACGTTTCAATTGCTAACATGACTGAAGACATGATTCTAGAATACAACTTGGAATCTCATCTTTATGTAGGGTGACGATTGGCGAAAGAGGTTTAGGGCGGTTTGTTCTCTGCGGCTACTGGCCACTGGGCGATCTCCAGTCCTAAGATAAGAAGCATAAATATGGATGGATGCTCCCACCTGCTAAATTTTTAAATTGACGACATTTAACATCTAAAACAACCTTCAAAATAGTCGAAAGATTACGAATCAATCTTAATGTATCTTACAATGCGTCCATTAAACTTGTTATAGCATACTCCCTTCATAAGTTAAACTTTAATTTCTGTAAAGTGATAGTTATGTAGGCAACAATAACATGCCAAAATCTTCGGACCGGAACCCGCACCCCAATCCCTTGGAAACTTCCAATTTATTACCTACGTCAAATCTTAGTTAATAATTCTAGAAACATCATTAAACAGGATGTGGTTGTATCTTCCGCTACCCTCTGTATGAAATTGTAAACTGCTCTCGGACGTAAATGGTATTTGCTGATGTTCACTTTCAGGCCTAATAGAATAGAAATAATAAAGTTCGGTCGTACTGTTCTTCAGTGTACCTACACTGAAGCATACCTATGCTATTTTGAGACAAAAGAAAATTTGTCAAACGTAACATCAATAATTATTATTGGATAACTCTAATTGACTTAAGTTTAGTTTATTGAGGTGGCTCTGTTTAAATTAAGATAATAATAAATTAGATAATAATAATTACCAATTGTAATTATATTTTAACGAATGTAAATCAACACTAAATATGAATTATCACAAGCATTACATAACATATTTCTCAAACAATATTTCCTTAAAAATATGTTTTAAGTTCTACAATGTGGCAAAATTTAAATGTGCAAACTTGTTACGATGCAATGTTGGAAATACGTATTTTCAAGTATTTTGAAGAGAGATTTTAATTCCTCAGTTACGTTTAACGAGTTGCGGATTGATGCTTTCATTTTATTCTTTAATTATTTCACAATTTTTTGCACTACGGTTACGAAATTAAAAAAAAAACGCTTTTACTTAAAATGTTTCTCGAAGTTTTAAGGTTCTTTTATTATTCTTACTTACTACGATAGAATATTCAAAAATTCAAAGAATATTAAAACTGTGACTCGCATGAAATAGTTTCCGTTTTATTATCATAAAGTTAGATTACACTCGTGTCTACGAAACGGATTTTGTATGTAAAAGTACGGAAATTGCTTGTTCCTATTCATGGATGTTCATGTGGTGCAGTTAAATTAGATTTCCCGTTCCTATTATTTGATATAATTAGAAATTTATTAAAATAGTATAAGAGTATTTGGAAATTTATTTTTACGTATATAAATAAATTTTTAATTAAGAAATGCATATTGTTTTTGTCAAATGTCGTCCAGTAATTACTTAAAACCTTAATAAATCTTTCTATAACGTTTATATTTAACTGTGCCTAAAATTTTATGATAACTTGAAAATCAAAAATTATTTTAACAATAAGTTGAGATTACCGTATAGTGATGAGGTCATAATCATATCTTTTGTTTACTTTTGAACTAATTGTGTCAGTTTTGTTAAAAATATTATAAAGAAGCAGTGTTCTTCATGAGATAATGACTTCCGGTTTATCTCAGCCACTGAAGAAGAAACCCCTGTAATTTCCTGTTTGATTTTATTTTGGGTTTCCTGTGTGGATTTCCAAAAAACGCTAGACCTAATTTATGTAAAACTAGCTTTCCACCCGCGGCTTTGCTCGCGTGAACTACAAAATTCTGTGGTGCACGCACTGTGTCAGATTTTGGTCGACCCTGTGTCCATAAAAAACTAAAGACATGAAATATCTCGGTGGTGCTGCGATCGAAATTTTTTAAACTTTTGTTGTAGCACATGCAATATCAACAGACATATTATGCAATAAAAATAAAATGCGAAACAGGAAGAAAATAAATAAAGATAATCTAACAATTAGTAATAACTCTAATATTCTAATTAAAAATAACAATATTAAAGACGTTATTAGCCTTTCACTTAAAAAAATCATAAATCTAAAAAAATGAAATATTCAGTGTTTTATGTCTAACCTATCCGTTACAAGTGTAAAACAGCATGTCGGCATCTCAGCCCAAATCTCACAATGACGGTATCACATTTTTAAAACTTTAGAAGTCTATATCTAGTAAAATATGTATTTTACCAAAAAACCTATTTTATTCGTGATTTTTTTTTCACCCTCCGGTTACATATATGGTGAGCCATCCTAAGAAATATTTTTTTCAATTTAAGCGTAGTCTATAAGGTGTAGCTAATATTGCTCTATGGGCATATACAATTTTATCAAAGTCCGGTGGTTTTTACGTGATTGACGCACATACAAACAGATAACAAAACAACAGACACACAAAACAATTCTAAGCGTGGGTTTGGGGTCCAAAACCAACCATCCCAAAACCACAATCATTCAATTATTCCAAAAATTTAAAGAAATACGTTCAAATATTTTGTTAAAATAAGTACGGTTAAATGTGTTTTTTTATTATTTATCGAAAAAAGAAGATGAAAGAAGATGATGTTACTTTGTTTATTATGTACAAGATATTTTTTTGAAAAAAAATGAACCTGAGGGTGATTAAACGCCTGTGATTACTGTCGTATTGCATGAAAATATTTTTTACGTTTGAATTTTTTATCCCCAAAAACCTACTAATAACTACTAGCAGATACCTTAACGAATCTTATTTATGGGTAATAAATAATATCTTAGCGCCCTGATTTTCAAAAGGCAGTTAAAATTGCACTATTATTTGAAACTGAGCTAAGGTGATGGTGCATAACGGCGACAAAATACAACCCTAGAGGCAAAAACGATAATCCCTCTCGTCTCAAACCTGAGATAGACACCTACGTGAGACTAACGAAGTTCTTATAATCCGCCGGCGTCTTCCCAGCCTCCCTTGTAATCGAGTTATTGCCTCGCATCTCTAGCTTTACGCGTTCTTACTAATGGCGTTGTATTGAAATTTCGCTATAAACAATGCTTAGCAGCGTAGAGATACTTCTATGAAACTTTATATTGACATGCTCTAATTAAATATCTTTACCGAGCTGCATATAATAACCATTATGATTAGAATAATGTCTTCATCGTTTGAAATAGATTGACAAGGGTCATACCTTGATAAGAGTTTCGTTGTTAAAGGTTGACGGTCTTAAAAATTTAAAGACAGAAGAATCTCTTAAGAAAGTGGTTATGAAATAGTAATATTGAAAAAAATAACATAGTAGCTAGTTGAAAGAGTGGGGCGCCGTACACCCTTTACCTCTATAACTAATTTCTAAGCTATTTTTCCAATACCGACATCAAAAGTTTTCCATCGTTTTTATTTCACCTGAGAAGGTATCAATGACACTTCTCTTGTACACTCTCATAGCTGCTCCTAAAATAAACTGACAAACTAGAGGTATAACCAATATATGTAAAAAATATATCATCGTGTAAGTTAGTAGTAGTAGTAACGATGGATGATTAAACATTTTTAGATGAGGCTTCAGTCAGAAACATAGATTAATAAAGTTAAAAACAGATTAATTACTAGTGGTTAGGTAAGGTACATCCAGTTATATCTTTATTTCGAATTTTTTACAAAATTTACGATTCTGTAGACCTAACAAATTGTTGTATTTTATATAGAGGTTGATCAGTCCACATAAATAACACTTTGTGAGACATTCTTGTACATAATGAACACCTTCATATTTATTTATAGTAAATAGTTTAAACCTGAATATGAAAAGATATGCAGATAAGGCAGTGGGTTGCACTACTGTGTAGGGGCATAAATACGTGTGGTGAAAACAAGGGGTTCACATTTCTTTGGAAATAGAAATATAAAATATATATATTTTTAATTTAACATTTATATTAAGTGTACTCGTATTTGTATAATTGCCTTACATTAATGCAGCAAGCGATCTTCTTAATATTATGATAGAATAAAATATGTTCACTAAAAAGGGAATCTTCCGCGATTATTCCTAACGAATATAAATAAGTTTAAAATAATTGTCAATTTAATTGTAAAATAAAACGTAAAATGTTACTAAAATAAAAAAAAATATATAAGTCAGTAAACTTTCATGATAAAATTATTATAAAAATCAATTTATAAAATCAACTGATTGTTTTTTCTTGTTTCTATCAAGGAGCAGTATGTATAAAGCGAATTAAATCATGTATGTAAATCAACAAAAATATAAGATATTCGAATAAGAATATTTGATTTTTGAAATAGAGTTTGTAACATGTAATCAGATCCTTGGCACTTGTCCCAGAGAGGCGGGCTAATGGAAACTAGCACGCGACTCCTACAATATGCAATTGGTCACCAAGGAACTGATTTATTTTGTGCTTATCTCTCTATCTATAGAAATGGCCGCTTTCATTTCGTTACAATGAATACTAATCACGCTCAGAGCTTACTTTTGTCTTATAATTTTATTCATCTTATTTTGTTTTTCGTATGGATTTGATTAAATTTGTATTTTTTACCCTTAAAAATGAAAATTACATCATTGTACCATACCATTACCATATTACATTTTTTTTATTTATTACAATTAATCGGCGGACACTTCATATCGAATGTGCCTTTATTGCTAATTAGCAATTTCTTCCAAGCGAACCAATGAAAGAAGGGAAGTAACATTAAACAGGTAGGGTAGATATTTTACACATTCAAATAGACATACATTCATAAATTAAAGAAAGAAAAAAAACAAAAGCACATGAAAACATGAAAAAGCAAATATCATGCACATTTAATTACTATCAATAAAAGTAGTGAGATTTAATTAATTTCTTTAAGGAATCTAATTTTTGAACTTGTCTAATGTAACTCATTACAAAGTTTTACAGCTTTTTTTGCTACACGTTAAAGGGACGTGGTTTTGTTACTGTAATAAAATCAGATAGGTACCCATCCTACACTTTAACTGAAAATTTCTTTAATTATAAAATATATTAGACCTAACTATTACAGGTCAGAACAACGTATAATTTGAAGAGTATTTTATAAAATTGCATTTTTGCGTGTTAATGACTGAAGTAGGACATGTCTCTCGTAGGCTAAATAAATAACTCTATTAGCCAGCTACTGCAGCGCTTCCCTATACTTAAAGACTTAATTGCTATAATTATTCTATTACAATTATTAAAGTCTGAAGGGAACAGTGCATGCTTTAATTCGCTTTGGATAATTAAAATTGCAGCAAGTTAAATGAAAAGCGCATGTCGTACTTAATGGCTGGAAACATTCTGGTCTATAAAAACTTCAAATAGAATATAAAAGGAATTGTTCATGTGAATTAAACAAGCGAAGTACGCCGCTCTTCCAACTATTGTACGCTAACAAAGGTTTTTATCGGAATTTCTACAAAATGAGCTGCAAAATCACATTTTACATAATGCAATAGGAAATTACAGAGATCGGATAAATGTAACTGCCAAACCTAGTGTTTTTCAACTTCTTCATACATGAATAATTTTCACTGAAATTTTGAAAAATATATGGCAATTATTTATTTCGATTGGTAAACAAGAAAAACACATTCAGGAATATCCATTATAAATTATTTAATTAAATTTCAGCAAAGTGCATAACGAACAATGCAGAATACTTTTTGTATTATTCAAGCATCAATTTAAAAACGTTTCATTATTCACATCTGTTAAAATTGCAATGTTTAGTTTAGCTCACAACATTTCACAATATAAGAGCAAATATTTCCAAACGGTACAGCTAACATACTAAATTATAACGAACTTTTCAATGTAGTTTGGAAAATTTAGTTATAATTTCTCTATTTCAGTGGTGTGGTGGTGCGAGCACGACAAACAGAAGGGACAAACAAACCGGCATTGTGCGCCGCACGAAGAGTGCTCTCGTGCCTCCACATCGAGTTGAGCCCAAGTTACGAAATCTAATACTACTCATTCTAATTTTATAAATCTCAACATGTCCACGCAAAAACGAATCCAGTAAACAATGTATCTGGGCATCACACGCTCATTTATACGTTAATATAGCAACTTTTAAAATAAGCGTGTGGAGCAGATTCGGATCGCAGGATTGAATCTTCGGTTTTAGACTAAAGACCAGATCCTTTATTGATTCATATATTACAGTAAATGAATAAAAAAATAAAAATTGTTTATTGCTTTTCTAACAAATTTTAAACAATTTGGAGGTAAGTGCCTTCAGTTAAGTGACAAGTTCACTTGTGTTAGAAGACACTTCAACAGTACAATAAAGGACTTTTGTCTCTGTCAATAGGTTTTTCAGTCCCGGTTTGAAGCCCGTTAGTGTTATCCCAACACCTTCTTGTCCTGATTAATAGTACCAAGAATAAGTAAAATATTTCACTCTACGGTTACAATATGTATGTTGCCACCCATTTCTATACGTGGGTGTCGTAAAAAGCGACTGAGGGTAATTCTGCTGTATGACATTTTCAGCAATAAAATAATGGAAACCGGGCATTGCACGATTGGTCCATGCTCGCACTAGTCCTAGCAGTACTGCACAGTGTTTCGTACGATGAGCCCGGAGGCCTGTATTCGCGCCATTCCTCTCCCATCATCTTCTACCTCTTTCCCAATTTCCCGTCATTTATTCACTCCTTATATATTCTCTTTATCCCTTCAAGCGGGCAAGGCATCAGAGATACTTGGATGTTCATGGGCTGCGGTCAGTCACTTAACATCAGGTGAACCGCATACTCCGTTTGCCTGCTGTAACATAAAAAAATAAAATACGAGCAAAAATTAGTCGCAATAGATAATAATCAAAAATCTATATTGTAACTGCAGTTTTTACATTTTACTACTACTTACCTTTTACTTTACTTTTACCTTTTAATATTTCCAATTCCTTCCCCCTCTTTTCTGCCTACGCAAAGACGTGTCCGCGGATGCAATTTTGTCTTTTGTTAATTTCCTAGAAAATAATAAATATTAATCGTGGAAAAACGAACTTTTTAATAATTCCTAAAGAGTTTATTGACTAAAAACTGACAAAATTATAGGCATAGTTGGAAAGCGAAAAAGAAGTAAAAACAAAAGATATACAATCTGACATTGCGATATCTTTCTTATTACTCGCATATATCTTTAATAGCTGATAAATTCCATAAAATTTTGTAAATCAATAAAATTCTAAGAATATAAAAATCTCGTTCCGAACTGAAATATTATTTCAGGATTCTAATTTTTTTTCAATAAAACAATGTTTTGCAGTAAAATCTCGATTATTACTTTTGCATGTTTTCTATAAGTATATTACTTATAGAAAACATGCAAAATAATTGATATTAGTATTCTGGTCCATTGGGCCACACCAATAGAATATGTTATATTGTTAGGTTTGGACTACCCGTGGTCTTTTGATTAAGTAAGTGCACCTTTATTTTGGGTAACTGAATTTAATTTTATTGCATACAACGTTATTTTACCTGAAGGCAAGGTAAAAAAATGTACTCTTATTGATGTAGTCAAAACAATAATTTTTGGTTAAATTAAGATAAAGTATAAATACATTTGTATTGCCTCTAATCTTTATAAGTGTGTAGGCGTATAGCACAAAAATATGTATGGATTTAAAAACAAATATATTCATATTTCTAACACGCGTTTAAATTACATTTTTTAAATTTAAATCACATTTACATTAACAAAGAAAAACAGATGTAACAAAAATAAATGGTCACATTTTTATGATTAACATATGCATAATCAAACTATATATGTGGCATAAATAATTGCCAACTTGATAAAAAATATAAGTAGTAGTTTAATACAGAAAAAACAACAATTTATTTTTGTTCAATGTAGCACTTATCTTCAGTTAGATCTTATAATTTAACGGACATATAAATTATTGAAATAGGTGAAAAGTGTTCGGATTGATGAGTGGCCCAATGAATAATATAACGTTTATAGCAAATCGTTTACGGCCATAATAATCATTAAAATGTATTCCCATTTTATTGGACCTCAACTCGGACCTTTCGATTATGATCTCTATCCTTGTTTTAGGGTTGCTTAGGGCGGTGTTGAAATACAAAGGAAATTGTTGAAATCATGATGTCTTTGTAGCTTAACAATTATTTTACCATAGAAATTAGAAATATGTTTTATTGATTACTAGCGACCCGCCCCGGCTTCGCGCGGGTGCAATGCTGATAAAAACCTTCCTCATGAGTTACTCTATCTATTAAAAAAAACCGCATCAAAATCCGTTGCGTAGTTTTAAAGATTTGAGCGTTCATAGGGACATACAACATGACACATGACAGAAAAAGCGACTTTGTTTTATAATATGTAGTGATTTGCCTATAAAATGACCTGTTATATTAAAAGAAAAATAAATTATATTGAAATCAAGACGATATACTAATTCATGATACAACAGAAATTACATTATTATCAATGATGTTAATCGTATCGATTTCTTCTCGTATCTGATTTACCCAGTATTAAATTAATTATTTCGTAATGTGGCACTAAGAGTGTAAGGAACCACAAAATTTTATTGAAGTCGAAACGCAATCCTCTTTTTAATCAAAATCATATTCGAATATAGGGGAAGGGAAAACAAAAAGAAGCAGTTCTGTAACATATAATTTTGGTAAATAGCCATTTGATACGAATCAAATCGTTTTAGGAACAAAAAGCTGAAGGTGGGTTTGTATCAATAGATATAAGCTTTGATGATAATAGGGTACATAAGCCTTGTGTTTATGTCCGAAACTATTCATTGTGTGTTATTATGTATTTAATTTGTAGTATAAAAAGGTGTGTGATTTTAAATAGTTAAATATATTTTTGTGAAGTATAAATCTAATGAAGGAATTTAAAATTAATTTGTATTACAAGTTTTTTAATAGGATCATGCTATAGAGTAGTTGAGGATGATTGTAATAATCGTTCGATAGACAAGGGATCAATTTTGAAGCACATTGAAAGGTTATTATGTGTTAAGGTATGTATAGATTACTACCTAAGAAGTTTTTCTTATCAAAGCTTACCTGCACACACGTGTATTAATTACTTGCATGTATGTAAAAAGTGCACACAGGTGAAGTATAAGGTGGCGTGCCGTGTGGGGGCCGAGGCCACTCCCCCGGCGACGCCTGCTCATTTTAAATTGTAATTACAATTTATTATTGTGTCTCTGTGCCGCCTTCCTTCGTCCAACGCCATTTTATCGAACATGCTTATATCGTATAATTCCATCGTTTACAATCACATCTAAGCTCGTCGTCGAGATCTGCCGGAGCTTCCTCGCCGAGATAATCTACCGATAGTACTGTGGTTGAGTGCCCTGAGTGTTTTTATACAACAACAAATCACATAGTTTCTAAGTACTGTAATTTATCTATATTTTCTCTTGTTTTCATATGTGAGGCGATTATGCTTAATTTCATGAAATGATCATTGGCAGATTAAATAATACGTTTAAGCTCTCCTTGCTAAGACGAGGCGAGGGGATGAATGCCAAGTTTCTAATTCTAATTGGCGACTTAAAGCTGAAATCCAATTGCAAACCTCCGTAATGTTAATGAATCTCGTCACCTAATTTGGTATGTATTTGATATCAAGATATTAATGTCGTTGTTTTTATTTTGTTTTTGAAACCTCTTTTTAAGGTACTGATTTTTATTTACTCATGAGTTTAATGTTAAAGCAGGCATTAATTAAAATAAAATCATTAATATTTGGCTCATCCATTTCAATTGTTAGAATTTTTTGACAGTCAAAAGAAACAATCTTATCGAATAAAGCCAAGAAATTGTAAATTAAAATAAATAATAATACATATAACATCATTTATTTTTATGAATCTTTCCTGCGCTGTTTTAATAAGCGCAAGTCTAATTTAATTAAAATACAAACATTTGAAAAGTCTGCTAGCAACCCTTCTTGGCGGGTTGTTAAGTTGTTATTCCTGTGGATTTGGTTGCCACCTTTCATTGTGAGGTAATCGTCTTTTTGGCCCGTTAAATGGAAATGAATAAAGATTATTATTTTAGAAGATGAAAGCCCCCAATTTCTGTCTTTAGATATTATGATGGAATTTAGTGGTATGTTTTGGTTAGATGTAATATCGATTGTATTTTCTATATATTTATGTTTAATTAAAAAACAAGTTAAGTGCAATTATTATAAAATTTTTATTACAAATTATTTTTTTTTGTTGATGCCTTTTTAAACGTACTCAAACTGTAGTCAAAGCTAGAATATAATCAATTCTTGGAGAGCATCCCGTATCACCTTAATAAACTTAAAAATTCATTTAACCTCAATATAAGTTTAAATATGAAACCCCTTTCAACACAAACATGAGCAATAAAACATTGCCTGGCAATTACATAAGGCATATCTCACCCTAACGAATAGCGCTTACAAGACAATAAACAGGCCCATACATCACGCAACGAACGTAGCTCAAAGTTATTTAATTATCGCTACGAAAAACTAATCCGTGGAGAGTGAAAATTACGCACCGAGTCGGCAGGTGAGACCGTATGCGAACATGCGTGGGATACAGGCTGCTCCAAACGGTGAATTAAGTTTTTTTACTATAGATACGCTATGTTTGCTATACGCGATATGCTTTCAACACTGAACAATCTGAGCTGGTATAGTTTTAAAGTATGAGAAATGAGACAAATAATAAAAGGATGACTGGACGTGCTCTATTTTCTGTAATCTTTTTAGGATTGGCAGATTTCAGTAGCCCGTGCGTAAACGTTTAGTGTCGTTTTCAACAATTTTTTAAAATTTTTATTGAATCGAAAATATTATCGACTATTGAAATTGTGTTTGTAATAATTCAATTATCGTTGATAAACAGAAAATATCTATTAACTTATTTTGATTTTTTTTGGTATTGAATGCTTATTTTGTTTTAAATACAGAAAGCATGTAGCAATAATTGTGCCCGCCCTGTATATGGGTCATACTTCAATAGAGACTAAAGGCGCAAGGAGCTGTCGTGTGCGACAATATTTATGCCCGCAATATTAACTCCGATGCGACAACAATTTATTTGGTTATGTTTCTCAGAAACTCTCTTTACAAGATGAAAGTAAAATAAGAAATTACTAGACAATTTAATATTAAATTGGATAATGTAAAATTGAATAAAATACGCAATAGCTTATGACACAAATAAATATTCTTAAGAAGTTAACTATAGATGCGGTAAATAAAAAATAATAACTGCAATATAAAATGTATTCATTTTCTAACCATGCAAACCATTTATATTTTTATTATATCCGCAGGGCTACGTGAATGTTCAAACTTATAAAAACCTCATCTCTAACTTAAATCAAGCAAAAATGTGTTTGGGATGTACCTCAATAAGCGACGACCGATTGGCCGATGTCCGAAATCGGAAAGGGTGATGGACGCATCATTGCGTCCGGTCACCCGCCCGGGGCAAACACAAAAATCATTCATATGGACAAAATAAAATTGCATCCCAAATAACCCGGAGTTCGCCCGCCGGAAATCTATTAGCAATAAATATGAAGTTTTCCGATTTAATCGGATTTAAAACGGGAGCTAGTTGAACTGTTATAAAATCCCAACTTCGTACTTAATGATACTTTCTACTTTATGTTATTGTAGTTTTAGGCAGCTCTGTTTTATGAAGCTTTGGTCAGATTAGCTTTAAATAATTTTGAATCTTATTTGTTTGATACCTACGTGTTGTCGTTTTTCAGAGAATGAAACATATTTTCACTCATCTAGATAGTAAGATTCAAATGGAAAGAGAATATACTTAGCAGGTTAGATCAAGTATACTGGGATAATAAGCACTCCATAAATATTGACGTATACTTCATACACTTATATTTCTTGATATTCCTTTGGTGATATACGGGTTTTCCCTGTCATCAACCCTTTTCACATATATATTAGATATGATACTTTCAAATATTTAATTAAAGATCTAAAACACTATCAGTGTCTCAAAATGTGATAAGGGTAGAACTTAAAAGTAAGATAGAGTTGTAAAGAACAGGTGAGAAGCTTACATGAGATCTGTTTCTTGTTTTTTCTCTGAGGTTGCATTACAAAATATGTCATAAGTACATCACAGGTAGGTTTTCAACCTACCTGTGATGTACTATACTGTATTCAACCTAAAGACAAAATGAAAATTCTAAGTAATACATACTTGTTTCTATACAATTCTAATAAAACCTTATGTGGGTTTTATTCTATTAAAACCTTATGTGGTTTGTTTCTATGTATCATTATCTTATTCAGTACGATTTTTAGATTAATTATGTCATACTGATTTATATGACGTTTTTCCAAGCTTTTAAAAATAAATAAATGTAAGGGGTTCAGAGTAAAAAATGTGTATTTGTTTCGGTGTGTATATTTTTAACACCTTTTAAGTTAAGTTCCATACTAACTAACCACCAATTGTTGTTCAGTTTGTTATCTTTCTAGATCACATCACATTTTGGCTGTTATAAAAATGTTGTTTTTGGCTTAAAATATTTTTAGCTATAAGTACGAAATATTTTATCACGAATTAAACATTTGACGTAGGAACAACAGTCTTATGTAGGAGTCGAACCTACGTATAACGGTAGTGGATGGTATTTCTCAGCACATTAAGGGAAAATTCAAATAGATGCAATGACTTGCAAATAAAATATAAACTCCATATTTCTTAGTGTGACAACAGGCAAAGGTATTTTTATCAATTCATCGTAGAATTTTCTTTCACAGGTCCAGCGGGTATCGAACCCAGGATCATTCGGTTCAGTTAGTCAGTATTAAACCAACAAGATGGACCAAATAAAGTTATTAAAAATTATAAAAATTATAGTTATATCAAAACTTTTCGATTCATAAAGAAATTAGGATACTTAAATATAAGGTTCAGGATAAATCAAAACACTGAGTGATAGTTTTCCCTTTTAATCTTGATATTTTCCTCTACGATACAAGGCACACACACAATTTTAAGTAAATTATTAATAATTATAATAGAAATAATAAATAATAATGCTCGATTTAACATACGATAACCAAGAGGGTACATTCAAGCCTCACGTCTAATTGACAAAGAAAACTCTACACTAACGTCGTGTATGCCAAAACAATACAATTCGTGAAACGTATGTTTTACCACAACACACATCGGTACAGAAGTCAATCTAGATTATTCTATCAACGCTCGGCGATCTGGGTTGATAAGTTTGGCTTATGCAAAAATCTAAATAATTAATATTATTATTTATATTTTTCACAAAAAGTTCACACTCGTGCTCGAGCGCGTTTCGAATGGAGTTTGACTTCTGTGCCTATCTGTGGCGGTTTACTGTAAAATAAAATCATACGGAACCACATTCACGCGCTGTATACAACCACACTCCGCTCAGCTAAACATTTATTATAACAACTAGTTATCATTACTTCATTACCCATTACAGATAACATGAACGTCGCTCGACCGCATATAGACCTCTGCCGGAGAAGTGAATATATTTATTTATTTATTTATAAACGGCCGAGCGCTCAAACGTCAAATTGCATTTATTTAAGACAATTTAAATCGTTTCGTAATCTATGTCGATATAAATAACGCTATCGTTTATTATCTATGAACGTTAAACCTACGATACTTAAATAGCTCCGCGTACGTTATGATACAATATCTACCAAGCAAATATTGAAACCGCCGGAACTCGCCCACGAACTTGTGTTCAGTCGTAATTGTAAGGACTGTAACTCTAACTTAACATAACTATCGTACATTCCTATGTTAACGTATGCTAGCTCGGTTACATCTAATCATTGCACTAAATTTGAATAAATTACATACTGAAGATCACATGTTCTCATTGAATTTATTTTCATTTTTACAGGCTGGAACCGAAGATTATTCAGTGAACGGGCTTTCGATACTAACCTCGAATTTAAAGCGATCGGCGTGGAAAAGATTTTATAAAGCAGTCTTCCATCAATTCCAAACGTTGACGATTTCAGCGTTAAAGTTATTAATGTGACAACTTAAGAACAACAATAATAATCGTTACGCTGATTTAATAGTAAAGTAAACGACGACCTTATGACGTAAATATGGCATTTAACGTTAGGATTTAGGTACATTTTTAAAAGATTAAATGTCCGTGAATAAATTACGTGAACGCGATAAAATCTTACATCTACGATATAAAGGAATATTTACAAATTTCACTATGGAAGAAAAGTTACTCTTACGCGGCTACACTTGAACAATTTATATACATTAATCTCTCGAACGACTCGGCTCCGTGGCGATGTGAGTATCCTTACTTTATATTTAGTCTTTGTTCTTAATGCAATAAACAAATCAGTAGTTGGTGTGTACTAGATGTATGTGTGACTGGGTAGATTCAGGATTGTGAAGTGTGACCTATTAGCAGCTCGCCTCGGAACCCATGAATTTTGTGGCAATGGTATTTCACTTTGAATTCTGGACTCTGATGTTCAATTCTCTCTGAGGGCTTCTTTCAACAACACATATTCAGAACTTCTTGAAATATTTATACTGATATCTCTGTAGATGTTTTACGCCCTGATAGAATCCAGAGCCAGGTTTATTTGCAAGTAGTCTTTGAGTTTGCCCTCAAAGTATTTACACTAACGCCTTGATCCTCCATTTCACTGTATACTCGCTCAATAATGGCGACAGAGTTGCTGTATTTACACAAAATCATAATATTTCAGTTAAATCCATGTATACTATAACTTATAATAGTTCAACTCGATCTCTAAAGTGACGACGTGCAACCCCCGAAGAGTGGTCTGATAATGTATTTACACCAATCTTGTGATTTTCTGTTTGTATATTTCAGGGTTTTTACACAAAGTCTTATTATCAGTCAAACTCGCTCGATACTGCTGTAGGCATCGCGATGTTCATCTAGCTCGGAGTACTGAAAGAGTTCCAACTTATGTACACTAGGGTCACGTCGTTGAGTTGCTCCGTTCAGAGTTCCACGGTATGTACACGAATGTCGTTCAGTTGAGTTTGAACTCCGGTTTGACGCTGATGAGGGGCCGCGCGTCCGTCCCCGGCGCGTGGGGCACGTTGGGCACGTTGGGCGCGCTGGGCACGCTGGGCACGCTGGGCACACTGGGCACATGGGGCACACTGGACGCGTCGGGCGAGTGGTCGTCGCGCTAGGTGGCGGAGCTGAACAGCACGGAGTTCTTGTAGTAGGCGGCGCGCTCCGACAGCGGGCTCTTCACGTCGCGCTCCAGCGCCTGCTGCCGCGACTTGCGCTCCATCTCTAGCTCCTGGGCGAGAGACTCTGTGGACAAATACCATCGGTCAATATGGATTCTTCTACGTACTCTGAGATATTTTAAAGTCGAAAAGCACGCGGTTAAACTGATGATAAGAAAGATTCTTGACGGTTTTCGAAGAAGAAATGTGGGACGAAATTAGGATTGATACAAGAAGAGAAGAGGCATATCCAATGACCGAATTAAATATAGTATTGAATAGTTTAGTAATTTGCTATAAACTTGATTCTACAAGGATCGATTCTAAAATCCTGAATTTAGTTTATTAATTTATATAAAAACAAGGAAAACAATAATTTCCCATAGTTTACCGATAACTTGATCCAGTAATTTTAAATAGATGACTTGTTAAAAGTCAATGAAGATTACAAAAAGTAGAAGTAATTAATTATTCTAAGCTTGCTTAATTTTTTGTGTCACGGTTTATGCTTACTCCACCGTGAATAAAATTGTTTTTATGAGCAGTAATTAAGTATTGTTGTCGGTCATAGTTCTGTTAATTTTATCTCGACGTTGTTACAATATCATCAACTTGCTTGTTAAAAGCATTTTATTTTAACTATAATAATAAAGAATTAATATTGCTAATACACAGTACAGGGAAAGTAATAATATCGTAGCGATATGCTATTGAAATACATGTGTGGAGCCGTGGAAAATGTCATTAGCGTTTTGGTAAAAGCTGAGAGACATCAAACGGACTGCAACCTCTGTATGGCACTTTCTAATTTAATATTCAACATTCCCTTCGGTAAAAACGTACACTTGCTATATTAGAAGCGTTTATTAAATTGTTACATGAAGGGTTGTTTGTTCAGCGGGAGGCAAGATAGAGGTTATGAGTAGTGATATTTATGTATGTACTCGTATTACTCAGGCTTCAAATAATTTCAATAAAAGCTATTTTTTCGAAACGGTGTACAAATTTTAAATTAAAGTAATCAACGCATTAATATGACCAAATTTCACAAATAAAAAATAAAACATTAGTCATAGACAAAGTTCAGATATTAATCGGTTTCAATGAAAATGGAATATAAAATAAAATAGGAAACAATATAATTTACGAGAACAAAAACGATTCGTCTGAAGAACAGAAGATTTCTAATAAGATTTTAAGAAAATTGACAAAGTTCGTAAAGAGGCACGAGTAGGTGAGGTAAGGCAATTGTCTCCGAAAACGTCTACGTTTTACGAAATATGCTTATTCAATTTCATGCAACGCTTGCCGCCTCCTGCAATTTACGAGATATAAAAGATATAAACGGAATCACGTTTTTTGCTTACTCTCATGGAACATTTTTTTAACAGAACATTCAATTTATGCGCAGCATTCGTTTATAAATTGTGTTTCTATCTATATTCTTGATTGTTTTTGGTTCGAAATAACTATAAAGCTTTTTTTAAAAATAAATAGAATCCCTCTTGTTATGACGTTTAACTTGTTATGATAACTATTAAAAAGAGTTGTCGTAATAGGTTGCCGTCGATAAATTTACAAAAGGCAATTTCATTCTATGTGACAGATTCATTCGTCAGTCGGAAAAACTCAATTATAATCCGATTTGTTCTGTGGAGACTGGCTCCAGGGCGTCACACTCGCAAGTGTCGCCATCGAGGGTTGTCCCGAAACAGAAACCTATTATCCCGGGTGAGATTATTCGCCTAGGGCGTCACAATTAAATATTATACACTTAAAAGCTTCGGCCTTTGCCGTTTCACTTCGCTGCCACCCCTAAATGTCCCATTAGGTCTGTTTGAATACGTAATATTTTTGCATTTGCCGCTTCTAAACAAAATTGCCGGTTCCTTTGAGAGCTATAATCTATTTGTTCTTTGAAATAACTGTTATGGTTGAGCGCATGACTTTTGAGGAAACTTTGTTTTGTTATTGCCTCTTAGAAATAGGGTGTTTTGCACTCAGTCTTTTAACAATTTAATAAGATACAAGAGTAGTTAGATTTAGTATTACGGCATACCATTTGTGGCATTACCCTTTAAAATCTGAAAAACTTTTCAATGGATCTATTCACATTGTAATTTTAGGAGAAACGAATCGATTTAGTAATTAAATAGAAGACCGGACAAGAAATTGAGTCCATTCGCTTTTTGAACTAAAAGATAAAATAATTTTCTCGCTTTGTCTCACAAAAAACTTTATTTTACAGACAAAGGTTCGTTTGATTTTAATAGTATAAATGTCATTGATCTAAACTTTTTTATGAAAGGCGAGTTTTTCTGTAATTCAATATCTTTGATGAAAAGAGTTGAACGTGGAATTCGACACGGGTTTATTAATTATTGTTAAAAGATAATTATTTTTGTTTAAAAAATACTTTGAACAACTTGAGAGGCTTGAAGTTTTCAAAAATAATAATATTGATAAAAGTCTCGTAACCAGAGATTTCATAAAGTGAAATAGGTAGATATGTCGTTGACACACAATAGGAATAATGTGGTCATCGTCGCGCTAGGGCTCGGCCGTCCCTAAGCTGCGTATGTATTGAAGCGTATCAAATTTTACTGATTGAATTGATCTTCTCTTACATTTTTTCGATAGAATCAATTTCCTCGTGACAATTAAAATACGTTTAGGTTTAAATCAAATAAAAATAAATATATCAAACGATAACGTTTTCTTGGAACCTGAAACGTAATTGAAAGTCATTGCCTTCTTAAAAAAACTCTTAGACAGTTTCGCGGTCTATAAATTATAAGTAATTAAATTAAACAAGTTAATGCAATACTGGTGAATATGCTGTATACGCATATATAATATCTTCCATTATGAACAAAAAGTTAATATCGTCAAAGGTTTCGGGCGCACCTGTGCGGTACAATTTTATTTCCATTCATTTTACAAGCGCACCTAAAAAGTGGCCGGGGAAGTTTCCTCTTTATTAATTTTTCAACTTTGTATTACTTAACATCAGTTGCTTTATTCGTGTAAATGGTGTCTGCCAGAATGCAATAAAAATTTAAAATTCTTTTTTCTTCCACAACATATTTCATTGTTTGTCTGGTAATTAGGGCAGGTAAATTGGGATAATATTAAGGATTTAACATGCTAATACGTTGGATAGAGGTTAAGAAAATGTAATATTGAGGGAATTTGAAAGGTACATTATTTGATAACATAACGCAGCTGGAATCGTTCATGCATTTCAGAAATATATTTTGTTTTTACTATATAACTTTTTATTTCCTTAGACTGAAAAGTCTGAAATATAACTGTCAAAGTATATACACTATACATGTTTCCCCGATGGAATGGTATACATCACAATTTACGATATTATAATTCGTTGTTCCCAAATCGAAAACTCTACAGTCATACACATTTTACAAGCCACCGTTATAATAATACATTATTGAAAACGTTATATTTAGTACGTCGTGATTTGGCGTACATCGTACAGTCGCGTGTTTGCGTGCGTCAGACAGTGGGGCAGCATAACACTTAAATTAGTTGCAATTTCAAGTCGAAAAGCACTCGTCTGAATGGGGAAATGGTTTGTCGTATCGGCGTTACACGAAGTCTTGACTTTATATGCAAATTTGTGTTACTTTGACTGGGCGACTCTGACGTCATCGAATTGAACAACGTACGACAATCACCTCAACGAGCGAAATTCTCTATTGAGACAGACATGAGTAAAACATTACATACAGTGGTTGCACGATTATTGACTTTGTTTTAGTTGTCACAAATTCTGGAAGAACTAGGAAGTAAAAAAATCATGGCTTTTAAAAGAGACCGTATGTGTTCATGTTTCGCATTATAAGAAATAACCTTTATTTTGTGAAAGAAAACATTTACAATGCAATACATTACAATACATATCGACGATACTCTTTTATGTTTAACAAATTTCCCTTGAAAGACGTGTCCCGCAACACGAACGGGAAATGCCGACATTAATCGAAGGAGATTTGGAACACTGTCTATGTGACAGTTTCGTGCAACGACTGTATTATTGTATAAACACTGTGGTATATTTTTGCCTTGTCAGAGTAATGTTAAAGTAATTAATTGTAACTATTAAAATATTGCGAAATATTTCATTTAATATTTATCGTCATGTTATTATTAAATTTCA
This sequence comes from Phoebis sennae, assembly GCA_001586405.1. NCBI lineage: Eukaryota > Metazoa > Arthropoda > Insecta > Lepidoptera > Pieridae > Phoebis > Phoebis sennae. The sequence continues at coordinate 191,943 of LQNK01001345.1, forward strand.
TGTATATCAAACGAAAGAAGTAACCGATATTATTTAGAGTTTATTACTTTTTTTAGAGTTACATAATGCGTAATGGGTAATAAATAATAAAGAATGAAATTTTTACCTCCAAAAATAATACGCATTCAAAAAACCAATAACAGCATTTCAAGTATTTTTCAATAAACGATTTGAACCAAAAAGGGCTCAATAAAATTACAAAAATTGTGTATGTGAGTGCCGTTCATTTCGTGCTTTTAAAATGCTTGACATTCTCAATTCGCAATGGTATGTTATATGATGAGTACACAATTCTGTTGTCGATTTTCCTTTCAGTGGGACCCTCTTTCGTTTATTAAAACCCATATATTACCGCACTATCACATTTATTACAGTTTTAATTTTAATAATTTAGAATTTAAATATATTTTTCTTTTAAAATCCTTAATCTTTGAAGCATATCAAAATTATTATGAATGAGTGACATATCATTAGACCAGCTCAGCGTCGCGGTTGCTGTAAGATTTCCGGAATAATATGCTATAGCCCTCCTCATATTTCAAAGGTACAAAACAAAATTTCATCAAAATCGGTCCAATAGTTTCGGTGCCTATTCCATTCAAACATACAAAGAAACAAACAAGAAATCAAATGTTTTCTCTTTATAATATAAGTATAGATTTTTGTTAACCCGAATTATTTTATTACAATTTTTGTAGCATGGCATGCTTGTCAGTCTGTTATTGGGTGTCAGCAGGAAGCAATGACAACTCACACCAGTAAGTAGCAGCGAGGAGACTCACCGGAATAGTTCTGCCAGAAGGCGGCGCCGCCGGGCATGATGTCGACGGGCGGCGGGGGGTAGCTCCAGGCGGGCTTGTCAGATTCCCGCTCTCGCTCTCGTTCTCGCTCCCGTTCTCTCTCCCGCTCCCGCTCACGCTCCCGCTCCCGCTCCCGCTCGCGTGCGAAGGGCGGCGACGCGCTGGGTGGTTCGGCACTCGGCGGCTTACTCTCTGCGCCGTTTTCCCGCTCCGCGCGGTTTTCTTGAGATGCTGGCGTTAAAGTCTCTGCAAAGGGATAGATAATGTAAAATCTTCGCCTAATTTTGTAGATGATTAAGTTAACTCTTTTTCTAGATTAATTTTATGTAAACGAATGAACAAAAGTAAATTTTTTTAATAAAATAAGTGCTACATCATAATTTTATTTATTTATTTAAATCAGATAACAATAATCCATATTTTAATATAATATCGATCCAGTTCATTCATTCACATTTTCTCCATTGTATTCAATATGTTTTTTTTAGATATAAAATTTATGAATCGTTCTGATTGGTGTCGCATGATAAGCATAAGTAAAAATGATTATACAAGAAATTGAACTCGAATGCATGTTAGTTCAGCACCCGCGTCTCGAACCCTCGTTTCAAATGGCCTGCGAAACGATTTCCTGACACGGAGATTAGTACACACCATCACTAGCGTTTACAACCCTTCTTACGTCACGCACTCCACATCAAATGGGAATGTTATACTATCAAATATTCTGAAATAGTCTTAATCTTACAAGATATATAGTTGAAAATTCCTCATGTTTAATACCTTTCGCAGGGAGTTAAGGAAGACTAGGCTGATATGCTGATACTTTGACAGACGGCAAGTTAACATGTCAGGAGCACTCGAAGTTACTTGTTGAATGGATATTAAATTGACAATTTGACGGCTAAATACTGTTAACACAAGTAAAATTTAGTGCGATTAGACCGTCAATGATAGCTTTATCTTAGCAAACTGATTAAATTAAAAAAATATATATATTATCTTTGCTGAATGATCAATTGCCATAGGATCATAACAAAGAGGAGTTGATTTGAAATGATTTTTATACTAACCAGTAACTATTCTAAGAATTTCATTGGGTGCTCCCGACTGTTTTAGGGCCTCTTCAATTTTCTGTCGTCTCTTTAATTCCAGCTCCAGTTGTTCTTGAATTTGTTGTCGTTGTTTTCTTTCTTTTTTCAGTCGTTTCTGGTACATTACTAAAAAGAAAATATTTATTAATTGGTTTATATTTTAAATTCGCATAATTTGGTTTATTCTAATCTTTAAACCTAAAATGATAAAAAATATGTTACAAAAATGTGTTAAAGTCTGCAAGATATAATGCATTACTTTAACATACATTATTATAAAATAAGGAATAATCATAATTTAACTTGAATACAATATTTTCGATTTATACTTCAAGCGTTTCAGTCATATGCTAAAACTAGAATGAAAGTAGATTTTCTCATTAAATATTCACTAGTAATTAATGTTGTTACTAATGAATCGGTCGGGTTCACTAGTGATCGACTCCTACGCATCATTTGTCATCTCACGACCTCTGACACGGCACATAATAATGTACCCATCACATAGGGTTTTTATTCTCATTTCCTATTTTACGTCTGTCTCACGACTTGTTTCACTTATTACGAACATAATTAAGTTATTTTATACAAAATTAATGGATGGCCAAACTAATTACGTTTACTTTATATGTTGGCAAGACTAGAGAGTTGAGATATTTCCGTGTAAAATTTCCACATATGTTGAGGTTCACATATTTATGAAAGGTTCGGTCAATTCGAATGTGTTCATCCGAACGTCCAGTCAGTGGAAAATTCAACGGGCCGTCGACTCTGAACATCGACACAGTCTAACACCTCTGAAAAACATTTTCTCACTTCGATGACGTTTATTTTAGGGCCCTTTTTATCTCACCTCATTTGTTTATTAACGCATAGACGGTTATTAAATGGCCCAAAACCATTGTTAAAGCTATTTTCCTTATACATAATTTCCTTAAAATTATTGAGGTCACTAAAACATTCTTACATTTTCAACTATCTAACTACTTACAATAGAATGTTTAATAGTCATATATTTCAATAAGTCAGAGGATCGATATCAGCCTATTGTTTTTGTAAGTCAATATTTGGTTACGGATTGTCGGCATCGCTTTGTGATGCAGCATTTGTTTCTAAACCCATAAGTTCATGAACAATGATGAATCGGAATAATTCTACAATGGATTATTCCTTTCGGCTTAGAAGCAATTTAATAAAAAGTCGAATATTTTATTACCTACAAAAGATTTAAGTTTCAAATATTTGAATGATTATTTTAAATTGTAACATAATATATTACAATAGTTCTAATTGCGTTATATTTCAGGAAATATTTACCTTCTTTATCAATGCAAATAGGAATATTAATATCAAAATTGTACAATGTCTATCAAAACAATCCCATGATCGAGCGTATGAATAAAAACCAACCGCCGAAATATTGAAGGAATCCGTTCAAAGGGGAAAAATGCAATAAAAAGTCCGACCCGATACAGAATGGGAGTGTGGTTAAAAAGCAACGAACGAATATGGTTGTGAACATCCGCTGCAGACAAAAGTTCGGCTACTTGACTATGCAAATTATATTTGCGGACCGCCGCGGTTGAGACTCGATCTCCGACGGTTTCATTCTATGTATAAACGTGCGCTCTTTTCATATTTTCATCCGATTTCCTTTTCCCCTCGTTCATTTTGTTTCGTTTTTAAAAGTCGCGGAACAATGCTGACTTCCGCGGGGCTCATTCGCCGCGAGCGCTTTTCTTGCACGTCGCTTTCTTTACTTATTCTTATATCTATCTCTTTATTCATATCCGGTATTCTTTAATACTTTCAACTCATAAATGATGGAAACGGTCCCCTTGGGTACGTTGTTCAAATAACATGTAAATGAGTCGGATTCATTGTATGAAATTAGAAAAATTATTCGTTTTATGATGTGATAGATCTACGTATCCTTAGTTTAGATTTACTGTAGAATAATTACAAGATCTAACTGCACTAATAATAATGTATTATTTTGACAAAGACCTCTGTGTAACTGCCTATCGTTACCACTTGTTCCTTATGGCGAAACGTAAATATGAATCTATTTTTATGACAGACTCCCCTCTCAGTCACACTGAAGCCATTTAGATAAGTCTTTTTTATAGTTCTTTATTGAAAATAAATTGCCTAGAATAAAATCAGACACAGTTGAAATGGCTTTCCGATAGATGTGTATGAAATAATGTTTGTTAGATAAGATGAGTCATTTATCGGTAGAAGCGTATGTTCGCTTGAATTATATTATCGATTCTAGTGACTTTTATCTTTCATTGTATAGCTGTTATTTACAACAGTTAGAGCTCAAGTACTAGTAAAATATATGAATTTCATTTACATTTACAAAAAATTGTTCAGTTGACCATTATGATAGATTTACATATTTTTTTTCTTAGGTATAATAATAATGTAATATAAATGATATAGGAAATAAGAAAGCTGTGTACAATTTAATGTTTCTAAATTGTTCATCAAGAGAAATGTTCACACCAATATCCGTAAACTATCCGCTGACAGCAGTTTAGCTTTTTATCTGTTTCCTCTGTTTTATTTGGACAAAATTTATGAGGCGAGTGGCTCTCGCGATAAACATTTTCCTCAAAATTGCACGGATTATTGTTCTTGTCGGACGAGTGGGGACTCCTAAGTTATGAGCTACGAATGAACTTTGCCACTATAAGAGATATATTCACCTAGGTTTCCGTCTCGTATACCCTAATGTTTTTGACACAATTTTGAAATGGGTCCTCATATTTGGATTCGACTTCTTATATTTTTAAAATAAATAAAACTTTTACGTTGACTTTCTTACATTTCATAACGCTACATTCCATACTTCTTAGTTACAATAAAGGTAAGGGAAATTTGTTATGAAGAAGGCAACAAAATTGCAGGCACTTTTATCAAACCGATCAAAGGGCCGGTCGGACATTCCGATTTCTTACGACGTTAGTAAAAAATACAATCTCTCTTTATAGTTACCATTCCACTGGTTATTATATCCGTGTCGATACGGTCCGACTTACGGACCGTGAAATGTCCGAGCCCGATATTGCAGCCCCCGGCACAACGTCATTTCAAACATTTTAAGCTCTAAACTTAGTCTGCTAGAGATTAAAACATCTTTATTTTATTGCCCGCCATCGCTATTAAAATCATTTCGCTGATGTTGTATTTTTGAAATATTAAAACGAGATTATTACGAAAAGACAAGAAAAAATGTCTTAAACGTACAGCAATTACATTAAAAATAACAAATACTTATGTCGGTTAAAAATTTATAGGAAACATAAATTTGGTGATAAGAAATATTAGAACGTACAGTTATATGCGATTAACGATGATTGTCTTTCGGAATTGTCGCACGTTACGACGTGAGGTGTTGCCATTGAAAAGCTAATCAAAATTTTACACCCTCTGTAAAAATATTAGATTGCTGTTGACAAACTATTTTATTAGATTCATTTTTAATAGCATATAAATTTGTATTATTTACTTGTAAATGTGTTGTCTTGCTATGTTAATGTAAACAAGTATCAATTAGCCATAGTATGAGCAAAGGGAATCGGTTCGTAGGAAAATAATAAATTCAGTTGCTCGAATGTATTATTTTCGTTGGAATGGTTCATCGGGCCATGCTTCCTGCGACGTCAGTGTGGTCGTAACATGATACCTTTATTAATATGCTTGAATTAATAATATTGTAGATATTCGTCGGCGGGTCCTAAGTATCGCGTGCGAATGATGAAATCGTGAGGCTTCGCTGCATCCATTCAATATATCGATTTACATTGAGTACAAATTGAAAACTTGTTACTTTCGTTTTTTTGATGCAAGTTTGTTTAATTAAATTAAAAAAATATAATTTTCTAAGTATGTTTTATATATAAGTAAGCAATACGATTCTAATATACTTTTTAAAGATGAACATAGCATTAAGTTTCAGCAATTTAGCAAAAGAAGTAATAGAACATAATCAAATATCCTGAACGTAATTAAATTATTTCTGCCCATGAAAAACACGAAGTGAGCGTTAAATTACAAATGCCATAGTACTACAGCTGTTAATTATTTACAAACAAGCTATCATCCATGTCCAGTTATTACGGAATATTTATGTCACGCTTTTATTATTGTAACGATGTGATATAACTGAAATTGGACGTCCTAGTCGTTAAAGCAGTCACAAAAAATATTTAATCATTATTTATGACTTATCGGACATTTAATTTACGGACGGTACTATGTTATGACATAAGTATGACGGACGTACCTAATTGTTATAAATATGTTCTATATATTCGATCACATATTAGTGTTGAAATCAATTTATACGAAGATTGTAATAGTATCCATCAGAGAGCTAATAATGAGTCGCTCAAGATAATTGCATTTTATGATGACACTTTACTTACAGCATTAAACCAAAATAGAATGAATTTAACGATATATGTCACTCATAATACATATCTGCATGTTGTTTTCTTGAGAACGATGTTGAATTTTTGAAATACCATTAACATTAATATTTATAGTGTTTAACCGTTTCGCGTTAAAAAGTTTAATATTAAAGAAAGTGTAGCTTCTGTGCAATATCATTTTATACAGGCGCAGGTATAAATTCTACAAATATTTACAATGGATGATTGCAGCCGTCCGGCGAGAAATCCCCTTAGCAAACTGAGAATTAAAATGGGGACGAGAAAAATTAATCCTAATGCGATTTTAATGAACCCGAAATGAACGAATGTAATAATGAATTGTTAAATCTGCATATTCCTTTTGTGTTAACGTATAATGGAATGAAAATAAGGCGAAGAATACTCGTTTTAGAACTTTTTCTTCCCATTCTTTTGCCTTCAATTTAGTAACGCAGATGAGAAAAATATTTATCATACAGAACGTTAAGTTTTATAAAATCTTAACACTTTTATTAAAATTCTTTATTGTCTGTGTATTTTGTCTTCAGTGAAACCTTATATAACATTACTATTCTCCAGGGCATATTACCGAACCGCGTATTAAACGGGTATAAGATAAAATGTAATAATAATTAAGGCTTAACATTGCACAAAGTCGTATGCCTTAGCATCGAGTATAAAGCATACAAGCGCTGAAAATGTACACCTGAAGTCTATGCTCGCTTTTGCATTAACGAATGCGGAAGCGGCACTGTGCATACAGGACGCGTTGCATCCTCCCTTTCCTAGGTGTTCCCCCCAAACCCTACGCCTCCCACGACGAGAGGGCACCTCTCGCTCGTACTAGACGCCTCCAGCAGCAAACCATGTCCCACCCGTACGTTCATTACCTCCACGCGACCCAACAATTCAAGTTTGCTTTCCGCCACACAATCTACGTTACCAGACTGACTACACAACACCCATACAGCGGCCACTCGAATAATAAAGATGCAGAAATTAACCCGACCGTACTGAAAAAGAGGAAACTAAGTGAAGCTATCTCGAGTTGAATAGAGGTAATGCCACGCGAGCACTCATACAGCGAATGAAAGAAACTCGTCGTGAAAACGCGATGAGTTTGTTGAAACAGAGGGTAAATGTAAACTGCGGAATAAAAATAGTCAACAGATAAATGCAAACGATAAACACATGAGACATGAATGCGTATGACTTTTCAACGTTTCTTTATTTTCTGAATAAAAGGTTGGTAATCTAGTACAATACGATAGCTAGAAATGAAAATTTTCTCAATAAATTTGCTTTAGCTCATAAAATATTCAATTACGCATAAGTACACATTTGCTAAGGCCAACAACAACGACCACGCGGCACCCCCATTAAAGATGCCTAAGGGCCATTTAATCGGTCAGTGGATGTAAATTCGCAGGCCCCAAAACAAATATCCCGAAACTAATAAGGAATAGAAATATGTAAATCGTCTGCCATATTGTTTCACAAGTGAAATCTTCCTTTAATCTTATAACAAATCCGTGTCCAAATGGCCGGTCCGGGGTGAATTTGAATATAGAAGGGTGTCTAAAGGTCGCGTTGAGACATTTCGTGGTTGGGAAGGAAGTAATATATGCAAGACACGCACTGAGCAGATAGCGCCCATAATGTTGTCCTATGCACATATTGCAACAAATTAGTTGTCTACTTGTAAACATGGAGGAAAGTAAGGCCGCTAAGACATCGTCGGTGGGTAGTTTGCATGGATATGAGAGAGGCAATATGGAGCTCACAGCTGCCGGTGTACTCATTAAGATGTTTTATGGTCGGCCCATCGGACCGTGTTGCCAATTTAAGATATTTCTATGCGGGACGGCATCGCGTTAGTTTGGCTTCCGATTAGGGGATTAAGGTAAGTCCTTTTAGGTTATTAGTGATATAATTGCGGGTTCCATTATGCGGTTATTATTCCCATGGAAACAATTAGAATCAATATGTTTCAAAATAGTTTAACAATGATCGCAAATATTAAATTAACATTTGAAATGATGTAGTTCAATTGTGAAATGAACAAAAGCTGGGTCAAAGGAAAACAAACAAGGTACAAATAAATCGTTCGATTCGTCGCATACCTATTGCTCGCTTTGCAAGTAAATCAAAGGGTGTTGAAACTTTACACCCACTTAAAGCCGGACACAGTAATAAAGCGTTCGAACTTTGCCAACCCTGGACATCAAATAGGCGACCCCTTCTCACATTTTGTTCAGAAAATTAAAAGTTCATCAATGTTCTCCGCACGTGAATAATTGTATTTTTATTCAGGTGTTTATCTTATACCTTCTTTAAGTAAAATTTAGGATTGTATATTTTCACAATGCAGTTTTCATGTATTAGATTTTTGTTTTTTCTAATATAGATATACAAAAATATTGCTGATTTGTTTCATTTCAGATAATAACAATTTAGAGATTGTAGTGGTTACCTACTATTACGCATGTTATATGTTCTTGGGTGGAGTGTAATGGTCAGGTTCAATAAGTGTGTAACGGGACACGATTTGCTCATGAGTTAGCGAAGTGCTCAGCAATAACACGATACCGGTCGACGTCGGTCACTCGGGATGAATAATTACAGATGAGTTCTGCCCAGCTTTGTAATACGAAGCGAACAAATTAGAGAAACTTTCAAGGATTCTTACTCAAGCGTTATATAAGCGTATTTTGGACTACAATAATTTAACATTTTTTAGGAATGTCAATATTCATACTATATTTAGAGTAAATATTTATGTTTTTGAAGTAGTAGTAGTAGTAGTTAGAGTAAATATTTTTGTTGATTTCACTCATCATTGATATTTATGTGTGCATTTAGTAATGTTGATTATGTTTATGCTATAACTGAAATGTAAAATTCGTGTTACTTAAATTTAAGATCGAGGGAAAGATATATTCTTTATTTATTCATTTGAAAAAAATAATTTGTACTAAATTACCAATTACCATCTTATTCTTATCTCGATGTAAGCATAGCTACAAATTATATAATTAGTAGAGACTCGTTTGGAACGAGGCTACGTCCATTACGGGCGGCTCAAAGACATCCAAGTGCAAGGGTCCTAATCAAGACGGAATTAATTGTTTCTAAAGAGGTGATTCTGTCGAATATATTCCTTGATTAAGTGTACAGGTTGGGTCCACGACCGAAGGGTTATTAAATAATTTATTGTCTAACAACTATTCGAGAGGGGCGCAGTTTAAATGTTCTACTAAGATTCTGCTAAGTTGTGTTGCGGTATATTGCTGATGTAAAGTTTGTCCATGAAAGTTAAATGAATTCGCACACCAATCGTATCGGTTGTAAAACAAGCGCGGTGTTGTTTTAACTTCACTATAGTTTAGCTGTTGCTAATTACAGTTTTTTTTAATGTGTTAAAGTATTTTATAGTCCGTAGACAAAACAATAAAAGAGTTATGATTGAGTTTGGATCGAGGCTTTTACAGCTTTTAATGTACATTTCACCCTGTCAGTGGCAAATTACTCCGGCTGCCCATTCATGCTCAAAAATCACTCTCAATCGAGTCAAGTGGGACAAAATAAAAGGTGAATTCATCATGGGGGTGCAAATCGGCGCCCCTTTCGGGAAACCAAAGCGGGAAACGTATGTCCGGTCCATTTGTATACACTAACAGGTGCTGACAGTTTATTAATTTAAATGTTCTACGCGACATGAAGCGAAATGCAATTTTTATCTATTGATGATTTATAAAATATTATTAAAATGCAGATCCTCTATAAACGTGAAGAAATATAAAAACTTATATGACGTATAAGTAATAGAGTAGCAAAAGTATTTAATTAATATAAAAAGCATTTCGTGATGCATTCATTTTTTATGAAACATTTCAGAATATGAAGTGGAGATGGGTAAGTATTTTCGATACTTCAAGCGCATTTAATTTTTAGCACGTAAAATATTATTTAAAAAATAATAAAGTAATAAATTGACATAATATATGAGTTAAATAATACATTATTAATATTTTTGTGAACGTAAACGCTTGGCATGTTTACTTATAGTAAAATTTAGAATGTAAAATTTCAAATCACATCAAATCAAAATAATTTATTTCTCTCACAAAGATTTTTATAGGTAGCGATTTATATATTTTAGTAGATTTAAGTAGAATTTCAGATAACAAAAATTTAAAATATTATTTATTGTTAAGTGTTTGCAGTAAAGCTCGTATGCAATAATGTCGAAAATGTGACTCGGAATCAGGGTTCTAGAAAACGGCACGTGAAAGCCACACCATGCTTTGCATCATTGAGGTTTGTTAGAGTAAAAGAACGTGAAATAAATATAGGCATGCAGCTGAAATAATGGACGACAGAAACAAGCTAATTACACAGAATATTTACACTTTTTACGAAGTAAACAAATAGGAATCATTCACAATTTAAATGAGCTGTTTACGTATCAGACAAGGTAAATGATGAAACGATCGAACTCCCGATAAAAAGCAATAAGTCGATAAACCGAGCTAAAATCAGAAACGTCTGCTACCGAATGTGAGTATTAACGGAATCGCCTTTCACGAGTCGTTTGTCCGATGCATCGAAATTGATTTATCTTCTATATCTATCTTGAATTTACCTATGGTTTATATGAGGATATATGTACTAATATCTTAGAGTGGGAATTTTAAGTCAAAATAGGAGATTTTTCTTGGAAAATTCATCTCCATATTTATCATTCTTGAAATTTTCTTACATACATTATGTTGGGAGTTTCTTAGAAATTCTAGATTTATCTTCTATCCATATATTTTTTTTAAATTTGTAAGTAAATTGTGTGCTTGTATGCAAATTTAACACGTAGTTAATTCCAGTCAATTGAATCGCTAACAAAAGTGAAGTACATAAACGTTTCTGTTAACCCAAACACATCCCGTCACATGTTACCGATGCAAAATTGATCTGTGAGCTAAATATGATATTTGCAACATAAATACGATATCCTGCAGTCAATTCAGTATGGCTTCATGGTCGACGTCTGCTGATCGTGTGTGGTCCGTAAACAAAGATCTTAATACATCGACTTACGTGCACGTCAATAAAATTTATTAGCCCGCAAATTATACATTTGCAGTCACTCTTGCAAATAGTAAATCCGTTATTGTACAAACTATGTCAAAATATTGTATTTTTATCAAAGTCATTAATAAACGTATATGTTCTAATTTGAGATTTATCAGTAATTTTGTCGAGACACCGGATGCGGTCTAGCGGACACAAGTTCAATTATTATTGAATTTCCTACACCCAGCTGGGAGAAAGGGGAAAAACACGAGGATGCAATTACTTCCTTAGACTTGCTGATTTGACATGTATGTTAATATAAATTTATATGATAATAATATTAATCTAACAATGTTGTGTATTTTTTACGGACTTAAATTTACCCCTTTACTTGCTTTTTCTATTAAATCAAAGTAAATTTCACAAAAATGTTTAATTAATTGACGATTCAAAGTTAAATTTAACTTGGCAAAGCCACGACACTAATTCCCTGCTCCGTTTGTTTCTATAATTAATTGGAAAAAGTTTTTCAATAATTATTACACCACTCAATGTTGTTGTTTTGAACTAAACAGGAGAGTTTACAGTTTGTCAATTAAAGTATTTGTCTGTTTAGATATAAATGGGAATTTACTTTAAATAACATAAAATAATAATGTGACTTAAGTATCGTATAAACTTATTGCGTATTTGTTTATAGAACAATAAATTAAATATAATATGAATTTATCGCCTGTAGCACAACACAATATGTGACACATGTCACGATATTAATATTAAATAATAAATAAATCCATAACATATATATTCCACGGACGGTCACATTTCCTTCAGGGCTGGTTAAGTCATTTGATGCCTCCGGATTTAAAGCGAGTCACAACCAGAGTCTAAGCACTCGCGACATTGATTCATTGAACAAATAGTTTAATACATTCTTTGATTTTATTGGATTTTGTGATTTAATAAATATAGGTGCATAAATGATGAATATAAAAGAGAAGTATTTGACTGAGAAATCGGTCATTGTTTTTGAATTGATATTCTTAAGCTAAGATTGTGATGTAATGCAACAATTTTAGTATCAGATTACAAATACGATACGTTGAACACATGGCGCGTGCAGTCATTTGGACACAAATCGACAATTCGGTCGTGGCAAAATTGACACGACTAAGGGTTGCACTCACAGAACAGAGAAAAGGTTAGAATGATAATGTACTTACATTTGTACTAGAACCGTGCGCGCCAGTTTTCACACAATCATAAAAATTCACCTATTTATCACACCATGAAAATGGGGCTTTCATTGGCTAAAAAACTTCAAACAAAAGAAGCCCTTATTATGTTAACAATACGTAGTAATTTTACGGAAAGCACAATTATGTGTTACCAGCTGTCATGAAAATTTGCACGATGTATTCTGTCAGTACTTAATACAATATTTAAATGGAAGACAACAGTTTAGTTTTGTGTGCAAACATTTTAAAGACATGTTTAAAATAAAAAATCTAATGTCGCAAGACGTTAATTCGTTGAAATCATTTTTTGTTATACTGTGCAAAAAAGAAATTTGCTCTTGGGAACACTTTGATAGTGTTGGGCCATGTTTACATTATATCGATAGTTCCTCTCAGTTCCTTCTCTGTGTTGGAAATACATTTTTACTCGCTGACCGTCGTATTCGTCTTTACTTTCTGCCTTAAAATTATGGAGAATATGTGTGTGTGTGTGTGTCAAATATTTTTATTATCTAAGCAGTTTTTTAATAAAAATCCAACAGCAATTAATCTATAACAATTTTAACCCTCAAGTGATGTTTGGCTAAACAAGTCATCCAGTTAATTTTATTTTATTTTATTTAAATGTATTTGTTAAAATAAACAGCAAAATATGGATAATTTTTTTTGAATTTTTTTTGTATAAAATTAAGTATAATGTTGATCTCAAATGCCTTTATTGGATACACGAAAATAATCATCTTCAGTTTTATGTTTTGAACAAATGCTTTTGATTTTCGTCGGATTTCCTACCAGTTGCGTATATTGAATGTTGTGGTTTGCAGGAAAACTAAAACGTAAGTTTTTGATATTTCAATTGTATAGTATAATCTTGTGTTTGTTTTAACGCGAGTACTTTCCATTTTAAAGTGCTCAAAACGTCGGGTTAAATAATAATGTATAATAAACCGCGTTTAAAATCCTTTAAAAAGTATTTTATTTAAAATTTCAAATGTAAACAAAAATTATTCAATTTTTTAAATTTTTAACAATTTAATACCTTATTTAGAAAAATGTATGAATATATTAAATTACAAAATTGATTTATTTCGAAAACTTTGTAGCATATAACTATTGATTATGTTATTGAATGTTATTACATTTTATAATATTTTTACCACACATTATATTTTATAATTCTTGCATAACCAATATATACTATCGATAAAATTATCGACTACTGCAAGCAATATTGACTGTCACTTGTGTATGTCAGACTCTATAAGCTGACAAAATATTTTGTGATTATTTCTTAAAATGTAGTAATTTTGCAATATTTTCAATTACCTACGGATGAAATAAAACTCTGCCTTTATCAGGCTCATATTTTCAGTCCATAAACGACTCGTAATAATAGCAGAACATGTCATCTTTTCGTATTTCGCTCAGAGCTCTGACATGTATGACATTGGGCAAAAACTGCAGTCAATATTTTAGCAATTTGATTAACATATGCTTGTTTAGACAAATAGGTGGCAGAGCGGCCACGCCCACATCATCATTCTAACTATTTCTCTGTTCTGTGGTTGCACTATTATGTAAATAATAAAATAATACACATAAAAAAATACATTAAGCATGCACAATAAAGAAATGTAGTGTAATTTCAAATTATGATAGCAACAATATATGTCACATTTAAAATGCTGGTATATGGTACTCGAGTAACTTTGCATAAATTTTATACATGTATTTGCACTAAAACTTTGATACGTAACAATTTATTTAAAAACAATTTCTATGTAGCGACCTATGAAACGGTTAAAAGTAATTATTACTTCACCCTTCCAGGATTGAACGCCGTCTTCTCCTTGGAAACATAATACATCACGAATATCGAAATAATATATGCTTTAACAATATCTCATACATTCATAAATTCTAATTTAGCGTGTGCGTGGATCTTGTTACCAGTTTCGTTCTCATTGTATGTTACTCCCAAGACATCGCAGCCCCACAACGCGTATACAAAATTAATTAGACAAAATCTTGGGGTCTTGTAATATTTTATTATTATTTCCGCTACTGAGATTTTATTAACGCTTTATATTTATTACTTCTCTCGTAAGGATCTGAATAGGGACTTGATTAGCGTCGTTCCTGTATGGATATATTCCTTAGCTACAAGTTCGTAATTACAGAAGTTGTAATTACAAGCTTGCTTACATTGTGAGACCTTCGTTGGCATTACGTTTTCGTTATCTCGCTCTCAATGTTGATGGTTGGTTAAATTAAACGTCGTGATCCGCATTGCTATTATATTTATTAATTTATATCCATTTAATCTGAATCATCTGCATTACTAAGTACTATTATTTCTAAAGGAATATCGGATAAAAATCTTCAAACACTATCTATTTAATGTCGAGTATTGAACAAAAGTTGGGCGGCATATTGTTTTATTGTTATTTCTAGCCGCAAAACAGAGAAGTTAAAAACATTTACAGGTAGGATAAGAAGCATGTTTAGTTAGGATACAGAAATCTTTCTTTACTTTCATATAAGGTAGTCAATTTGTGTTCCGCTGAAGGTTCAACAGGGTATTCTACTTAGCTGTGAATTGTGTAACTACGCGATTCATTTGGATCCGTTTTAAGCCGCCCTTTATTGTTCTCTTAACACGGTTAGACTCTTTATTCGACAATCTGTCGGTTTATTTGGTACTCTCTGACAATAATTTAAATACTTATTTCCTAATATTGAACGTAAGTGCCCAAAATTACATTTAAATCAAATAATCGATTCATTTAACATTCCTGAAGTTTGTAATATTGTCACAAGTCTTTATATTAAATATTAAATCCTTAATAATTTAATGGTTTCTGTATGATTATTTTTATCAATCTACTGCTCATAGTTTCTTGGATAGATGCCAATCGTTTAAGTCTACTTGTTTACGCTTAGGACTTTTTATACAAATCTGTATAGATATGGGATTCACCCTAATGGGCGAAGCGAGTTCTGACCAGTCGGTTAAATCTAATCATTTGCATTAGTGATGCGCGGCCGAAGCTCATACTGCGCTTCATTTCACGAGTACATCCGACATTGATCCAATTTGTGTGTTTGTTGCTTGCCTTTTATTTGGAATTTCTCTTGCTCCAATGAAATTCGGGAGATAGTATATATACTATAATAGTATAGATAGTAGATCTACATATTAACTCATTATAAGAAACACTAAATAATGCCGAAAATGATCATTCATTTCCATTAAATACTAAGTGAATTCTGTACAATACTGTTAAAGTTCAAGGATTAAAGTTGATTCCCGAACTTGGCTTTTAATGTTATAATGCAACAGTCGTGCAACTGCGCCGACAAAAAAAAGAAAACCACTAATGCACCGTTGCAGTTCAAATATTTACCCGACACCGACGTCCGCGAATTTGTGTTGCACCTTACCACGCCAAGGTATGCCACAAGTCGAAAAAAGTTAATGGTCTAATTGTAACGATATTACGAGTTGGGCTTGCGTTCATTTTTCTTTTAGTGTTTTTCAAAAAACAATGATAAAAAGATACTGGTAACAAGGCATGGATGAGAAATATTTCAGGTTTGGTTTCTATGGTTTAACTAAAAATTTGTAAAAAAAATCCATAAAAACGTTATCTCGTCTGTAATTGAATTCCGAACACGGCGCAGCTCGGTCAATATTCGCCGCACGAACCTGGTGCGGTCAGGATTTAGCAAGTATCGGAAATATTTTTTGATATCTTCTCAACTACTGGCCTGAGGAATTATTGGTATTTTTATAAACGATTTACACATTTACCCCTCAATGCAATGTCGTGGTTTCCTCTGGTGAAAAGATATTTGATTCGATTTATTTTTTTATTTGGGATGGCTTTACAAATTTTTGTGATATTTATAATTTATATATTTCTTCTAAGTTATCTTACTAAAATTTTAAAACTAATAAAAAGGAAGGCAATTAATTAAGCTTACTTTTATTATTTATTTATAGTTTTGATATTCCACGGTTTATAGGTAATATGTTCAAAGATAAAAACGAAAACAATTTGCGTTTTCATTTCCAGATTTACAAAAAGTACCCTTAATTTGGTTATAATTGATTATAATAGAAATACGGATTCATTCGATACAGTTATCATTACGTTCACTTGTATGTTTGTTCAGTCGACTATCCATCGTGATAATATTAGGTACCGAATGGGGAGGGTTGATTGTCTGACTTGCCTGTTGATCTGCGACAAGGACAGGAAAGGGGTATTGATTAAAAAAATATAACGTGTATAAGAATTATAAATAACAATAAAAACATTATACTGTTTTTAATATAAAAAGCTCCAATATGAGTAAAATATAAAATATAAAAAATTGAATATATGATTCTTTAATCTGTGTGTTCGAGATAGAACGTCACGTCTGAATGCGCGAAAATGTGAAGCCATTATTTCTTACACGAGCGATATCCGAATTGCAATGGTAGGTATATTGATAACCCTCCATTCCTCACATAATGTTCACATAATTGGCGTAACATTTCCACGAACCCTTTCAAGACACCCGTAATGCTGCCTACATGTTATTTAATTACGGAATCTCAAGTACAATGAAAACCATGCCGACTCCTTCACTCGTATTTAATATAGAATCATATACAATATTTAATCAAAATTACATTTTAGAGACCGTTATATCTGAATATGAACTGTGATGATATTTTATGAAGATATTATGTGTTTCTTATGTTATTGTTACAAAAAAGATAGTCTGATACTTAGAAAATTATAACGATAACAGTTTTCGTATAAAGAAATAAACAGATTTACTAAAGAAATAAATTCCTCAATTTATGATCTAACATAAAAATATTATTTTTTGTAATCGGATCAGTACTTCCTGATATAATATATTTCGGTTTTCATAAATAACAACACATAGGACAAAACATCTGCAGACAAATTCTTAGGAAGTGGTTTATAATTTTACCCTCTGTACGTTACTGAAGCCGTACAATATCAAAGCGCAGAGAGGCTGCGACTTTTAGTCTGCTCCCAACTTGTAAAGTCCGTAAGATCCTGCGGTAGTGATGGAATGGAACCCTTGTAAGTCATCCCTCGCTCTAGAGGTCCGTCGCAATTATAAACGAATAAATCAAAATGATCATGCTGCACTATTCCTAGTTAATGAACGATGAGTAATTATCGTCGGTATAGCACAATTCTCTTACCTTACATATAGGCTTAAATGAAACATCAATCATTACATTATCTAAGATTGTAAAATTCATAAATGATTATTGAATTGTTCCGTGACTAAAGGTTATAATATTATATTAAGGATAAATTCGTGGTTAACATGTATTAAAATAGAAAAGATAATGAATATAATATAATATGCATTAAACATGGCTTGTTTCCTTCGTGGATGTTGATTAGCCAGCCTCTGCATCCATAATATACCTATTCCAATTTTCATGGCGGACTGCTATCGACCTTCCTGATTGATTGTTATTGGGCTCGGTACAGCCTGATGTATGGGATAAACTTTCAATGGTACAAGTTTTACCCTATTAGAAATACAAAACAACTATATAAAAGATGTAATATTCAATAAAGTTCTAATAAAATACTTCCTGGAATTCTTTTGTTCACAGTAGCTCTCAATTTTTTGTTAACTTAAGGATTACCTGAATCCTTTCCAATTACGATCTAGTCTATGAGACTAAAAAGTAAGTTTTTCTTTCATTACACCATACTAACTCAAAAGGTTTTCTAATTTCTATCCTATCCTTTTAAGTCTCCGAACTATATCAGTCAGTTAGTCCTGAAATGTATGAATTTTGTTATTAATTCTATAATTCTATAGCATTATAATCTACTTCATTTATTTTGTATTCATAATTTGATAGTAAAACATGTAAGAGTACTGCTATTACTTTCGCCATGACATAAAATGCAAAAACCTTTAATAATTTTAAGGATCCTACATATTCGAAGTATGTGCAATTGTTTGTTGATTGAGTTAAAATTTCGCGGACGTCCAATGGTGGTGAAAGCTTTTGTAACTAAAGGCGTATTTCATACCGTCGACACAGAGCGCTATCTGATGATTGGTTTTTGGCAATTAACAGTATTGCTCACGTCGCAATCGAGTTCATTCACCGTGTGAAATATGTATGGGATCTCCATTTCCCTCTTTGTTGCGATCTGCGTTGCATTCAAACCGAAATGTATTCAAATTAAACGGAATTAAAACTGGACCTATTGCGTAAGCTTTTGATAATTCTGAACCGTTACGTACAATTTAAACGTCAATCTTCATTCATGAAAATTATTATGCAATGGAAAAAGTTATTCACTTAATACTTTTATTCGTACTACTAGTGATAGTAGTTGGGTTTGATATTTAGGTTAAAATAAATAGAAACTTTCTGATTCAATGCGTACCAACCCTTTGTCTCAGGTCAATATAGTGTCACTTGACATTTGTTATAAAGGTTACCTTCGCAGTGTACGTTTTCTTTGCTAGCACAGTTTTATGACTAAGAAGGGGTCGTTTTGTACTGCGTGAATTAACCTTTCAAATTGCTGGGGTAGAAATACACTTGCATAATTTATTTGCAAGCATTTACCTATACAACTTTATACAATTAGCATTTCAATATGAGGCAGTAGGAACAACAAAGTAAGCTTTGTAAGTAATAAAATATGCAATTAATGCAATTTATAAGTGTGAATATATCAATAAATCGATGAAGCATTAAACAATATATCCAAGCTATCTTGGGAAAATAGGAGGATTTATTCAATTGCGATGCAATTAGAAAAAGAAAAGAAAGAAAGAGGAAATAATTAGATCTAAATCACGGTCATAATGTGTGATAAGGACAATGATTGTATAGAATTAATTAATTGTGTGCCGTGTATTATATCAAAGAGGATTATAGGAAATAAGATGAGCGTTTGGCACGGAAAGAAAATTGGCGCCGCACTATCTATTACACGTAATATGCGGATATAATAGTGGTTTAGATGGAAATAAATAACGCGGTACTAAGCAAGAACACAATGGTTCAGTTATGTGATATGCAGTTAATTTTGGAGAGCATAGCGTGATCGTGACTGAATATTTATAATGGTTCTATTATTATAAATATTAGGATCATTTATATTTGTAGCAAATGATAAAAATAAAATATTAATTTTGACAGATTTGTCAGTAATGAGCTATGCAACAAATTACGTACCTCTCATTTTCTGTTCGTCAAGAAGTTGTCTCTCCAGGTTGTCTTTGACCTCCCGCTCTCTGAGCACATCCATCTTCAATTCAGCTGCAACAAAACAATTGAAATTATAATCTTCATTATTGAATCGCGAGATCTTATTATTTCAATTTAAGGTGGCTTAGGAAATAATTACATAAACAACATTTAAACTTATGAATGTTTCTCCGTACACAAAAGGCTTTGTATAAATTTAACAGTGAGCTAAACCGGTAACAAGGCCGTTAGCGAGGGGCCGATTAGGAACATAAACACGGATTAACTCATTCGGAATCCCGGTACCATTGTGAAGGAGTCGAATTGAGAGATTTGCATAACTTTCAATTAAGGCTAACCTGACGGAAGTGATTGGGGAGGAGCAACCTTTCTACAAACTTTACTAACACTCAGTTAAATAATAATAGCCGTTTTGGAAAACATCCATTAAAACTCCACAACAACTCTTTTATCGATCATAATTAAAAAACAATTTTTCATGTTTAAATACCTTGTTAAGGTTTTAGGTCAAACTTAGGTGTTACCTTTACTAATTGAATTGGTAAATGTAATTGAATTGTACTATTTAATAATAAGTTCATACATATACAGTTCCATGTCTCCCCAAAGTTTAGTGAGTTGGCATTTATAATTACGGCCTGGGAGTATCGATTGTAGTTAACTATCGAACTAAAATAATTACCATGTTAACAGAATTACTACATGAAACAATGCTTGCCATATTGAACATGATTATTGTGGAGTCCAACGAATGTCGTTGCGAATATGATTTATTCTTATTGTTTTTATTATTGTGACCATTTAAATTTAGTTTATATTTAACGTTATATTATTAGTTTGTTAACAATAATTACTGAGAAACCATAAGACTTTTAATATATTTTAATAATACTTATAGAACTTAATAATAATATGAAATTTATTATTCGTCATAATTTATTAGTCGTATTAATATTTGGTAACTCAGATAATGAAAAAAATAGGAGGAGAGGAAAACTTTGTTTGTTTGGTTGTAATGACTAGGCTTAAAAACTACCGGACCGACTTTAAAAAATCTTTCATCATTCGAAAGCTACATTATCTACGAGAAACATAGGCAAGTAAATAAAAACGAGTCATTAAAACGAAATATTTGTAGGGATTTTTACCAAGTAATATCTATAAAGACCCATTTATAATGTTCTCGTTGTATGATAGCGAGATAATAAAATGTAAAAATCATCTTTACATACAACCATAATAATGTAAAGAAAAGGCTCTGTAACTGGTTCCGTGCCGTATCGTTCGACAATAATCTTCGGAGATAATACAAAGACAAGTTAACTTGCTTTTATATTATGCTATGTGATAAGCCTTAAGAATAAAGGCGTGTAACTCGCACAGGCTATCTCAAACTTCGATCTTGTAAATTGAAATGTTGTCTTGTCCATTATTTGTTTTCCATAATATTATATAATTAAAATGGTCTATTTCATTAAAAGAACAAGGATAGGCTGAATGAAACATAGAACATTTTTCTACATATATATAAATTGATGCCACAAAAATAGAAAAGCAATTTGCAAGAAGATTGCTGTAAAAATATCGGCACAATTTTCTGAAAAAAAGTGGTCAGGCATTTATGATGTATTTTATTCGCCGCATTAAGTCGCAAGTTCGTTGCGATCGTAGCGAGATTAATTTCAAATCAATCCCGTTGTATGCTATAATTTAGAGGGCTTTTAGTTAAGAACGGTTTCGCACATGAGACTTAAATTACCTCCGCCGAGGGACGGCCATTAAGGGTCCGCGTCGGTATGCGGCATATCTCAACATCTCGCGATTTGCGAGAGCAGGCGTCTTAACAAAAGATGCTCCCGGTGGTCTTTGAGTCCTAAGTAGCGATCTATCTCTGCATTGTTTGATCTACGTATTACATCACTGTTACTGCATGTGCACGTATGAAACAAAATATTAACTTATATTTTAATATGTATATTGTATTATTTTATAATCATACTCAATCTTAAATATAACTCGACGCCAATTTATCAAAATAACGAACAGGAAAAATAAAATTATTGATTAATCTATTAAGTGATTGTTATCACAACCTTCCAAATAAAAAGCATTAAAGCGATACATTCGATTATAACTAAATCGATCTTTGTATCGAATCAATCAAATTTAAAATACATAATAATGTGGATCGGAGGAAAAAAATTATTACTTTATAAATAAAATAACAATAAAAATGATGCGCCGCTCAAGGGAATATATAATTATGGACAATTATTATTATACTGTAGCTCAATGGCTGATAGATGATTGAAAGGATCGAAACCCATAAACAAAAGGATCGATTTTCGTTACGCGATTTAATAATGGCCCCAAGTAATTAACTGATGTACTGATCGATTCTTGAATCATTTTATTTTGAGCATAAGTGCTCCTCCCATGAATTGTAAAGTCATTTTGATTGTTATTTTTTGTCAATGTGATTCGCGAGTCCCCGAGGGTCGTCGAGGAAAATTTTATTTCTCTTCAATTTCGTGCACTTACCAAAAGCAACAATAATATTCAAATTTAAGTGACACGCCGTTATATATTTTAAATAAGATTGAGTCATATTTTAGTTTATTTGTGTAGTCGAACAAAAATAAATTTTTGAGTTAGGCTTAAACAATAATTTGTGTTTTTTTTTAAGAAATAATGCTACACTAATTTAACGCACACAGTAGCGTTAAATTATCCATAAATAATAAAACAATTGCGGAATAGAACATAAGTCAGAGGGCGAGCGAATGAAGACATATTTTTACAGCCCCGCCTGTAAGTTGAGCTTGCAGTTAAAATAACAATTAAAGTCTGCCTAAAATTTACGACTCAAAACTGACAAAATAATTTAAACGAGCGTTAAGGTGAATGCGACCGAAATAGGTCTTTGAAACTGGAAACAAAGGTAAAGTATTCAAATCCCCCTGCCATTTGTGTTGAGACGTTTTAAAGCGAAGGAACGAAGTTACCGGTGCAAATGGGAAATTGTAATAGTAACAACGTAACGATATATTGCCTAGAGAAAGATATTGCTTTCTCAAATATAATTATTTATTTAATTGTCTTAAAATTAGACTTGTAAATATGATGCATATATTAGTATGTTATTTCTTACTGATTTTACTCACATCGCATGAAATGTATTATTGTAAATCCATTACGAAATCCACGAACACTTGAAAGGTAATTTAAAATAACGATAATGGTTGTCAAGGCACACAAAACGAATTTTCTTCCCTTTGCTTTTTAAATTTCAAACCGGCAGCAATTTTATTTTATTGTTATTAGATTTTTCCGGCTTATGTCACAGCGATGTCACTGCGGAGGATTACTCCCAGTCTCCACGCTAATAATCATAAGAATTGCTTCCCTTTATTATGTGTGAAATTTAGAACATAAAATCTTTGCATTCATTCATTTTATGGAGATTTCATCTTCCTCTGTAATAATAAGTGTGTTTCGAGTACATGATTGCAATTCTTACGTAAATAAAAATAGTAAATGAATACATGGTATGAAATACATAAACTTTTGTGCGTATAACACAAAAATAAATGTGGAATTTGGATTATTGACAAACCTTTAATTTTTTATTGTCTGGCACACTGACCAGAGACTAAATAATGAAGATGTCTTCGCGAAAATGAATAAAAAAAATAATAGCGTATCGAGCGTGCAACGCTGGAATAACTCCCAGTGTTATCGGCGCACGCGCACCCAATCTGCGATCGAAACACAACGGATAAGATTATCCGGTAGCCCTGTATTATTTTAATGAGACTACACGATTCTTCGAGATTCAATACGATATGAAAAAGCTTAGGTAACGAAGCGAATAAAAGTATACAGGTCAAAAGAGATATCTCACGGCGGCATTGAGATGACACTGGCTGCAATGGGAACAATCCCGGCAAAGGGAGTTTTTAAATTAGCCAGCGAACACGATAAACTCTCAAACATCTACATACCAGCTGACGGCAGATCGACCGATACCATTATGTCCCCGGTAAGGTACCGATTAAAAATATCTACATTTATAAGCGGACAACATCTGGTATTTAAATAAGATATAAACGCAAGAAGCCACAAATGTTTTGTTTTTTGGTTACGTTATTCTTTCCCCGGTGTGAGTTCCCCTCTAGATATTGGTATTAAAAATGTAAGGGAGATTTATGCGAATAGCTTTAAGCTTTCATTAGTTGTTCCGTGCAACGTGCTGCGGTCGCCTCTCCCTGACCGGTAATTTTTCATTTTTTCTCTCACTTTCTTATCATCTAAGAATTTAACTGCATATAAAATGGATTTATATTCCCTTTGAGTTCCAGCTGCAAGCTATGACTAATATTATTGCGATTTCTCTGGCCTTAATAGAGGGTACCTATTGAAATTTGGAATGTTATAAGTTTTAATGAAAAGTAATGGTAGGTGGTGTTTTAATGGCTCTATTTATATTCCTGCTGGGAAAATTCTAACATTTTAAGGATTTTTTTGTATGGTATAATTTTTTACTTTGCATTTTAAAAAGAATTAATTTATCCCCACGTTATAATGTTTATGCAGATAATTTTCTGTTTGATCCGACATAGATTACGTCAAATGTCATACCTGATAAAATATAATTATATTTTTATAGTTTGCTACATATTATTTGAATCATGCCGACGCATGACGCAAAATAGAATGTTTTAAGCTGTTGCGTCTTTTGCTTCATAAATGATGTTCAAGTCATAAACACACGCAACAAGAACATAATTCCGGATTGTGATTCTGTATGTAAATTACAACTAAACCAAGGGTACTGCTTCACCCCTTAGAGAAATATAAAACCATTCTTCAGGGAACTCTTATGTAGAACAAAATATTTCGCATTTAGGGATCTCTATATGATTGTCTTTAGCTCATAACGTAGATGAGCTTAACATCAAGTTTAAATATTAAGCATGCGGTAATCTGATTATATTTTTATCGTAGCGTATGAAGATTCAAATATAAAATATAATATGGTAACCGCGGGTACTTACACGGGTACTCACATAATTTTTAAAATAAAGATTGATTGTGAAGAACAGAATTTGGCTTTATTGTTGCTTTTTACAGGAAATTATTTCTCTACAAATAACTTTTTCGAAATAATTTCTTAAATCACTAACTATGACAAAACTAATAAAGTATATTTTTAATTAAGAAACGTGAAATATTTTTATTTTTGTTTTTTTAATGATTTTTCCTCATCAATAAAACACGGTTACTGATTTCCGTAGTCAACACACAATTTGGAACTCGTTAAGTCTTACCTGTTATTTTAAATCAATAATTAAGGATCGCACCATCAATAAAAATACTGTTTTTAAAGTATCTTCGAGGTAATAATGCATAAGGTGGAATATTTATCATTTGATCAATGTCAGCTATTCAATAAAGACATTTCTCGCACACATTATGAACAATTCGGCGTGCGTCACATTAAATTATTTCGGCTAAGTAATTTCGAGCGGTTAATTATTGTGCACAAGCTGGGAGGAGAGTTGAGAATGTAATTATTATTAAACTTTACGATTGTCTCACTTTACCCCTTTATGTTAGATGAAGAGAACGTAATGGCACAACCCTTTGCAGTCAGGTAAGCGACTTTAGACTTAGTTTCCATAGTTGAAATTACAAAATCATGTGCAGAAATATGGGTACGTTCGACAGTTTAGAACACATCTGCATTTCGAGATCCTAAGGGAGTTTCTTAGCTTGTTGCGGTACAGGATTCATATTTGAGCTACCGTCGTAGAATTTATAGATATGAGTAACAGGAGATATAAAATTATTATATTTCATATGTTGTAATTATACGGTTGTGATATTTTATGTATCAAAAGGAGTTCGCTTCTTTCATCAAATCTTGTTGTTTTCGCAAATCTATACATATAATAAAATCGTAGACTAGCCGTGTCTGTACATTTAATATTTTCAAGAAAAAATTAGTGTTCCGTGTTTCATTTATCTATACATATAATAAAATCGTAGACTAGCCGTGTCTGTACATTTAATATTTTCAAGAAAAAATTAGTGTTCCGTGTTTCATTTATGATTCTAAACTCAAAACAATGATTTTTAGAATTTTTGTCTGTTTGTCTGTTTATCTGTTTGTCTGTTTGTCGGGCGTTTGTACGCAGTCAACTGCGAAACGGCTTAACCGATTTAAATGCGCTTTTCGATTATGTATTATGGCAAGTCCCACGGAGGTTTTAGTTTTTGTTTCGTTCAAATCGGTTAATAAATAAAAAAGATATGAGGGTTCAAAGTGATACATCAAAACATCATCAATGCGCGTAGGTACACTGAGTTAAACCTTCTTAGGTGTAGTTTGCACAGTACCTTTTAATGACAAATGTAGCCTTCTCTTAATCTCCAAAGTAGATTACGATCATGGCGGCCAATCTCAACAAAGACTAACCAACATGCAGAAGTTATTAAATCGTAATTATTGGATAGTTTTTTTTTAATAAAATAGTTTATTAAAGGGATTAACGAGATATATTTGCAAACGTACGTTTCTAAAAATTCTCATACCACTTCTACTTCGAAAATCCACAAAGTACAGAATTTTGTAGTCCACGCGGGCGAAGCCGCGGGCGGAAAGCTAGTGTTATGATATTATTATCTTTTCTAAAACGTAAAAGCCAAAAGTAAACTTGATTGTTCTCCGAAAAATAATATTATAATATATATATTATATTTTATTTATTAATAAACAATTTTCTATTTATGGCAATAAGTATATTATTTACATAAGTGCAATTCTAATAGTTTTTTATTGAATAACATGCACTTTGTTTAAAATGAAAATTTTTCTTCTTCTGTTATTTTTGTTGCAGGATTTAAGGTAATAATTATGTTGAACATTTAATTTTTTTTAATATATTTTCCTAAATGGTTTTCCTTGTTATAAGTTATCAGTAAACACGAAGTTCTGAAGTTAGGGTCTTAAATAATTTACAACATTGATTTTGTAGACTTAATAATAATTGAGTTGATGAAGCCTGCTGATATTTACTAAATGCGTCATGTTCAGTGTACATAGGAGGCCACTAGATGGCGTGCGTGTGGTCGAGTCGCGTGCGCACTGTAACCGGAGCAACACGCGCAAGTAATCTAATATGGCCGCCCGATGTCACCCGCATATCGGTACATTGCAGGAATGCCATTTTAATATCCTAGCGCTTATGTCACTTATTGTTTACTTAGTTCCACGATGAACTGGTACGGAAACCACACATCTGTTGCAATGACTATATCGAAACGGATGGACATGCAATATTGTCAGCATACTTCATTTTACATTTGCTCTACTTCACATGTCAATTTAAAGGCCTTCTATAATGTGGTGGAGGCTATATGCGAATCAAGGTATGTTGTTATATATATTTAAATCGGCGATGCATGCTGCAAGAGCAATAAATTATTATTGCTCACGTTGAGTTGAGGTAAACAAACAAAGATTGAATTTAGTGATTTTTGTGGCACACCTCAAGCACAATGGTGCGAAAGCTGGCGCGGCGGGGCAACAATGCATCGTTGGGTCTATCTGCGCAGGCATCTTCAGTGAGCGCAGTGGCTCGTTAGTTCGCTGGGGGCGGTTGTTTGTGCTGCGAGCTCCCATGCTCACCTAACTTACGGGCCACGTGATGGACATCGCTAATTCTATTACAATGCACTTTGTACTGGCATTAAAGCTGTATGTATTGGGAATTTGTATCGCTTGTGAAGAAAGCAATGGCAATTGAAACGTGTCGCTTTACTCGAGTATAGAATACTTCAAATAATTTATACATTTTGTTGTATACTTTAATTATCTGTTAGAAAACATTTTTAAGTGCTCGTAAAGTTTCTTTTTGAAATCGCTAGTAACATTTCCTGTAATTTCATTGATGCGTTCAGAGTCTGAAGTACCACTATGTTATATAAAAAGGGAATCGCAATTTGTCACTAATTTGATTTCACCACAACGTAATAGCGTCTGTCCCGTCAGCATTGTAAAAGCTTTCATATCAATTGAATCCATTAGCTGAGTACACAAGTCCTGTCTGTTTATTTGCTCATCAGTTTTTATCATTGACCAGTTCGTGTTTGTTCGATCGGTCACTTCCATATTATTGATGGCTTGTTTCCCTCAATACCTATATTTCGATTCAAACAAAATGATAAGGCAAGTGTTTTGAATAAAACATTATAATGTTACTATATACAGTTAATTTTTACCATTATTAAATAAATAATTGATCATTTATACAATGTACAAACAACTTTAAAATATTATATACCTATTACAGTACAGCCATTTATTTAAACGCATAGTAGTATTATCGAAGTCCTGACTACTATGGCCCACAACGCCAGTTATCGCTAGATATGGAAGTGGAATTCCCTTTATAACAGAACCCCATAAAATACGCTTGCCCTATCTACTTGCGCATGTGCCATTTGTCCGTTGAACAGCACTTAGCTTAACAAAAACTGATAGTTGTAAAACAAAAGAGGTGTATAAAACTGCGGTAACAAGACCGGACCAGAACGGTTCAGAAATAAACTAAGCGGTAAGAGTTAACAGGGATAAAGGATTAAAGAGTAGCCGAAGCAGATTTATGTCGCGATGATTGCAATCGGAACGATTCTGCGTGTTACCGATGTTTTACTTTTTTTCATGAGAAAAGATGTGAACATTTAAGCGCGAGTTAAAATCGAAGAAATGCTCGCGTATCGCACAAGATATCGGCTGTTTTATAGACGTTTGGAATCAAGTCTTTGGAATAAAATAAGTAAGTCTCGCAAAAATTGCAGATTAATTGTACAATTGATTGAACTTTGTCATATAAGATGATAATAAGGTATATAGCGGTGAATAGCTATTTAAATGTAATCATAAAATGTTATGCAATGCCTGTCGCTTCAACTCAAATATACCTATTTCCTATTCATAGCAAGTGTATTTGCAGGATCAAATCGACACAGGTTTTATCAAAGCGAAGTCTTTCAAACAACCCTTCTCATGGCTATCTGATAACGCAGTGAATACGAGACACATTTGTCTGCGCGACACCCACTCTGCATGTCTAGTGTAAAAATTGCCAGCGAATGTGTCTAGATAGTGATCTTCTATTTGCTAGCAACAGAAGGGCGATGAAATGACAACAACGTTCGTTCGCGATATAAAATATAGGTAACACAAAGGCGTGGCGAATATTTTTGTGTTCGTCTTTATAAAAAACATATTAATGTAAATAACATATCGAGGACCAATGAAATACGTCGAATGTAATATTAAGATATGCGAATCGAGTGCAAAATACGAGGCTCGCCAACCAGTAACACCTATTAATTCAGCCGAGTGAACCACACGAGTGATTGCTGTAATTTCTATAAAAATCATCGGTAAGGTTCGCCAGATACGTCGATTTGAAAAAAATGTTTCATCAACAATAATTTTATTATCGTAATAACAAAATTACGGGTTTAGTGTGGAGATAGGCAATTTGAGCCTTAATAAAGTAGATTTAAGAGGTTATTCCTTTAGCATTTACTTACAAGTCAGGGGGAGAAATGGAACCTTTTGTTGGCCTATAGCATTATTATTTCCCATTTTGTTTTGTTTATTAATACAATTGGCTCGAGGCGCAATATTGATATTCAAGTTTTGATGATGACTCCGGTTGCGAGTTTTCTCCTCCTCTGTATTTTTATGGATTTTATAACAATTGCGTTCCGCTTTTCTTTTGTTTACGCCGGCGAAATTGAATATATTATAATATTGAATATTATTTATTATGTTTCGTTTTTTTTTGCTAAAAACTGTTATATTGTTTGCCGTAAAATATGGTTCGCAATAACTATAAGTTATGCATGCAATGCACACAAGCGATACGGAGGCAATAAGTTAGTATTTTCCTAGCTGTTAAGTTGAGAAGATTGGACGTTTCAACGAGGTATTCCGTAAGTACGACAGGCATAGCGCACGAAGATATTTCTCATGGGGAAAACGGAATGACGTGAATAAATAACTCGCAGAAATATCAATTAAACAATTATGCTGTCCGAAAGGAATCGTGTGTAATGATAGTGGGTTGGGCTATAACTCAGGCGCATCTGTTCTACGGCTATTTGCAAAAGGCACGACGCCGGCGCACTTATTTGATGTACTCGCACTGTCTCCAATTGAACTTCGAACATTGTTAATTTTTTTTGTGTAATGTTTATCAGGGAAACGAATGTAAATGTTTATTTTCGATAAGTCAATTGTAGTGACATGCATTCATTGCATAATTTGATGTGTCCGAGTTCACGATCATATTGAATTTAATCGAGTGAAATAAATGGAGTCGACCGACCTTTCTCGTAGCTGATTTGCCTCTCCTGCTGGCGCGCGTTGTCCGCGGCCACCTTGAGCAGGCCCTGTATGTTGCGCAGCAGCGTCTCGGTGGAGGACACGAGCGTGTCGGCGCTGGGGTCGGGCGCGGCCGGGGGCGAGCCCGCCGCCGCCGCGTAGCTCACCGGCGCGGGCGAGCTGGCGGGCAGGTCGCGCTCGCCGTCGCTCAGGTCGCCGCCTGTGACCAAACATATCACTCACAAATCACACCTAACGTACAACTATTCGTTTCTGCTCACCTGTTACTTCTAAAGTTAAGCGGTTATAATCGATTAAGATAATTCCAAAACGGATAAGCAGTACTCGGTTTTATCCACCGATTTTTGAAGTAATTTTACAACAAAAGTCTTGTGCTGACTCTATGATTTATTGGAAAAAAAATATTAAATCCACATTCCAAGAAGTCATTGATAATTGTGTGATTCGTTAGGGGAATTTCCAACTCAATGGATTGGCAATTTAATATATTGTATAAAACAAAGCAACAAAATGCAAAATAAATCCAAAAACTTCACATCGCGTAAATCGATTGTTTACATTGGATAATACAGTGGACATTTATTAAAATTTTAAATCACCTTCTGCATCATTGACACTTTCCTACCCGTTTCAATCATACAGTAGCTGAATATACAAGAACTTGCAATGAATGTAATCAGAAAACAGCATAATAAATATAAGTTTTACATAGCTCTAGTGCGTGCATCATTCGAACGCAATTATACCGCGCGGAACATTATAATCGCGTGGTACTTTGAGGCAAATGTATTAACATGTATAAACTATTTCAATTATATTATGAAGCATATTATAAATCAATATATTTTATATGTAAGAATACTGCTTTGTGTATCTAGGAACTGAAAGCTTAAATTTATACATAACTAGCTTTTGCCCGCGGTTTCGCACGCGTAGACTACAAAATTAACATAGTTGTTATAAAAATGATATTATTAATTTTAAAATTCAATCGGAACCAATATTTTATATCAATGTTTTCTAAAAACTTAACAGTAACTTAATAGTCTCTAGTTTATACATAATTTTATGTTCACCCTACATAGGTCATTGACGTTGGCCGAAGAAAATTTTATTAATATGCAAATAATAAATAAATATTTTAGAAATAATAAAAAAGTCAAGTTACTTAACAATATTTCTTTATATTTATTATTTTAATTTTAGGTAAAATCTACAATTTGTAATCTTGCTAAACTACAAAGTACTTGTGAATAATTTATGATCATGTTTCTAGATTGTAAGTCCACAAAAAACGAACCAATTGGATTTTCTCACGGTCGAAAGTAATCTATCGATACATTTAATTTAACTGACAAGATAGTGAACGCTCATCACATAATGAAGACAACATCGTTTCGTCATTGTCGATGCGCACGATAGCACTTTCCAGTTGTCACAACATAATCTGCCTAATAAGACCAATTAACAAAATTCGTAATTGAGCACGTTATAAAAAGAACCCTATGTCATATCAATTTACAGTCAAAATTACAAAACATATAAATGTGATTTTTAAATCTTACGAAGGTGTTGTAGGAAACGTCTGTTGATTGAAAGAAAAGGGTAAAATGTTCCGGACAAAGATCAAAGTTGAATGACACGGTTGTTAAGAAAGAGCTTTTTTGTAGCAACATCAAGGCAATCGTGACCATCGTGATGTACGTAGGTATAGATATTAATTATAAATAAATATGATTATTTCCATCTCCGCCACAATTTAATTTTGATATACAAAACGGTTCCCTGGAAGGCGATTATTAATATTCAGCTGTAATTTTTATTTTGTGAATTGTGGACTCTTATAATATCTATTCCCACGCTTCTCGGGTCTTAAGTGTACAATCTGCAATAACCTAAGTACACAAACGTTATTGTTTCAGTTAATTTAGCTATTGTGCGCGTGAAGTATTTACAATTGTGGATCATTGTTTTGATAAGCATGGTCCCCAGTTGTTGAATACTATTCAAAGTATTCCATAATTATAAGAGGCCATACGCCATGATCATAAACGTTTATTCAAATAATGTATAATTTAAATTACTTTCGTAATATACTCAAGTAATTTCGAGACGTTACATTAATAATAAATTTTCTCTTGATTGATGATTCAAGTCTAGATTGTAGGCGATGATAGCTGTAGCATTTAATATGACAATAAATTCTATGTACAAAAAGTCGATAGAAAACTAAATGCTTAAGTAGTTATGACCATCATCGAAGAAACTGTTAGATAATAATTTGTCACTTGAGAAATTTATCTGTTCTTATTTTACTTAATATTGCTAATAAATGAAGCACTAACTATTTAATTACAAAGTTAAAATTCTAATACATAAGACATTAAAAAATAAATAATAGAGAGCGTCATGGGAATATTTTTATTACTCTAGAACTGTAACAGCAATTGTTGCTTCGTTCTTATTGTTTCCCATATGTTATTAATATCAGGCTTGAATGGCTTTTAACGTTTTTACAAAGATACTGAACGATCAGTCACCGTTTTAATTGAGGCAATAGGCATGAACTACTCATTACATATTATAACATAGTGCAGCACACTGCTCATCTATGGGAGTGTTTGTAAAATAAAAGAGCGGAGCTTTTATCGCCGATAATTTCCTAACTAGTATTCTTTGAAAATTTTCAGGCTATTACTGAGTAATTTTGCTTGATACTACATGTTAAGTAGATTGAACACCTAAAACGTTCTTTTGCTCCAAGTGGATAAGATTGATCTTGATTACCTATCGACTAGATGTATTAAATTATAAATTTCTAAGTAAATGGTTTTAATATTATAGGGAGTGTTAAAATTTAATTATCTTCAACACAATGATTGTATAATAAAATATGTGCTTGCCAAATATATTTATAAGATTAATTTACGTAGTGCAATTTAACACATTAATAATTTCTAAAAGTTTCTACGTATGTAATCAATAAGCATTGGTTATTTTAGTAGTGTTTGAGCTTAGTAGTGAATTGTAATATATCAGTTTAATATTTTAACCCCCAGACACATAGATAGGGGCGACATAAGTTTGACCGGTAAGAATGTCTGTATATGTGTTGGCGTCTATGTCTGTCGTGGTCCGGGGCCCTTATTGTTCAGATGTGATGCGGATAATTGTAAGACGCCATGATCATAAACATTATTCAATTAATACATATCTGTGTCTTCTTAGGACCACAGGTTTCCCATTTTCGACATGCAATTGCGAAACAAAATCTCACTGGCTTAATAATTCTTTCAGTCCTATTATAGTCCCTTATAGTCTGTCTGTT
This sequence comes from Phoebis sennae, assembly GCA_001586405.1. Lineage (NCBI taxonomy): Eukaryota > Metazoa > Arthropoda > Insecta > Lepidoptera > Pieridae > Phoebis > Phoebis sennae. The sequence continues at coordinate 225,629 of LQNK01001345.1, forward strand.
TTGTTCATAAAAAAAATTATTAAATTTTGTACTTTGTAAATGTATAGTGTTGTGTCGAAAGGAATTTTTCGTTCGATCTATGTTTAAAAAAAACTGTATCATTAAATTTCTGAAAAAGCTTCAACCACGTTTATCTCCTATTTCTGTGGGATTTCCAAGATAACAACTGTCCTATGTACTTATTGGGTTTCAAACAATTTCTGTACAAAATTTTATCCAAAGCGGTAGAGTGGTTCAGGCGTGAACAAGAGACAGACATTGAGACATAATACAAACAGGCAGTAGGGATTACCTTCATCCTCCTCCTTGACGTGGTCGTCCTGGTCGGAGAGCGCGGCGTCGCTGTCGTCGGAGTGCGAGCGCGGCGAGGCGGGCGTGGCGGAGGGCAGGCGCGGGGGAGAGCGGCGCGACGCGGCCGAACTGCGCCCGCTCGCCGAACCCTCGCCGCGGTCGCCGCGTTCGGTTCGCTCGCGATCACCTGACCCCGATTTGGATAGGTTTAGCACAGGACTGTGCCCGGGTGAAGAGCCTGTTGAATGATGATACTGCTGTATTATCTGATCTATAACGGTGGCGACTGCGCATGATTGGGCTTTCGAAGAAATCTTTAAAGATTTGCGTGTTTTGCGGCTTCTATAATTGCATGGATTGAGCCAAAAACTAAAATTATTATAGTATGATTCCAACTTTGACGTGGCCGTTGATAAATTTATGTTATAAAATCTTATTTTGATAGCATATAGCTTTAAAAATACACACCATTGTGTGAGCCTTCACGGGCTTTGTCCATAGCTATAACACGTTCAATGTCACCTCGTTCATCTCGCAACCTGTAACAAAAGTAATTTATATTTTTTCTAATGATTAAAAGAAACATGGCTTTGGATTTTTGCAGATTCGTATATTTTTCCTATTTTATTGTTTTCTTATTTCATTTGTACATTTTTGTAAAAGTATAAGGCACTATTTTGGAGCTATGACGTAAATATTCCCGTCTGTTTTTAGCCTAAGGTCGCGAAGTGTTCGTAGATCGTGATCCGTGACGTAGAAACGTTCCCCGAGGCAAAGGCTCCTGTGTGATTATTTTGTTGTGATTTGCAGCGCGCCTCACTCCTGCCCTTGCTATAGTTTTGTCATATTATATTGTTTGTGATTGATTTTAATGACTGAGATAAGGAAAATTTTATGAACAAACATATTATATGACAGACTGAACGTGCATTTCAAAATTTATTTTAATCAATAATCCATTTGAATATCAATAAAAATCATCATTCAAGTCATACAAAACCTTTAAAACACGCGATATGGAAATAAAAACTGAGCGCAAAATTAATTGATATTATTAATGTTGTATGGAATCATATGTCAGTATCTCGTTAAGGTACATCAGTAATAAATCGGTCACGCTACCACGCAAATCGAGACTCAACAGAGTGGTAACAAAGCCACTGACAAACAGTTTTATCATTTGAAACCATAAAGCATGCTACCCACTGCGCGGTAGGCCTACTACAAAGGAAAAAGTACAATATTATAGAACCCCGCTGCGTTTCTTTGTGAGCGGATGAAGACGGTGTATGTAATCATTTTGTACGGATGCGAACTGCTACCCTAATTCCGCGGGTACATTTTTGATTATGAATTATTAGTTTGTAAGCTTCCGTTTCATATCTTTTTGTTTGAAGATTTGATTTTGTTTTTTTGTGTGCAATTTTATAACTGGTTATGTGGGGCGGATGAGTTTCAAAGAAACAGCAATATAAGCCATGTTAATGTTAATAGTCAACATTAGTCTGTTTAGCATCTAACATAGAGTATTTTTATATCTTCTAATAAATTTGAATGGTTAATATAATAATATATAAAAATGTATGAAAATAAGTAAAGTATATGTATTGAATTGTATCTAATCTTAATGGTTAATTTATTATCTTTATCGATGTTTACAAAAAATATATAATTCCATTTTATTTAAATAAACGACAAAACGATTCAAATATAATATCATATTAACATGAGATCGTGAAAAATGAATTTCTTGTCGGAACCAATTTCGCTCATTTCAAAGGGGTTAATGCTACAATTTTTGCCCAGTAATGCCTTTTGAACATTTGAATATAAATGACGTCTGAAAGTGAAATGTAACATACATAATAAGTGGCTGTTTTAAGCCTTCGTGGAACCCTTTTGTGGATTACAGAGTAAGACGATGGATAGAGGCTACTCTTACAGCAAAATGCATTTCTTTATTACAATAAAGTA
>LQNK01001345.1:228631-249348 GCA_001586405.1 Phoebis sennae
TAGATACGGTAAAACACTCAATAAATACTCAAAAACCTTAAAACATAATTAACTCTCTGCCCGCGGCTTCGCTCGCGTGGCTCCTATTTTCTGTATTTTTAAAGAGGCGCGCGCTCTGTGAGATTTTGGTCAAACCTATTTCCATAGAAAATTATTAAAAAAACTATAGACATGCGCATATATCACTGGTTCTGCGATCGTATTTTTTTAATTTTAGTGGTGCTGCTCTAAAAATACAGAAATTAGTAGCCCACGCGTGCGAAGCCGCGGGCGGAAAGCTAGTAATATATAAAAAATGTATGAAAATAAGTAAAGTATTTGTATTGAATTGTATATAATCTTAATGGTTAATTTATTATCTTTATCGATGTTTACAAAAAAATATATAATTCAATTTTATTTAAATAAACGACAAAACGATTCAAATATAATATCATATTAACATGAGATCGTGAAAAATGAATTTCTTGTCGGAACCAATTTCGCTCATTTCAAAGGGGTTAATGCTACAATTTTTGCCCAGTAATGCCTTTTGAACATTTGAATATAAATGACGTCTGAAAGTGAAATGTAACATACATAATAAGTGGCTGTTTTAAGCCTTCGTGGAACCCTTTTGTGGATTACAGAGTAAGACGATGGATAGAGGCTACTCTTACAGCAAAATGCATTGCTTTATTACAATAAAGTAGCGTTACATTATTTAGACATAATTAATTAACAGATCTATGAAAGAAATTGTGTATGACTGTAATTTCTTTAATCCATTTTGAACGTCCATTTTGCTGTAAAATCCATTTTTATTCAATAGTTACCTATTCTATTTAAAATATATTTAATATTCAAAAGTTATACTTCAATCAAATTATATTTTGTTTATTATGCTAAAATAATTTATATTTTGTATTGTTACCTCTTGATGGAACTGCATCTTAAATAAATAAATAATTGATATACTGTATAAAATAAACGAATGTGGAACTAGTGAAGTGTTTAATTAATATACTAATCAATTATTATGCTGAAACATCTATTGAAAAAATATTCACAAGCATCAAAGCGTTCTCGGCTCTCTACATTACTCTGTGATGGAACCCTCGAAATGGAGTCGTTTGGTACTTTACTGACGAGTCACGGAGCTCCGACTGAATTTAATATATTTTTCATTTCCGGAGCTATTAATATGTTAATAATTCTTTATATCTTCTAAATTTTGTAACCCGAAACTTTCTCACTCAAAAACTTGAATTGGCGAAACATCAAAGAAGGGAACGAATCGATTGAATCTTATAAAAAGTGCAGATCGACAAAAAACGTGTATTGAAAAATAAGCTGGTTTATATGTTTGACAAACCAATTCATTTTGAAAGACTCTAAAATTAATGAGGTCTTGCGTTCAACGCATTCAAATGAAATGACTAAATCATCACATTTTGATCGGACAAAAGATAGCGCCTATATCAATAAAGTAATAAATTATTTTCATTTCGTTTTATACTTATCATTAAAAAAACTGTTAATGTGATCGATGACGTTGAAAATGTGTTGAAATTAATACGAATTATCAAGATGGTAAAAATGAATGTTTGTTTTATTGTATAATGCAAGGTGTTTATTGTTCTTCCTGAGTATATTATGATTTTTATTTTCATCTCAAAAGCGTTTCAAAATGGGACTGAATTAAATTAATAATTAAGAATGATGCAATGAATTTCCTTGTAAATTAATGAATATTCTCCCCAGTGAGCTGCCAAAAGCAGCCGTCATCACAGGAATCGCGCAATATTATTCATTTGCTTGTCAATTTCTAAATAATTGGTGAGAAAGCGATGATGGGGACAAGAAAAAAACGGACAGAGGGTGGACTACTCCTTGTCCTCCACAAATTAGATTTAAATCTTTCATAACTTAACCGGTTAAACAGATCGAATAATACTTATAAATAATGCAGCCTTCGAACAAATTATTTATTTATGCCTATTTAACATAAACTACTAATGAAGCTCAACTAAACAAACTTAATTAGGCGCTTGCTTTATTTTAAAGTTGTATTTCCTTTAACAAATCAATAGTATCATTAAGTATGAACATGCAAATATACGGATAATACAATAATGAAAGTTAAGTTAGTTAACGTTAACCACTGCCATTACAGGACGAGCAGTGGCCTAAACAGATATTCCGGGGCCACGCGCGCGGACAATGCGATGCAATCTACCACCCGAGCCAATGTACGCTGATTAGTTAATTCTGAACCGCTCATACAGCCTAATACCGAAGCACTAACGTTACGAACCGTTCTTGTATGCATAATCTGATTAGAGGAAGTATTAAACAAAGCTTTTGATAACGGTGTCGTCAAATTAAATTGCTGCGTCAAAATGCGACCCAACTTTTCGTCGTATTTGAAAAAGGTTAATTATTATTGCTTCATAGCAAGGGAATCGATTAAGAAAATCAAATCCTCTTCGAGCGTTACTGCGTGAAACATTTGCTTGACACCCAAATCAAAAATCGCTTTAGCTCACCCTCCCTCGGGGAGATTGGGGAAGCGTCGACGCCTCAACATTTATTATTTCAGACATATCACTCACATGCAAAACAAACTCCGTCCGATCCATCAAAAAGTTTCCTTCCCCCCGTCTCCTTTCCGAACAAATCGAGTGTGTAAGTAGCGGTTTGAGAATTGGATCATACACACATATACTTGTGTCTATTGATCTACTACGAATTCAAACTTTTTAAAATGTAGCCTTGTTTTGATTTTAGAAACTTACTTTGTTTATAAATGTGCATATATTTTTTTACAGTTTAAAAGTGTAAATTAATAAACAATTGTTTTAAAATAAAAATCAAATAATCATAGAACTTACAGTTAAATATAAAAGACAAATAAGCTTGCTCATCCACAAGAAATAAGCATCGTAACCCTCCGCAACAGTCAACAAAGCTTCGTGGAAAATCGAGCGAAAAAAGGCTAAAAACACCTTAGGGGTTTACTAATCGAATAAAAAATATCAGCGGCCGATGCAATGTGTTGGGGAGAAATGGAATAAATTATAAAGAAAACAACAAGCTAAGGGGATTTCAAAAACGAGAATTTTCTTATGGAAAGTCGTTTTCCATATATACATCGTGTATCAACGCAGGTATAGCTTTATTTTCTAATTTATTAAAATTATCAACGCGTAGTTTTATTTATTAATTTTATTGTAATCGCAGTTATTTTATTTATTTAAATATTACAAAATAATGTAACAAGATGACTTGTTGGGCGCACCCTACGCATTAAAGTCACGAATTACGATGTCATTTGTAAAAATTGGGGCCTACTAACTTCTTCAGTTTCAGAACAAAAATGTGTTGAGACGCTAGCACTGGTTTTGTTTCGAAAGTTACTATGAAATAATAAGATATTTATGCTAGAAGTATATATTAAAACAATTGCTTTTTGTTAAAAATGTAATTTTAAAAAAGTAATCGATGTAATTTCGTTTTGTAGTTAGTCTTGAGATTATTTTACGTGCTATTAGTAATACTAATTTTTAGTAATTTTGAGGCTTCCATGCCTGTTAAAAAACAAAAATTGGGCGCCGTAAACTTTATACATTGATATGATTTATTTTATAATATATGATTTTTGTATTAAACGCGACTCTATTAAAATCATATTTCTCTTTAACAAAACATCTAACCGAAAACAACCAAATCTAGGGGCGACAAAGAAATCGGCAGTCAGCGGGACCTTTGCGGGGGAAACCGGAGACAGTTATTTAAATTTGAATAATATGATATGGAAAAAATTACGTCACTTAATACCATAATAAAAGTGCACTAAGCGACCGAGGCATTACGCTTGCCAAATGCAAAGAGGGACAAGCAAATTTCGCTTATGAAACGTGAAATGAAATATAAAATGTGTCGGGAAGGAAATAAAATATGTCTCGGAAGCTTTCGAGCTCATTACGATATTAGAAGTACGTGAGAAGATTGTTCAAGTGATTGAAGAATCTGTAAAGTTGAACGAACAATGTTTTAAAATATTTTGTAAAATGTTATTTTAGATATGGATTTGAATAGTACTTCTAGGTTCATGAGTCGTCATAAATTGGGAACATTTAAAATTATTACAGAACAGTATTGATTACAAATAAAGTAGTTCGTAAATTTAATGAATTACTCTAAACATCGTATTTGTTTAAAGCAGATTACAGTACCGTAACGAGATTCCGATCGAGCTCGTACGATGTTATTAGGATTTAAGCGCCAACGCGTCGCCTGTCTCCCGGCGCAATGTTGGATAATTATGCAAAATTGCTTCTACGATTCCTATTCCCCGACTTTTTAGGGGCATAACCATTATCTGTAATGGGAATGTTTTTTGATAATGTTTAATTCCATTGTATCTTTAGGGAAATCGGATCTTGTTCTCTTCTTAAAGGCAACTAGGTGAATTTCATTTTACCTTTTAATTTTGCGAAATGTAACCCTAGATCAACAATTGACTGACCACAGATTGCATAAATACGGCTTCAACGCATGCAGCATATGCGATAACCACAGAGAATTTACATGCATCAACAGACTTCCAATCCAATTCCTTCGATAATGTAATGAGACAAACCCTTCCTGATCCTTCAGCTGCTTGAGCGCTCGTCAAAGTAAATCAGTTTTTTCTCGTATTTCTCGGTTGAATCTCCTAGCCGGCTGGAGCTGCTGAGTCGTCAGAGTCAGTCGCATGGGTAATGATTGCGATCGAAGTGGTCGCCCGTGGTAACCGCAACATGTTCCAATGAGACGATAATGGAGCGACGGAGATATCTTTTATTTTTCTCGGTGATAAATAGAGTACAATGGAATCGAACGTGGTCAAGTATGCTATCTTTTTTAATCGCATACTTAGCGAGCATGTACTTTAAACAAAACATAATACGAATAATTTGTAGTATTTTGGTAATTGGTTTAATTTTTGTTTATGTATTTTTGTTATAAAAATAACATCATGAACGATGATGTCAAATAAATAAGCGATAATTATGAATACAAAAAAGTGCCATTAACTCTTTAATCTGAATAAAGGCTTTAATGATATAGTTGTCTCAGAGATATAATCAAATAAGCGGACACATTGCCTATGTCATTTTATCTCGAACTGAGTCGCTCTACTGCCACATCGATCATAGTATTGTTCAGTTTTTTGATAACATTTATGAAGCCAATTGATAAAATGTGTTAACGTTTCGTTTATAAAAAAATAACTCGTATTACTTTAAATGGTTTCTTCATATGGGCAGTCTTGTCAATAATTAGATCCGATATATGTGACAATTAACGTAATAGAGCCAAACATGTCTGTATCATCACGCAGAGTGGGGAGTTTGGCAGAAAGTAAACAGAAAATATAATTTAGAAGCAATTTGCCGCGGATATGTCCGCAATCAAATTGTCTCGTTAATACCGCGCCGCTATCAAAACATTTGATTTGTGGCCGCTCTGTAGGGTTGAATGGTTATTTAACCCGTACCATACTACACTGCGTCTGATGACCCTTATTTATCTACAATCAATTATTGATATGACTCCAATCCTATAAAAGAATATAAACTTTATAAGCGAAGATAGTGTATCTCTTACATAAAAATAAACTATTACTTAATACAGTAACATATTGTAAAGCAAGTTATACGAGAATATATTATGAGTAGAATATTTTTATTTAAAACTATTAACCCTTATTAGCTTGTTCTAGTTTTCCGTAATGCGATTTTGTGTCACTTACGCAAAGCAAAGGCATTTGTAAGCATGGACACAAGTCCACCGCGGATGTAACTTACTTGAAGTAAAAATACAATCTTAATTTAATTATACAAAGCATAAGAAAGTCTTAACAAGAGCTAATGAAAACCACGTGGAATATGTTTTGAACGTTAGCAGATAATTAGTTGAATTTTACTATTAGAGGTTATGTAAGAATGAAAATGAAACCTTATTGTAAAATCGAAAGCTCTAAGACCACATTTTACGCGAATTTAAGGTTATTTTTTTAATACTATGATAAGATTTATTGCTTGTTTGTTAGAAAGACGTATTTTCTATGTTTCAATGTTTACTTCACGGTAATATTAAACAGAATTTGTTAATTTACTTTAATTTTTTTTCGAATTAATTCCATTCACTGAATTTATGCGAGCTCACACTCGGTTCACAGCTAGTGCGAAGTCAGCGTGTAAACAGAAAAATACTTTTTATTCGCGTTTAATTCCCCACCGGCTGAGATTTGCATAACAAACCGGGAAAAGGTCAGAAAGCGAACGGAATGGCAAGTGTCCGGTGTGATGCCTAGTCAGCGCTTTATTTGACATACGATCGTTTACACGATGCTACAGTACTAAAACCAGTACTAGGTACTTGTTTTACGATTCTACAAATCGTGTTGCGTTCATTAAATTGGAATTATGCATGAACGTTTGAGCCCTAGTAAGAATCTTGAACTGTTTGTATATATAATACACTTCAATAACTTAATAATATTTTTATATAAATCACGAGCACTAAAAACAAGCAATATTGTGGATAGTATAATTTTAATATTTATTTAAAATATTAAAATGGTTTTCAAATCGACTTTTCATTCCAATTTTAAAAACGCTGCGTAACAAAGAGTTGCGTAGCAAGTGCACAGTTCGCAGTAAACACAGCATTGAATGTTCAAACTCAGGCTCCAAAATGCATATTCATGATTGCCTGCGCCACATGCAAATTGTGATTTACACATTGTAATGAATTCTTTTGATCTGTACATTCACATATTTGATTTACCCCATCTATGTCAGTCATAATATCACACGTTAATTTATTATTCATAGTTTCTGTGTTTCTAATTAAGGCTACATATACAGAACTCAATATAGTGATTTTATTTCCAGCTTGATTAAAAATGTACTTATGAAAGAGTTACAAGGATAACTGAATGTAAAAAATCAAATAAAAACTTACATAATTACTTTAGCGAGATACGACTGTTCAAAAGAAATGCATAAATGACAAGACGATGACAAATGAGTATCGTCCGGATCCACACAGTCGGGTGGCGGACCTCATCAAATTATTCCCCACTTAAAAAATCTTCGTAAACAAAAACGCAGCAAGGGAAAAACATTCGAGTTGCGGGGTAAAAAATAGGTATTGGCAACATTGATTGATGCGTACTAATAGGGCGCGAAGGAATGAGGCCGATGTGTAATTAAAGGAGAGGTGACACCTTCTGTCAGTGCCACTTCTGTGGCTAGCTTTTAGAAATAGCACAGTCACGCCTATTGGGAAGGAAGTGATTAGTGCTACAAACTTATTAAAAATTATTGAGTGAAGGCGTCTAATTGATTGCTTCATTCTCGTTTAAAAATACAAATATTATAGTTAATGAACACAACATGTGAGTTTTATTAGGCTTAATTTGTATAAGGTATTAATTTGTTTTTATAAAATTTACTTATACAGGCCACCTTGTGCTATAAAGTATCAAAAAGCGCAAAAACATCTCATTATACGAGAAATATAAGACACAAAATCGATGAAGATAAGCGATACATCGTGAGTTTTTATAAAGCATCCCTTATCGCTGTGTACATATCATTAGTAATGCAAAATAATGGGATACAGACACCTCCGTGCCGTTTGCCAGCTAATGATTAATGCTGTTCACCATTAATTCTTATTTTTGATGAGAAATTTGACTTGTGCTGTCAGGCGCCGGATCCAGATTAATAAAGGCTGACTATGCAACTTCTGATATAACAATGTTAGATGCGGTCCCTTTATAATTTGTGGTGATATTTCATAAAACACTACGCGTTTTATGATAAAATATTGTATAATATCAGAATATTTATTCTTTTAATGTTATGGCAAAAAATAAAGAAATAGTTCCAGAACTAAACCTCTTAAAATAATCAAATTCCAAGAAAGACAAACACAAAGTTACAAAGCAAATGCAATAAATAGTTCGGTTCACCAGCGGCACTATCCGAATAGTTTCGACCATAAAAGGGCAAAGTACAAAGAGCTACATAAAATGCCAGAACGACCGCATCGGTGACAAACTCGGGAGGTATTCAGAGGGCTGACTACCGTGACTCGGCACCCTTTTAACAACGCCCTTTGCATATTAGCCAACTGAAAATCAAAAGTCGCTATTATTAATGACATCGCGGCATGACAATCTAAATATCTCCGAAGTTGAGCGCCAGTTTTGAGAATGTATCAACAAACAGAAGCTACTGAATAAATGTACAGTCACCAGATGCGATCTCGGAAATCATATTTCAAATGGGAAACAAGAAAAATTATAGAAGATCCGAGGCATTCAGCATCTTTATCTCACGGATACAAGAGTTCATTTTATGATCATTAATTTTGCCTTTTCCTCGGGTGTTTTATCACAGCGAGAAGCTCTGTCGCGCGTCTCATTAATCAAAAGCATTTGTTTACAACAGAGGGAATTTGATTTGATTAAAATAATTCGCAATATCCTTGATAAATATCACCCTCGGTCTTCGTTTGATCTTCACTGAAATTAATGGTGGAGGATTCAATCACGCAAATGTTACGGTCGCATTTTGTAACGATTTCATACTTCATCTGATTGAATATATTATTGGCCTAAACCTATATCGCAAATAAATAAAATTTATATAAAATTTGATAAGCTTAACAATTTTCCGCATATTAATGTAAATAAGCCAAATTAAGCATTCACAAACAATGGTATGTCTCTTGTAGGAGGACAGAGGAATGAATAACGATCGACGTCAGAGCGATGTGTGCCGATCCTGGCGTATGCCCTCCCGGGCGGCTTAACCCGCCGCACGCCGATTAATCGCAGCTAATTCGATCCGAAACGGAATTAAACCGGACGAATGCATAGATCCCAACGATTTGTTGACTGTTAATTGAGTCGACATTTGATTTACTGCCAATTGTCTCTTTTGGTTATGGATGCTCGTTCTGAAAGAGTCGCCTAGGCAATGTTGTGATTTTTATTATTAATCGAATCATTTACATGCAAAAATTCATTATTCACTAAGCTAAATACCATATTTAATATACCTAAAACATCAGGTCTTCAAGATTTTATTGTTATATTGTTAAAATTATCTTATAAATTTTAAAGTGTGAATTAAATCTCTAATTATTTTCATATGTCATAACATAATTTTATTCCTGTTCATTATTGTTTTAATTGGCAGTAATTATACAAAGAAATTCTGATTAAGCGTGAGTTTATAAAATCAACTAATAAGCACGGATGAGTGAACCCGAAGGAAACAAAACAAACATTACAAATTATATTAAATCAAAGATAATCCTGTCAATTAATTGGACTTAGGATGAGAACCGGTCGCGGGCGCATGCGCGAATCAAACCGACCAAGATAATGTGATGGCAAGGAAACCCAAGGACCTATTACATATTGATACACACTGTTGCTTGTTATAAATGTCAATATTCATGGATAATGATTTTTATTGCATACGGATTTATATGGCATTTAATACTTCTCAGAACGCCTCGCACATAATATGCGATATTTAATTATCCGCAATTTCATACGATACTTATTTGTATTAATACCTTACTTACTTGTTATTAATTTACAATAAACAAAGATGGCATCGACTAACACTTATTGTTGATACGTGTTTATACCCAACATAACGTAAATTAAATCTATCGATTCTTAAAGATAATTGAAACTAGTATAAAAATGCAAATATTATCGCACAAGGCTGGCTTCTGCTGTGAAGTTTCAGTTTTAATTTAGAGTGAATATTTAGAAAATAATTTCTTTAAAAAACAGCCTTAATCCTAGTGCGGGAGAGGGCCTTTGACAGTGACACATCGGTACAAGGCGCCCTGTCCAACTGTAATTCTACCCAACACCGACCGAGGGACCGACATGGATACGTTTTATTTTCAAATATACTAAATTAATTAGGAGGATTTGTAAATGTGTGTCAGAAAATAAAAGAGTTTTTTTTCGTTTAAAATATTGTGTGGTCGAAATGGATAGTGTTTAACTTATTTAATACTTATTTCTATTTTATGATTGAATGAATTGAGAATGATTATCTAGGATATACGTTTAAAATAACAAACTATTTAAGAATTCCTTAAATCATGTAGCATATAAAAAGTATATGTTATATGTTTTAGTAGCAATAAAAAGCTCTCCAAAATGCCCTCAATCAAAATCAGATTGCAACATTCAATCGTAGCATTTGAAAATGAAGTCAAAACCGCGGGTATCGTTCAAGCGAACCGCCGATCAATCACCATCCATTAAACAAGAAAAGAAAAGCGTTTTCCCCCAACCATCGGCCCTCGAATCGGCCCAATTTACATGAGAGCCGCTTTTTCCTCGCATCGAGATTAGCCCTGAATGAGTTTGATGAATTGTCTGTACCCTTCGCCCCGCGTCCCGCGCCGAGCGGTCATTTGTTAAAAATACACCCGATCCAGCGATCTAATTGTCTTCTCTAATTTCACACTCCCTCCTGATATCTGCGTATCACTTAAATGAAGGACGATTTCTCATTGTTTTGAATTAACTGGCCCTCGATTTCATTTCGGTTTTATTCGGCCTAGTATAATTAGGCTTTTAATTAAAAATGCCTCCTTTGGAAATAGTAAATGTCATATGTATTTGAGACGAATGGAATTACTCCAAATCATTATTATTTCACTAGGTATGATATTTATACGAAATGTGAACTTAACTTAAAAGCAAATTAATAAAAAAAAAGAAAATAATATTTAAAAAATAAATAAACTATGCTTCTTACCTTTCTAGATGTTTAACAATATCTTCGTAGGCAGCTCTACAATTCTCCCATATACCAGATCTGTTGACAAAGAAAACAAAAATAAGAAAAACGAGAAGAATGAACCGACCAAAATAAAAGCAAACATACAGAAAACAGTCGCGTAAAAACTTAAATTGAACATTTTTTCTGGGCAGCTCCTTTCTTTTATGATATTATCAAAGAATCTCAATAGAGATGGAAAGACAAAAACTTGCAACAAAGTGTTCTTTTGAAAAATAAAAGTTCGTAAATGAAAAAGGGTTTGAATGTAAAAGGAATAATTATGAGCACTCAATATTAAATGTTCCGTTAGGCTGGTCGAGGGGTCGAAGAAATTAATTATGTTTTTAAAACAATCGCTTACATTTGTGTCGTAACAACTCATGCGTGATCGTTGAAATTGTTTCTCGATTACTTCAGCACTTTGTTTTCATTAAACTTTTCGTCGAGGGAATACTTCTTACAATAGTTGAGAATTCTCAGGAATAAATTAAATTCTATCCTATAAGAACCCAATACCATAATATTATTTGCTGATGTTACGTACCTATAAGAACGCTTTCAATATATCGTATATTATTTTTGTTTAAAATGTATATTTATAATCACAATATTTATCTGTAATTTAATGTTTTATTTTATATAAAAACCTCTTTAAGTAATACTTTCCAATGTGACAAAAGTTTGGTAAATTTTAATTGGAATACAAACCTAAATCATATACAAAAAAGAATCCTTAATTAGAAGTCGCATAAAGGTAAGCAAGTAAGGCATTTAAATATTACGTAAAGCGACATGTGTTCGTAAGTTAATCACAAGAGTGGCAGTAAGACAGTGGGGTAAGTCGAGTCAAGTGAGCGTTGTGGGTCTTCCAGCGGAAGTGAGGGCATTCAGTGTTTGTACTTTTCTTATTGGATTAACTCGCTTAGACATTTAACCTGTATCACTTGTGACCCGCTAACAGGTTTCTTTGGACTCATTCGTTAGTAAGCTGATTACGCACTAATTATACTACATTTAACGGATTTCTTCATTATTTGGCACGTGGTTGCGATGAATATAATTATACGCAAGGTTTATATTTTTTGAACTTACATTTGGAGTGACTAGATGTAACGATTCTTATTAATCCTAATTGAGATATTTATCGTTCATTATATAACTATTTTGGGAGCTTGAATTTAAATCGTTGTATTTAATTAAATGATATAACACTTAAAATTTGTATTTTTATTAAAAAAAACACCATTAGGGAACGGAAGTGGTCTTGTTATGTTATTAAAATAGAAATGATGAGCGTCGTAATGGTCATAAAATTTGTTCATAGGACGAAGATTCCTTGTCCCTAACAATAAAACAAAAATAACGTCTAGCCCTGTGGCTTTAATTTTATTATAAATAATGTAAAATGGAACGTAATAGTAAATTAATAGCTGTTCACGTTGTGTTTGGAAGACCACAGTTTTACGCTAGCGATATCCGGACCACGCAGACTTTATGACAATGTATATAGGCATTGATTTTATTTCAAACTCATTATAAAATTTTAAGGTGGAAAAAGAAGTTATTTTTGTTCCTACAAATTCCTACAGTTCCTACAATTAAACATCACTTCATACACGGGCCAGCTTGAAATTTAATTTTAAAATTTATTACTAGATGGCGTCATCATCACGAAAACGATGTTTCGTCGTTTGAGTTAAATATGCTCGTGTTCCATTTTTGCGTAATTTTTTAATAGCATTCGTTGCAAATCAAATAAGAGTTGAATAGGACTTCTATCGTTAATTATGGATTTGATGATTATCAAAGTTATCCATTACAAAATCACTGCACAATAAGTATGTTAGATTTGCTGCTTAATCGAAATGAGGGGAACAAGATCTTACCTCGCAAGAGCTTCCATGTTGTGCATGGGCTGTCCTTTGATGATGGAACCGTCGGGCCTGGGCACGCCGTGGTGAGGCATGCCCGGGGACATCAGCGCGTGCTGGTGCATGAAGCCCATTGGACCCAGGTGCGTGGGTGGAGCGTTGTACCCGTTCGCCAGTAATGGAGACTTCTCCATTCGGGCCATTTCTATAAAAAACAATGTTTAGGATTAAGATAACTCTAATAAGATAATGAAAATAATTGTTGCTCAAAATCATCATCATCCTTTTAGTGCAAAGGATGCTAATAAGAATTTAAACAAGAACCCAATGAGATTAATAAATATTTGAATTCTTCTTCATAATAAATAGAATGCCTCTCCAAAATAATCTCGTACCTACTCAGGTAAAATCCAATTAATACCCAGTATTATCATTTAATTACTCGTTCCAATAATCGAATCGCCCGTAAAACGGCGTATCAACAATAATAAAATGAGCAATGAATTTCGAGACTATTGTTTTCTGGGTACCACAAACAACCCGTGTAAACATAGGGGGTGTTGGGCAAATATTCTTAAAATGACCCCCCAGTGGGGGTTGCTTTGGAACCGGGTGATCTTTTGGTGTCCACAGTCGCCACCCCCGAGGTCACCAAACGGACTGGGGTGTCGGAAACAATTAACAAGGTGTCGAATTAAACACGAATTAACGTTTAGGCCGTAAAGGAAAATAACCTTTTCCATTGTCCGCTCTCGGAGAAAGGATTTCGGGATTGCTGAGTATTAAATATGTGTTCCGCTTTGTTTTGCGATTAGGGAAAGGTATTTGAAACATTATAACCTTCTACCACAAGGTGGAGTCCTTTTCGTGTAATATTTATCTTACATCTGAGGTGCATTAAGATAGCATCTTTGTTTAAGGTTCTCTTGCTACAGTGATAAGTTCATTCATTCTAACACATTATGAATGAACCAAAAAGTGTCAGTTTTGATAACGCTTCTTATGCTTTCCCTGGAAATATACTCTTATTTTAAATATTCTTATACATACAAATATTTTTAAATTATATCTTCATATCCTTAATCTCTTAAATCTTCTTCAAGTAAAGCTATTAAAGTTATGTAAAAGCTATGATATTGAATCGATCACAACAAGGCCTTTGCGTTAAGTATTATTTGATTTTACAGAGAAACAAACATTATGACCAATGGACCCTGAATTAATTGGACGGGTTTATTTACTTAGTTAACCGCCTCGGTTATCTTCTCAACCATACACCGCATAAAACATATTTGTTATTCGACTGAAGTTCAAGAGTGTGCTGTATAGTTGTTTTGTTTTCCTAAAATTTTATGAAACTAATTATTCAAAATCTGTTGAACTAAAACAGCAAATGTACGAATTTTATGTTACGATATATTATTTTTTGGTAAATATATTGCGACAGCTGCATTCTGATTGTTTTTAATTTACCCTGAAAAAATACAACTCTATTATCTATGTAGTTTATTATATGATTCTAATATAAAAAATATCTCTCGCTTGGCAGAAGAAACAAAAAATAAACGATGATAAAGTTGTTCCCAAGCAGTGAATAATTCACAAACCACAATAAGATCAGGGATCCAAACGTCATATTTACAATTCCCCGGATACTCAGTACGTATAACCCAACAACCGCACCGGTCAACCGCACTTACTAATTAACTAAATACGTGTTAAATCTTGTAATAACCTGCGGTTACAACAACCCTTTTCTACTTTCTCATTCTTTCAACACGCTATCTATATGGTGCTATCCTCTTTCTATTACCTGCGGTCATCACCTGTAAGTATAACTGTACAAAAGTTCATGAAATAAAATAAGCAATGTGTGTGTATACACACGTAGAGCCCTTCAAGTGTCTTTATAGAATGGCATACATTATAATTATGAATTTCATAATATTTTAATTTCTTTACGGATAGGTCATCTTTGATAGTTATTTTAATGAGATTTTCAACATTATTGAGTCAATAACGATTTATTATAATAAAGTCAATATACAATATTTTACCATTTTACTGCGCAAAAAGTTTAATATCTACTCTTTTTTTAAAACGATACATATCAAAAATTTAATTCAGAAATTCAACACACTTAAAAAGAAACTTAAAGTAACACGCCTCTGGCACTAAAATAACCCTCGATTATTATCATAACCATTATTAAGCGCATCCACTGATCAGACATTTAAAGAAATAAAACGTCCATTATACTCCCCATTATTATATCGATTTTCATCGATTTATTGATCGAACATCGACTGTCCTCGACAAAATGATCCCAACAAATTACTAGCGATTATTTTGAACTAGAATCGATACATTTGGAACCCCAATTATATCACTTATGTGTTTAAAAGAGGTCGGATAAGGCAATCATAACCGCAAACGTTAAGGACTAAACTTTTGTCAAAAAAAAAACATTCCGTTCCAACATTTGACTTTAATAGCCTTGTTTATTTACTTTTTATAGCGTCCAAGACAGAAGCATGAAATTCTTGATATTTAGCAGAAGATAATCACAATAGCACCATTGACGATAAAATAATTAATTTGTTATAAGCTGCAAAAATCTTACGTTTTATAAGTTCGATGTAAGAGCGCAAGCGTAATAATGGTCGAATTTTATGACAAGTAGTCGAAATGACCAAACGGTGGATCGTTTAACTACAATAATATGCCGTAGCTGCAAATGTATGAGATTTCTTATTAATATTTTAAAGCATATCAAGTAATATAAGTTAAAACCATATTGCGTTTAATTTTCCAATACACGATACAAATCGTCAACTTTATTTATTGACGGAATGAAAGGTATACACCGTATTCTGCATTTCAATTATTAAATTAACCAAATCATGTTAACGATATAATGACTGAAAGAACAAAAAATGTTCATTACATCAAAAGCTAGACAATAAAGGCAAGAGATATAAAAGTAATACAAAGTATGTTGAAGGTAATTGCACTTAGGATACCAGCGGACGCCAAGAACCGGTTCCCATGCAGAAACAATTATACGACGTAAACAAATAACAATATAACTATTTATTAAGACCTACAGCAAAATGAACCTTTAACGTATAGCTTACAATCGCTTTGTAAATCATAAAGCAAGTAACAGGACAAAAGGAGAAGCAAAACGAAGAATCTCGAAAATGATACAAAACAAGGCGAATTAAAAGAAAATTACAGTCAGCCGGCAATCGTAGCGTTTACAATAAACACATAATTGTACGGTCAGTTTACCAATGGCATATACGATTGGCTAAAATAACTGTCTGCAATTTGGAGAATAAATCGCTCGTTGTCGCTCGCATGGGCATCGATCATGCAATAAATATTATATTTAAACACTGAGAACTGCTACTTTTGGTAAGAACATGAACAAGATTCAGTAACATTTATTTAAATCCATCACGTGAGCCCATCAACCTATATTTTACTCATTTTATGATTTTTCTGTATTTAACGTTCTTCCGTTGTTATTAAACTGTCGTGTACTCGTCTGAAGTTTTGGCTTTATACGAAAGTAGAGTGATATTAAATTAACTTATTGTAAGAGACTATTTTATATAAAGCATCATGAATATATCATAATATTGAATTATAACAAAACCTCGTAGGTAAAAAATATGTGTGAGATCGTAATCTCTATACCAAATAAAGTAAACATGACAAGGTCCAAGAAAGGATCAATCGATCAAAGACGGTATAATATCTACTAGACAAATATATTTGACGACACAAAGCTGTATCCATATTAGAGGCGAGCTATCGGCGACACAAGTCACGTGCAAACTACAATCAATAACAGTAATATACACAATCGCCGGCAAAATGTGAGCGGTCAATAACATGAGTCAACAAAACGAATCTGAGTTAAACATTACACAAAGTCGGTAATAGACCTGTTAAATACAATCAGATCAAATAATTTTAAGATTATTCATAAACTGTTTATTGGGTAAGATTTTCGTCATTTGAATAATTAATTATATTATATTATACTTATTTACGTGTATGAATATTATATTACGACATTTTTTGTCCTTGGTGACTCATTTAATTATTTTAATCCATGATATATAACTTTTATTAAAGATATGTAGACTTCAAAAAGTGAACAGTTATACCAGAGTCATGACTTAGCTATAAAGTCTTTCATTTTGCTCGGCCAAGCCTTATGAACAATAAAACGTGGAGGGCTGGAGATTTGGACTGTAATAAAATATTTGCCCTAGCACTCGCTAATCCACGTCCCTTACTTACGAACGCAATTTGAGAAGTTATAGGCTCGAGTAAGATACGTTCATCTTAAATCTTTATTATTCTTTCCTAGCCGATTTTCACGTAAGTACGCGTAGTTTTTCTACTGTTAGCAATAAGCTAATAATACTGAGGAAGTTTTGAACAATCATTGTGTAAACATAATAAAACAAACGAACGGAAATTATCAACTATTAAAAATACGTTTCATGGAAAATCACTAAATCAGTTATTGTGATCTTTTTTGAGACGATCATACGAGATATTAACGCGATAATTTTGTGTCCCGTTTCGAAAGCATTTGTTTTAGTGCGATGACGTGATGCGATCGATTAATAGATTTATATATACATGAAGATGCGAAAAGAGATGATAAAGTATGGTCGTTAATCTAAAGATGATATAAGCAAATGTTAAATGAGTTTGGCGGCAATCCGGGACTATTTCAACGAGCCAAATAAAAGTTCTCCCTCACTGATGTGCGAAAGAGGGTCAGACTTAATTACTCGTAAATTGACCGGGATACAGTTTTATCCCTGATAAATATAAATGTGAGGATTAGTATGTGTTATGCACGCCGTAATCCGTATTTCATTAAAGTTTTTTATTTAATAAATTCTTTTTGTAATAAACAACAAAGTAATATGTACTATATTTATATTTATCTAATTGAATATATTTTTAAAATAATAATTTCTATGCTATATAATATATGTTTTAAAGTTGAGATCCTAAAACCAGGGTTAGAATTTTTTCTGTTAGTCTGTATGTACGTCCATTACGTAAAAATCACTGGGCAGGTGTTGATAAAATTTTATATGGTGAAAGACCAATATTAGGTTCAACTTATAGGCTATATTATCTGAAAAACCAGGGGTTAAAATCAGGAATAAAATATGACAAATCTATAGGTCTTTAAAAATTAAATAGCCTCTTTTTCATTTTTACAGTCTAAATACATTTGTACATTTGTAAAATAAATAGTTGTCGAGTTATTATACACTTATAAAGTCGTGTAGTCCACGCGAGCGAAGCTGCGGGCGGAAAGTTTATTAAGTAATATATTTTCGAAAATATAATAATTCTTTATGTACTATTGAATAAGAGAAACTCGACGAATTACTAAACTAATACGTAATTTCGGTGTATCAGAAATGTTGCAAGCGATTACAATTCCATTTTTAGCACTTGTTAAGAAGAAGTCATCCGTGAACTCGTACAAAAGAAGCAATGCCATTGTTGTATAATAACTATCAAAGATACAGTAATATCGAACCATATTTTTATTAATATCCTTGCACAAAGGAGAGATTATCTGTCGGTGGTTTTTAACAGCAGCTGCCGCTATTGAAATTGAATTTTTCAATGTTGCTTTTTGATGATGCCACTTATAATCATTTGAGTATAGCATATTATAATAAAATCATCATATTTCTATAAATGTATATCTGTGCTTGCTTATATACATTTGTTGTTTACACAGATTTTCATATTCATATTCTTCTTTGACGGTTTGAAATTAAATCATGGTGTATGTATTCAGTTGATCGTGAAATGACTATCGTACTTCGAATATTTTAATAATATAAATTACCAAGTACGAAGTAAGATAGTGAGTATTTAATTATTGTTTGAACGCTATTCTAAACGGCATCTACGTAATTGTAATCTACTACTTCACGTGAACTTATCACACAATTATGTAGAAGCAATAATTCCGTGTCATTACCCGTCGACGATCGGATGCCAAATGCATTGGAGCACGACAAAGAAATGTATAATTTAATTTCAACTCGCGCGATGAAACTATAATTCATTTGATAAGACTTGCGAACGTTCATACAATTATCAATTAAATGAAAATTGCGACGGAATTAACATGATGGATGAGGCAATTGTAATACATGTGAGACAACTTAATATTAACGTTACTAAACTATTGTTTATTTTTATACTTTACTCAACTTACATACGTTCTTGATCATCGATTATTTTGTATGCCTAATAACTATTGGATATCTAACAATTATATTGATATGAGTAACGTGCATCGTGAAAACCACAAATTAAAATAGGGTCTTAACTTAAAGCAATTGAAATAATTATTGTTTTTTTTCTTGTATGGGCGCTCAGAATTATTAATTATGGCAAGATAAGTAAATTATAGAATCGAAATGAAAACCTCGAATCATCATGGTGATTCAATTACACAGTAGGATTAATTTGTGAACAAAGGAAATATTGCTTTCAAGAAGGAATGCAATAAAATTTGTTAGGACCGTGGCATCGTGTTTCTCCATGCTTCAGAGAATAAATATCATTAGAATCTAAGTATCTTACATTAAGAGAAGAAAGGTAATAGCATTACCCCATGAACTCAGATCGCTATCTTCACACTTGAACATGTACACTAACTACTGTGTCTCGTTAGTTAAAGTTTATGGGCTAACTAAGGTCGCGACTTAAAGTTTAACTGTATCGTAATGCCAGGATTTATTTAGTTTAGTTATTAGTATTTATTGGATATTGAAAAATTATCTGAATACCTCTAATATTTTTAATTTTTTCTTGGTTTATGTTTAAAACACGAAGTTTTAAATAAATTACAGAAGTTGATAACTTAGCCTAACCTTGGCATTCCTTTCCCCTTTTCTTTAATGCCTTTCCTTTCATAAAGTTTAACTCATTTGAGTTTGGGAACACTGTGTGTATTTGAAGTAAATATATCCGTTTTCTAATATGTGAACTTGATTGCTAGTTTATTACAACAAATATATTAAAAATCATTTTTAGTTCCATTATAACATTGTTAAAGCTTAAACGTTTAAACACCTTACCGAAAGTATTTCCAATACAAAATAAGCAATATATTTAAAATATCGTAAATCTTAATAGGTCTGAGTTAATTAATTTAATTTGACAGAAATTTAATGATAATAAAATAAACAAATGTAATACATCATAGCAATTTTAAAATGAATGTTGACCTTTATTAAAAACATTACATTTACGCAACAAAATGTCGCTTGTGTCGGCATTCAAATAAGCCGGTATTGCTAATTAAAAGAAATTCCTCTGTTATGCTTTAACATGGCAAAAAACGAAATGAATGTTCCATCGCGAGTTCAAGGTGTGAGTAATGTGCCAAGTGGAAAACAATTTAATTGTGAACCTGGTTCCCGACGACAAACGAAACGATGGGAATTAGACGTCCGCGTCTGAATGTAGTTTATGTTGGTATGGAAATTGCGCTGACTTTTCAAAGTGTAAGAAATGTTTATTACTGTAAGGATTATAGCAAAAAGGCGAATTATCGTAGAAGAATGACTAATAAAATCAGTCATATAAGGAAAGCTACGATTAGTTGATACACGTTAATGCGTTTTCTCATAAAGCTTCTGGAATATTGTTTTGACAGATTCTCTGATTTAAATATCTAAAACAATAATAATCTATAAATCTATTTCTTTAATTATGTTTTTTAAAGGTATGCTAAAGTACATATGTTTTTTACATTTTTTCGCAATTATATTAATTGTATTAATAAGAACAATAAGTAAAAGTATATACCATATAAATCGAAAACAACTAACAACTTCTTATTTTTTTCCACAAATGTAAGATAACAAAATTGAATGATGATTAATGATCGGGGTCCTTATTTTGG
>LQNK01001345.1:251425-285768 GCA_001586405.1 Phoebis sennae
GACATCGTGCAGAACCTCTAATTATTATCAACACGTCATTTTCATACCGGTTTACAAAATAATAGGGTCGGCAATACAAAATATCGAATGTTGGTTTGACAGTCGATCATATTACAAAGAACATGTCTGCTAACCTTTATGTATCACATTTTTTTTAATTGTCTTTTTAATGACTATCATGCATTAGTAATAATTTTATTTCCTTATAATAACGCCACCCTTTTTAAAAGACTTATGACATTAATAATATTTTATTAATTTCATTTAACTAATAAATTACCAGACATGCAATTGCAACAATCGTATTAATTAATCCTGTTATTAATTCGAATGACTTTTGGTTAGTCTATAGATAAATAGATTTCTTTGCTAATTTACAATCTTATCAAAACGGAATGAACATCGATTTTGATTTAACAGCTATAGATAAACATCAACCCTTTCAACGAGCACGTGGGCTAAAACATCCCTTTCACGCATTTCATATTCCTATTTCCATTCCATTCAACCTTCCTAGGAGGATTATATTCTCCGATGTTTTCGTATCCTATTATTTCACGGGGTGAAAATAGGCCACCCGCTACCTCACTCACTCATTCTTGCGATTTCTGAGCATGTGTGCTATACGTACGCGGTTTGAACTTGGAGGAAAATGCTTGTGTGTGTTTCATCAACTGTAAACCACTGTCAACGACTCGTCAAAATTATATTGGCTTAACGTCAAAACACCGTATCCCGGTGAAAGTAGAATGGGATCCAAGCACGAATTTAATTATAGCTGTTTTAAATTACAAGCAAATTAATGATTATTTCTCATTGGATGCCTTGTTATTTTATATTATTATGCATATATGTTGCACATAATAATATTTGTTCTGTACGATACATCTCTTAGCATTTCAATAGGTATTTTAATATTTATGGTGGTTGTATAAAATCAAAACAATGTTACAAAAGAAATTGGAGAGAAAGAAAATAACGACACGGTAGATTTTCACTTATGGGAGTGTTTCGAATTGCAAATTTTAGGGAAAAAAGCGAGCATGCTACACTCAAAGTCAAATGCGGCAGAGCGTGATAAGCAAGTGCCGCTTATGCAAGATCACGAATGTAATTGCTCCCTTGTCTGGCACGACACTTCAAGCCAGAGAGAGAGGTCGAATGCACAAATCATAGGATAAAACGGGACACTCAACAAAATAACAACAAAGGCCTAAGCGACAAAAATGATTGATTGCCAGCCGTCTTGCGCTGAGCTCTATTTAATCACTTTATTCCCTTTTCTCCGTTTGTGTTGGAATAATTTTGAATTAGTGTAATTTGTATACGGAATGAGAAGGTATCTGCGGCGCCGACGTTTATATCCGGTGCCTATCCGAGGCGTGTGGAAACCCGATTTATGTTATCACATGCTGTCATATGATCTTTGATAAACCTTTAATATACAGGACATTTAGGATGTTCATCTTGATAACGTTCTTAACTGGATCAATTTAATGAATGACCCTATTAAAATATTTTGAACATATTATAATCATATTATAATTAATAATACCTACATATTATCTTTATTATAATTGCTTTTAGAATTTATTGTGATTATGAAATAAAACATTTCATCTTGATTTCATTTTGATTATTTTTCCAAGCAACCCCATAAAATAACATTAATTACTATCTCGTAATATTTTGATTGAAGAAATAAAATAAATAAATAAATGCAAAAACTTACCGCTCATATGTCCGTTTTCATAAGGCGAGTAGTCTCCATTCTCTAGGCGGTGTTTCTTGAAGGGGTGTCCGGGGAAGGGCGAGGCGGCAAGTGAGAGACCGACTCCGGAGGCTCGCTTCGGTGGTCGACCCGGTCTGGAGCTGCGGACATAGTAGCACGTTACTGCCGTTTATGACGGTACACTTTATCTAATGAAATAATGCGGTTGGTGACAACACTTCCTAATGTAACCTGTTTAAATATTTTCTTATTAATTTCCCAAATGAACGGTGGATAGTTTATGAATAACAAACCGCTGGATTCTACTTCGTTAGTTCAAGAACGGTTTTAAATAACAAAAGTCAAAATAAATACTAGTGAGAATTGGAATTATGATATCATTTATCATTTTTTAATATTTGAAAAGTGACAACTTAATAAGGTAGCTGACCTTAGCTGCAAATTCATGAATGTTTATGGTTATCTAAATTTTAATACAAAACTGATATAAACACATTAAATTATAAAACTGGGGTTAGATTAAATATTGAAATAATCATACTTCTTTGTTTTTTCTTAATCTACCAAGGGGACTAGATTTACTAGAGATCTACCTAGATTTACCTCTACAATGTTATTTTTTAAGTTTACTACCGCATGCTCACTACAAAATAATCCAAAATAAATTAAAAATCTGACCTTTGCCGATTTTTTACATATTTTAAATCACGACACAAACTAATTATGCAATATTTCTTCTGCATTTTTGGCGCGCTATTTGAATATAGAATGACCATTGACCACGTTTGTAAAATGTATTGCAATTCGAAAAAACTTTTTTTTTCGCAAATTTCTTTACAGACAGTTACATAATGTTCTATAGAAAAGAGTTTACACTGCTATTACTAGTTAAGTCACAGGACTAAAATCACACAGTTGCAGTGGTTGCACGATTTTTGACGTTTGCAAATTGCCACAGAGCTATCACTAATTCTATACATACTGGAAAGTAAAAATCATGGCTTTTGAAAGAGGGAGTGTGTTTTCATGTCGCATTATAAGAAATAACCTTTATTTTATGTAAGAAAACTTTTAAAATACAATGTATTACAATTCTCTTTTAAATTTTACACACACAAATTTACAAACCCTTGAAATTTGTAAACCCTGGTCATTTATTGAGATCTGTGTCGCTGTGTATGTGGTAGATTCACGCATCGTCTGTATGTATCCTTAAAACTGTAGATTAGTAGAGTTTCAAGCTATCTAATTTAAAGGATGAAAAAACCTAATTAACAATATGAGATATTAAATCAGTACCTATCTAAAGCTTTAACACTACATGTTTTTAACAGGACTTATCTAATAAATCAAGTTCTCGCGCGAGGGTAGCATCAGATTTATTTTTATTTATTTCACTCCCCCAAGATTTAATACTGTAAGACATCGTCCGCAGTTTCCACAATTTCACGCTTATTGTTTTCCCATCCGTGATTTATGGTCAAGTAATAGTCGCTGGTATGGTCAGCAACGCAATAAACTTTGTCACCTAAATCTTTGCGGCTAAGCCTATTGCGTCACACGGTACAGTTACTTATATAATTTACTAAATTGCTATTCACCGCTACTTTATGCAATATTAAAATGTACCTGGTTAAGGCTCATGATATTATTTTACGATTATATTATTGCAAACTTGGATTTACTTTGTCATTAAAAGGGCGCTAAAAGTGAACAATACCCACAAAAGTCATGGCCAAAATCGATCAGATAAATGTTTGGAACAAAAAATCTACTACGCATAATTATATAATTGATAATTTATCAGACCTGCTTTAGTTCGTACGGTAAGATACAAATAAAATAAAAAGCTGGTCAGGCTGATCAATTACACTGGTATGGCGTAATGACACATCCGAGTTAGCACGTCGCACGATAGAGGAACAAGTTCGGCAATTATCGAGGGAGCGATGCTGTTATCATAGTATCGGCTTACGCAGAAACTGACTCTCGGCTATTTATTTTTATGTCAGCAACCGTCATTATGAGACACTCCATTAGCTTGGATTGCGGTGAGTCTCGTTTTCGGTTACGCCTGGGGCGCGATTCCACGCTTTTGTGACGATTATTTCTACTTTTCTCAATGTACTGATAAAGGATATCATATCCATTTCTGTTCATTTGCTGGAAACCAAACTAACGTGAAAAAATAAGTGGCTGGAATAATTACTATACAATTTACTAATAGCCAATGTATGTAGATAATATAATATGTGATAATTTTAAAATCGTATTGTCTGATATGCTCGTTATTATCTCCTTAGATACTACAAGCTGTTTCAGTTTGCAAGGTAAATATTGCGATTTATATTTGTCTAACGCTTCCTATCTCTTTTATTGGTATAACATTATAAATACAACACAAACTATAAACTAAACTCGAGTGTGTAATAAAATGGTAGGCAATTTACTTTAACGCGATACCCGAACCTGATATTGGAAGTTCAAGAATAAAAAGAAAATGATAAACGCAAATGGCTTATCAAATTTCATTACGTTACCGTTCATGTTGAGTTCACTATTACCAAATAAACTGGAAAAGCGAAAGAATATATAAAATATATTTTGTGTGGTTATTTTATTGTTAATTTTTAAACCAAACCTACGATTTATTGATTAATTTACACACATTTTACATTAAGTCTTGAGGCTTTTTAATACCTCAATAAAATTAATGGTATTAATAGAGAACGACTCTCTCGAGTTCGTATTTAAGAAATAAGGAATCACTTTTATAATCCGCTACCCTGCACCGTGTTGGTCCTAATATACGATTTAAAAATAAACAATTCGGGAGCGAAAATGAAACAAAATCGAACCGCGAAATCGAATATTGAAAGTGTCGAGGGACCGAGATAAGAAGAACGCGTGCCGCTCCCTTGCCGCCAGTCGCCACTTAGCCCATAATCAGAACACCAAAGCTCACTCAGATAAACTGCCATTAAAAAGCGTTCGATTTATTACAGAACGATTTCCGAACGATTTATATGCCAATGTAAAGCGGAGAACACTATCGAAATATTTAACGCGCGATCCTTCCATTACCTTCGTGATTGCCATTTACTTACCCCTCCGAGCACACGATACCGAATAAAGGATGTTTGATAATAATATCTCTGAAGTCTATACTCAAAAGCATTCGTTGTAAATAAACATCAATTTTCTCCTTATAGTTATAATATCAGTAACCAATTCCTTAAACATTAGGAAAAAAAATACAAAAATGATTTCATTTATTGCGAACACTATTAAACCCTACCCCAGTGAAACTTACACCGCCGATAGTTTTGCTTTTTGTTATATTTGCTTAGCAATATTCATCACTCACCACCCATGTCACAGATCGAATGGCAACCACAAAGGAGTCCCTAGATATTCCTCATAGATACTGATCGATAGATCAACAAATATTGCTTTGTACCCTTATATAGAAAGTAAATAAAATCGATACGTTGGAAAGAAAATGAATTAAACTAATTTTCGTTCAAACGTTTGTTGAAGAAATTTAATTAGAGTAATCGTAGTTAAGCCAAGCGTTTCCGTCGTAATTACTAAACTAACACTATATAACATGCACATGCACTCGCTTCCTTGCTTACAAAGAAAAGTACCAAACATAAGCTGTTGACAGCCTATCACTACCTAATAGTCATAATGTGTTTATAAAACTTTTTTGTTCTCGTTTCAAGTAGAACGATTATTTACACTGTATATTACCGTATGGGAATGTTTACGTATTAAATTAGACTTCAAATCGGTTATACTAAAATAAGTACATCCTTTCCATGGACACATTGTTAATAAAACTGAAAGGCGGGACAAATATTAAGGTGTTCTATTTTGATTTTATTTATGTCTGTTTACTGTATCGATTTTAATGGTGGGCTTATAGTTTTAGATACAAACGACAGCGTGCGGAAGCATGTTTGAAACACAGACATTTTTGAAGAAAAAGTGATGGAAGAGAGTAGATATGGAATTCAATTTTTTGGAAATAAATAATACAACATTATTAAAGTCGGATACACGATGTCTAGTTAACACCTAACAATGAAGCTCTGTCTTAAAAATGGTCCAGGAATCGGTAGACAAGGTAAAACAAACGAACCTAATCTTATCTACAGTAAACTCAAGCGCAGTAGCAGTTTGTCTTGGGTTCAGTACAAACATGATAAATGATTTCGGTTATAAAAAAGCGTTGCTCTATTTTCTAAACGAGTTCCGGTTGAAGCGGGATACATTCCTCGATTAGGATACAATACCTACTTAGAGAAGTACCTGAGGAAGAAAGAGATTTCATCGTTAATTTATGTCGTACATTTTAAATAACATCATTCTACAGTACTACATAGAATTAAGAACTTTACTTCCGAATTGGCATCATTAAAAACAATGTTATAATAAAAAAGCAAAAGAAAAATTTAATTGAAGCCAAAAATTAGAGGGTACATCGACAGTAACAATAAAAAGAGAAAGCAAAGCCGCGTTTAAGCGTGTCGTAAAAATAAAAATTAAATAAAAAATGCTTGGGGTGGAAAAATTTTGCGACCGTAATTTGGCTTAACAATTATTTCATGTTCAGATGGAGCAAGATGTTCTCTTAATGTTACCTGTCCCAGGGGTATAAACTAAAACCAGACAACGACCTTATGCAATGTCTAATGCTTACAATCTACACTCCCCAATATATATTTCGTTTCGAGTAAATCAATTATGAATATTCATTACGTCATCCCGTTAATCCTATTTCAACAAGGAATTGTAAATTCATATTTCGAGATACGAATTTAACAACCACTGTATTTATTTGTGTTTGTTGTATCGATAGGCAAGTAGTTAAGAAATAAGAATAGATCGGATCGAGCAAGTCACCGCATCGGTTAGGTAGCTGTTACGTTTCAATTTCTTCGTGGCATTTTATTTACAAAACTAATTACGTTTGTCTGATAGAATATTAAACAGAGTGCCTCTCTTAATTCGTTGACAGTTAATAAAGACATTCCAAACGTATTTACGATCAATCTATTTCATCTTTAATTTCGATAATGAAGAAATGTTATTACGACGGCTCTATTTATTACAGAGTGTTTGTGTACCGATTTGGGACCGTTCTGAGAATTTGTGATGTAGATGTTTTATACAAACAATACCTATGAGATAAAATAGCAAGGACGATAATAATTATTTTTTAACAATTTTATTACTGTTGGCACGAACATCGCCGGCACGCCACGTGGTCCGGATAATTGAAATGTCCAAACATTGAATTTATGTGGCCACTGTGATGACTACGTATTTTTTATTGCACTACAAATTATTTTTATTTTCTAACGTGTTTCTACTTAGTTTGGTAAGATGAAAGATAAGCTTGAGTTATTTAAGTTTTTGAGACGTAATAACCAGAACTCTTTATTTCTGTAAGAATAATAATTAAGTATTCATTATATAAATTTTGCTAAATAAAAAGCAATTGTCGATATGCAGAGCTCTAAATCACTTTTACATAAATATTTATTATTAACACAACTTGTAAATATAATATTGCAAAAGGAGCGCCCGGTATCCCTTTCTACAAATGCTAGGGCAAAATAATCAGCCCCCAAGGGACAAGCTCTTGTAATTAGCGGCTGTTCATTTCTTAATTTCAATATTTAATTACAAAGGAAACTCGATGACTGCTGAGAAGAAAGAGACGTCATCGTCAGAAAGACTTTTGAATCCGTTTTGATACATTCGTTTTGAATTAAGTACTGATAAGGGCTTCTTCATTGTTTTTGAATCAAAGGCTGGATTGTATCAAAGAGTTTGTAATTTTATCGTGGGTATATATTTCGTTTTATTATATATATTTTTCATTTATATTTTTAAGTTTAGGAAACTTTAAAATATGATGACAATTTATAAATAACTAACCGCGCTCCGTGGCTAACATCTGATACCATGCGAATTTCGGGATTAGAAGTAGCCTATATATTATTCTGGATCCTTACCTATATGAATATCAAGTTTCATCATAATTGGTTCATTAGTTTTTGCGCGAAAGAGTGACAAACGCACATACGTATATACATCCTCACAAACTTTTTGTCACAACAAAAATTAAAATCATAATATTTTTTACGACTTTTACTAAAATATAATATTCACAAAAACAAATACGAATAAAATGTTAGCGCAGATTCCTTATACGATGTTATAATATCATCATTGTAACTTTATCTCTTTCGCTAAAGAGCCATCTTACAATTTCCCTTTGTCGTAACCCTATTGTCAGACTGGTAATAGCTTCCGACATATTATCCTTTTATTTCCTTTTTGTCAGACTTTTATGAAATTTTCCTTTTTTAAGAAACTTACAATTTGAATCAAATCGAAGCGAAAAATGTATTTAAACTACGAATGGATTGAAAATCATTACAGAAATTTATAATAATATGATATGTACAGCTTTGTAATGTTGTTACATGTGCTGTAATTTGTTGGAAATGACTTATTTAAAACTCGCATCGACAAAAATATTAATGATTTCTCTTTGTAGTCGCTTTTCATTTCCAACTTTTCATTGGTTCGATGGTGTGTGTTTGGCACGTTTTGTTCTCACTCTTTGACGGCTGTTGGTTTGGACGTGGCCATTCACTGAAAATGTATCGAAGTGCTGTTTTGTTAAATTAAATTGTACAATTTCTGGACCACTGACCGTCCCCGTCGATGGTCCACGCCCCCAACCTTTGCACCCCTCGAACAATTCTCAATTCAAATTGAAAAGAAATTGCTATTAAAATTACGTATTAACTTGTATGTGTCTCTTTTTGTATCAAATATAAGCAATGTTGGTATTTTCTTGTGTTTCTTTTAACGCGAGTACTTTCCATATTGAATAACAATACTTTTTAAAAAGAGGAAGGACTGTAATTAAAATCTAAAATACAATGCAAAACGATTTCAAATCTAATCAGTCTGCAAATTGGTGTTAAAGGTAGCGCCGGCTCCACATCCCGGCGCCAAGTTTTTTTCCAACAAAAAACTTATGTGCCCTGTTTAATTTCACAGAGAGGCAGACCTGTGGAATACAATAAAATCTATACATTTTCGGTATTCTGTGGTTAATAGTTTTTCGTTTACATTGATACGGTATTTCGATGATAATTAAAAAGTTTAGCTACTGTTTCGTTTTGTTATCGTTTTTCTGTAAACGGTTCATTGGAGGCTTCTTAAAATAAATTGCTACCTGCCGAGCAACACTCTTTGTTGCCCTCCAAATTAATTTCTTCTAATTCTGGCAAGGAATAGTGTCGAGTCATATACGTCGTATGCCATCAGCGGCTTTTAACTATGTTTGTGAACAAAAAAATATACGCTTGTATTTCATCAACAGCCATTAAAAAGACACTTGAAAGATAAATGGAGCTGCATTTAAATATAAAGAAACATTTATTTAAAGGGGTGAGTACCGAGTATTGTATACATTACACGAAATAGTTTTTATTGTAACGAAGGAGTCTATTTGCGGAATACTAAAATATCTCCACATGTTTATGAAGGAATATACTTTTCATCGATTATTAATTTCATAGCGGGTATTGAGTGAAAAAACAGAATGTAGAAAAACAAACAGAGTGAAGATTAGAAACAGAATTCGAGACGTGTGATCGTTCGGTGTTGAACAAAAATAAACGTTATGATTTGTTAAACAGGTTATTAGTAAAACATCAGCTGCTGGCAAGTAACGAGGAAATAACCTATTAAAATAGTCAAGTGTGAATCGCTTAATTAACACTTTCCAATCCTAAAGAGCAGTTGATCAGTTAATGAACATGATCTATTCTGTTCAGATGACTTTAAGAGCGCGTTGCATTTATTTTTGAACGAGGATAAATAGCTCCATTCGTAATCCATATCTCATATTGTATTTCAAAATAGTGCAAGGAATTTTAAAGTAAACAGAAGTTATTCATAAATCAAGAACGTAATAGTTACATTCTGACACTACGTAAGTACGTCTGAAAAATCTTTTGTTTGATCAGACTCAAACATCTGGATGTTGAACAGAAGTTCATAATAAAATATCAAGAAAAAACACGTTAAGTCCTTTTGTATCGGCCGCGTCTATTTGTGTCTAACCGTGACTGACTTATCTTGATACTTGTTTCAACAAATATTTTCCCGATAGATAAATACTTCATTACTTACTATACTATAGTTCACAATATACAGGACTGTTTGTCTTATTATTTTTAATGGTTATCAATTATGTTTTGTAATTAAAGTATTTTGCGATTATTTTTTTTTATTTAATCTAAGAATGGAGAACGATTACACTTTACATTTTAAAATAAAATATAGCAATTAAACATACTGTTTTATAACTATCAATATTATGTGTTCTTTCAATATTAAATTAAGTACAAATTATTTACATTAACATATTCTTGCAATTTCACATTTAGTAAAAACTCAAAACCATAGAATAGAGTACTTAGATCTAATAATAGCAAGTATCAACAACGTTTATTTCAATAACTGCAACCGAAATGTACTCATACTACTTCATAGTAACTGAGATTTGTTTTGATAATACATCATAAAACTATTAAATATTAGATCGCTGAGTGAGACTATCCGAACTGTTTTCATATTTCCGTACAAGAGATAACCGTTGAGCGAGTAAAACTTTTCATTTTTCAATAAAAGTATGGTAATAAGGGGGAATTTTGTTGGAGGAGAAGGTGAGGTATGTCAGGGGAATTAAGGTATTTTTTTGAATAGAGATAGTAAAGAGGTGGTTTATTAATCTCTGTGTACTTATGACTTGGGCCGGTCCAGTAATCGTTTCGTGATCTGTTTGTTATTTCAGCGCTCTAGCCTTGTTTTGTTTTGTTCGGAGGCATGTGGGAATCAATTGTTCTACATCTACATCCGGGTATGATTACCTATTTCTTTTAATTTAAACAAATTTATTTTTATGGTTCATTGTGAAGTGCTGGAGTTGATTCGTGACTCATTCAAAGTTAGAATTTTGATTGAATTAGCTGTGTTTAGATTTTTCTGAAGCACTGTCTCAAAGTAAAAATATTCTTTATAAGATAATCAGTGAAGATGTAACAAGATTACATTAAAACCCTTTAAATAACGAACGGTTATCCTTCCAGCCTCACATCATCAAGTTTATCTCAAGACGTCAGGGGCACCAACTTCCGTTCCCAGCACATTGCTTATCTTCGGCAAATATAACAAATTAAACGAAAGGTTCTTTTTTCACTGTAAATAAACGTGTATGCTCGGACACGATGTTTGAAAACACCGAATAGTCACATGATTCAAATCTTTATTGTTCACTTGTTATATAAGCTTACTACCTTATTATAAAAAATAATAGTTACAAAACTAATATAAGATTTAATAACTATACTTGTGTGTCATTTAAAAAAGCAGTGTCTTTTCAAATGAACAAGATTATATAGATATTATCAATTTGGTCAAATTAAAAGAAAAAAAACCGATTATGCTGACTAGTCACGCGATTGCTGTCAAAAGTTTAGCTCTCACTTATAGGTTAAACGATAACGGTTTTTAAAACATAACTAAATTGCTTTCATTGGTTTATAATGTTTGAAGGTGCCTGTTGAAGTTCTTAATTGGGATATTTAATTTCATTTAGTTCAAACGAACACGAATTTTTTGCTTGGTAACTCTATAAGCACATTTAACGTTACTCATGTGTTGGTCTAAATACGTTATTTGATTTGATACATTTATTTTGCAGCTGTATATACAGTATGATTTTTCAGTCGAGGAATTATTTTATCGTAAGTTCATGCTTATCTGTATCACATAAAAATATTCAAAAATCAAAATAAAAAAATTAAAGACATGACGTATTAAAGGGAATTTTTAATTGTAGGCAATCTGTCCGCCTGTCATTTAAGACAATATAGTGGTTATTATTAAATGAAGCAGCTCAAGATACAATTTTTAGAAGTAACTCACCGCTTAGGAAACATCTCTCAATACGAATTGATGGGATTCCGTATGCATACATTTTTCATACTTAAAGTATTTATACGAGTTATATTTATAGATAATTATATAAAAGAATATGGTTATATCATTTTTAAACATTTAGATTCAGTCCTTCGACTAGACACACCATGTATAAATCGTATAGTATTGTAGTACAGTGTCAAATATCGAAGTAATGGACAGAGGAGTGATGTGATACGACAATCCCAGACCTCATGTCGCGTGCCGCGGTCTGCGGTCGCTGGCGGTGCCCATCACACTGTTTAACGTCTCATTAACGAATAGATACCCACTTATAACTGGTATTATTGCACAAAAAATAACGGAATAATTGTTGGTATTTCAATTCAGGATGGACAAAAAGTTCGTTTGAACTTAACCGCGATATAAGTGACGAATCCATTCGTTAAGTCATTGCTGTTAAAATAACAATATTAAATGTTAATAGGTTGTATTTAAGGTGTTTAACTCACTAAAACTTAATCCACCTACAAATACTTACTTAGACAGGCTATAAACAAAAATTATTTTACTATTTTTTGAAGGCAAATGAGGCTCAAACCCTGAATTCATATTTGTTTGTCTGCATTTTCATCCAAAATACACAACACAAACTTATAACACAATGCTTCTGCTAATAATATATATGAACATCATACAAAACCGTTGTAATGCAGCAAACATAAATTGCCAATATAATCAACACAAATACGATTGCATTATTAATACTGTGATTTTACTACATTTACTCTTTCATTTCAATGGCTACAAATCAAAACGCACCCCTTTAATTAAATTGCCGTACTGTGTCAACTTTAACTATAGGTAAAACTAGTTGGTCATTAGATGTTAAATAAACGTCGCGTAATTTAACAGCTTCAATGTCGCTTTTAATTGTATAGTGTTCAATTAATTAACTTTATCAATTACTATTCCAATATAAACGATCATATGATCTATAAAATAGTAGTCGTAGGTATTCCTTACTAAAACGTATGTAGATATAAAATCACATACAATACTTTAAAAAAAATAACATCTTTTTTTTTTAAATAAAAGCAGTCGCGAGTTTATTTTTAACTAACCACGCCCGCGGTTTCTCCTGTGTCATTTGTGATCCCGTAGCAACTCCGGGATTAAAAGTAGCCTATATTTTCTTCTGAATCCTTACCTATATATACCAAGTTTCATCAAAATCGGTTCAGTAGTTTTTGCGTGAAAGAGTAACAATTATATATAGTACATACATACATCAATAACTTTCGTATTTATTATATCAGAAGGTTTAAGTA
The DNA here is from genome assembly GCA_001586405.1 of Phoebis sennae. Taxonomy (NCBI): domain Eukaryota; kingdom Metazoa; phylum Arthropoda; class Insecta; order Lepidoptera; family Pieridae; genus Phoebis; species Phoebis sennae. Next base: position 264,509 of record LQNK01001345.1, read on the forward strand.
AACTACCGATTAAGTTAAACCACAAATTACTTTGCAAAAATAATTGAAACTTAACTGACGGCTTGTCCTAAAATCACATATTATTAAAAGGAAGATCATCCTAATAACCATAATCAAATGACGAAATGGATAGTATATCTAGGTATCAAATGAAATAATAATCGAAGCATCGCAACGTCCATTCAATTATCCCTGAAAATTGAGTCTCATTAAAATAATAAAGCAGCCGGCGGCGAAATCAAATTGAACGATAACAAAAGCGTGTGTTAATTCGAAGCGACAGCGCGTTTTGCTCACATATGGATCATAAGGACATGCCCGAACAATTCACAGAAACTATATTTGCAATTGTACTACTTTTCAATACAACTTTTCATTTAAGATTCGAAACATACTTTTACCAATGTCAAACCTTTTAGAGCTCACCAAGAAATATCTATAACTGCGCAACAAAAATATGGACTTAAAATAACGGTACTGTGTCACATCCCTAACCAAAACAGATATGCATATTGATAGTTAAGATATAGCCTCACTATTAGAGCACTAAATTACCTAAGTTAATAAGCGTAAATGTATATGCATATGTCATAGATCACTGCAGGAGTGGAGGCCCCTGTTTGCACAATAATAGCGTCGGTGTGGATGCTTCTCAATGCAACCCCAAATGCAATTGTGTACATTCGTGCGAGTATTGAGTTACAGTAATGCGATGGAAACATTTGCATCTACTGACTGCCGATAGTTCGGTTATGGATGAGTTAATAGTTATAGCTCTATAACAACTATTATCTTGCTCGATTTATGAATAGGGTTTCAATTCATTTGCTGTCTGAATCGATTTAGGAGTCGATGGACTTATAAATGAAGATTGGAAACCTATAATTTAAGAACTAATAGGTTTGAATAGAAACTAGAAATTGGCTTGGTTGGAATTTATATTGTAGTCAATGTTTTACAATTACATTAATTACTTTTAAAATACTATTAAGACGTAACAATCTTAAAGACCTATTTGTATTTATGTGTTATGAATAAATGTTGTGTCTATCGTCACATGAATAACAATGAGCAACATAAACTATTTTCAAAAATCTTGGTCGTTAATTAAGGCTAATTCGAATTGTTAACAGTTTTGTCTCCCCCATCCGATTCCCCGCTGGTGCGACCTCTCGCGGACACTGGCCGGCCATCCCGCAAATTGCTCTTTCCCAACAAATTGTCAATAAAACTCATCTGATTCGCAGTTAAACAAGCGAACGACATTATTAATTTATGCGATGTAATATGGCGCAAACGTTCGCTGGATATTCGGTAAATTATTAATAGTGCTGGGGTAAAAATTAAGCTTAAATCGAATGGGTAGTTTGGATAGTAATGTCCGTTTTATGTTTCTATGTGCGGATTAATTTGTGGAGCCATAATATTAAACGAAATTACGACTATAATTTGACCATTTAGTGACTGTGCCACGATTCTAATCAGTGACGTATGGAATTGAAGATTGAATAACGAGAAGTTTTCAATGATTGTTTGATTAGTCCCAACTGAGATTGCTCTTGAATCCAAAAATTAAACTATTACATTTATACGTTCTCTCTTAGGTAAGAATTGCTCTTCAAACGAGTTTAATTTTAATTGTTACATACCTTCTTTTTAAATTTAGACGTAAAGGATAGTTAAATACATATGATTCATAATACGTCCCAACTATGTAAGTAAAAGTAGACGAAAGAAGTAAAAATTGATGCAAACATAAAACCAATGAATTATGTGCATAAATTTGTATACTCAGAAAAGATAGAGCAAATTAAGAATAAATGTATTTCTTATGTAGTAATAATGTATTTGTAAATTTGGTAAAATGAACACGGTGATAAACATTATATAATTATCATGGCTTATTATTTTCTCTTTACGTTTTATGTAGCTTCACTTTTTTTGATGTCCAATTAAATATTGCCCTGCAACTAAACAAGACACAGTCGCGTGTCGCCGAAGGTGAACTGAAAAGCAAATAGATCCCTCGCGTCTTGATCTTATCTTTGGAGAAAGCGATTACACAAATCTGAGAAGCTATTAATCCGCTTCGCTGCCCTCGAATGGCATCATGGTTTGTTTAATAAAATCGCGAATTTACATATCAAAACCTACAAAGGGGCATAATTGGAGCCGATGACTTAGAAAACGTAGTGGGTGAGGTGGGTGCGCCACCCCCGAGAACAAACAAAGGAATTATACCCGCCTCAAGAAACTTTTAGCAATGGAAAACGCCTTAACAAACAGACGCGTGTGTATCTAATGAAATTCCTATGGTTGCATAACATACCCGTGCGAGCGCCGAGCGTTATTAACGGAATTATTTCTTAGGGTAAAATCTTTGAAGGCGACTGCTCTCTTGGAAAAGTTGTTAAGAAAATGGGTTGAGATCTTTTCGAGATTTCATTAGTTTGTAACTATTCGTTTGTTACGTTACGCGAGGCATCTAATTTATTGGGTAGGCGTAGCCGAGGGAACGAATGGGCAGCGAGCATTTGAAAATGGATCAGAACCGCCGAATCATGCCGCTTTGAGCTGAGGCCGCCACGACACGATTCGTTAAGAGACAAATGTTTAGATTCAATTTCAACAGTTTTTTATAAGATCGGTAATTAGTAACGGCGCGTTTATTCCGCATATTTCTGTGCTGTGTGCGACTTCGCTAGCTACCGCTTTCCGGGTTAAATTAGTTCTGTTGTCAGCGCATGGATCTTACAAAAAGGGCGTTTTACTCCATTTCGACAAAATTCACCCAAAACGATCGAAAATTTGACGCTACGTTAATTTAAATCACAAAGCAGCGTTAATAATTATTCGCATAAAAACAAATTGTACTCTTCGGTGATCTGAAATAAAAAATCAATCTCGATTTGACTTGTTAAATCGTAAAGCCAGTGAAGCGATCGATGGAATTTGATCTCCGAAGTTTCGAATAGATATTTCTCATACAATTTGACACTATTAAATCGGAGGCGAATCGAATTGTTTACTAAATCAGTTCTAGTTTCTTGTTTGTTACTATTGCGATGGGAAAGTGGCGTAAAAAATTCGGTCGTTTGATAAAAACAAATAATAAGGAGAATAATCTTATTGGAATTAAATATGCATACAAAGAAGATTTGCTAACGTGTATGACACAAAATTATGCAATTCTGTAAAAATGTATTCCTTACATATTATGCAAAAACAGAATGAAAATCGATTTAGTGAGATAATCACTCGAGTGGAAGGTGTACTCGATGACGGCGATAACTCCAAGATTGTTGTGTAATTAGTGTTGGATGTCGCGAATTTCACCCGTCGCGTACGAGTGCCATCAATCGTTGTATCGATTGCTTTTCGCATCGCGATGAATTATTGAATCTATTAACTCTCGCGACTTCGCAATTCCAATAAGGATTGTTGATACATTCGCTCCTATAGACCTCCTCGCACTTATTTTTTTTTTATTACAATAAGTTATTTTAATTGTCATGAAACACATAACACTTCCATTTGTTAATATAAAAGTGACAAATAATGACTGTGATCGATCTGAATAGATCTTCATACATCAATGGGAAAAATCTCAAAGAAAATAATTTATCCAATGTTATCACAGTAAATTTAAAACTTGAATGCCCTCTCTATTACTTTCATTAGTCTATGGTGGGAGCAGACGATTTGTACTAATTATAACGCGCGAACGACGCGAGATGCGATTATCTTTCACTTAGAATTTCTGCAACAGCTAATCTACCCGCGTAGCTGTATTGATAATAATTACGATACATGTAGAGACAAATAATTCAATTTAATGTTTTGTAATGAACCTCATCTTTACTAATATTATAATAAATTTTCACTTACCTTTTAACAATGGCATTAAGTATCCTTAAAAACCAAATTTATATCTTATTTTACATGCATATACTACCCATTAGACATTCCCATAACACCTGAAGTGCATGTTTTATGTAAATAATTTTATGCTGTCTTGTAAAAAATACTATTGAAGTGTAAATGCGCACTCGACGTGAAATATATACGAATGTGACCATAAAAAATGAATATATGTTAAAGAATAGCTTTTAATAAGAACACGTGTACATTTGTGTAACCTAACACGTGATAGAACAAAAGCTGATGACAGAGCAAGTGTCAATATCCTGAAGTGCGCATAAGACGCCCCTATACGCCTGCACTTCATTCAGACCACATAATGGCACTTAATATTTATCTGTGGGAATGTTAGACGCAATTTAAGTCATTACGCGCTAATAGACAATTATTACAACATTCAGAGATGACGGCAAACTTCGAGATATTCAGATTATGTTAACCATCACAAGAAACCTTTTACAATCTATTAATGCCGATACCCCGACCCCTTAAAGAGTTGGAAACACCAAATGGAATTATACATTCCCCTAAAAGTCGCAATAAGAATTTGAAGCGCAATTTATTCCGCACTAGGGTAAAATGTTTTACCTTACAGAATTAAATCCATCGATATAATCGTCTCTGATTGGCTTCTGAAATAACTTTGCCATTTGCATACAATCTTCTAATCAAAATCAATTCTTAAAATGAAACAAATAAAGTATGACTTAATAATTTTGTATACTAATCTAATTAAAATACGTCGCCATATTAAGAATAATACATTAAATTGTTTAAGCATCTATTTATTTTGATTTGCAAATCAGCTGTATTATTTAAATTGAAACATAAACAGGCGACCCCAAAGTCATTGAAAATTATAAAATGATCTTAAGGAACACGCAAACATTAATTTATAGCTACGAAACAAACTTAAGTCCATGCTTCCATAGCAGTCGGGCGCTTCGCAACTTTTACATTAGCGGGGTCGAGGGAGACTTACGATCACACCTATTACTGCTACAATTCTCGTGACTTTTTACTTCCATAGCAATTACCGACCGGCATATTTTAATACTTTGTTTTATGGTCGGGCGACCAAACTGTACTTAACGGTGTACAAAGTTTTTCAGGGAGCCTTGAGCCTCAGATGTGGAATGTGTTGTCACCTCAAAAAAGGAAATATAGCAGTCATCTAACGTACTCACAAATTGGTTCTTCTGTACTTTCTTACGTAACGCTACATAACTGTTTTCTTTAAGTAGGATTTCAATTAGTGTGTCCCTTGGTTGAATGGAGCCACTAACGAGAGCACTGCTATTACGGAGCAAAAAGGGCTACTTCACGCTTTCGTTAAGATCTTCCTCGAAACCCGATCATAGTTATTGGAATCTACAGCGCGGCTGAACGCATCAAAGTACGCTTTTTATAACCCAATACGTTTTACCACTCCACAACAATGTAACCGAGATTCAATAAACATATCAAAACAAGCCCGCAAATAAATCCAACAAATGTTTAATGACGCTGAGCCTCTTTATTGGCAGCATAAACGTGAGCCAACCCTTATGAGAAGTCTAGCCCTATAAAATAAATCTAGAAAGTTATCGTCCACAATAAACAGTCGCAGAGGCCAACGATTCCCACGCAAAGTTGTTAATAAAAGCAACAAAATTATATATTCAAGAGAAGGTGGTGGTATGGCTGTTAGCGAATTCTACGTGGTCCGAGTTACAATGCAAATTGCGGAGGGTTGCGCCGATGCCCTGTAACTGCGAGTAAAGATGGCCGCCGTAATGGTGAAATGAAATTATTAAGCATTGTCTTGTGAAATCGGCCGCAGTCGACACCTGAGTCTCCGGCCGTAAAAGCTTATTGAGGATACGACTATCGCGGTTCATTTTTAATGATCCATATTTTTTTTAGGAAAATTGAACCATGGATAAATTGATTTATTTTAAAGTTATCAATAAAATCTAGGATATTTTAAAGACGGTAACAGTTTTTTAAATGTTTATTTATAGAATAATTCAATAGTATTTATTAATTTATATTTTATTCTATTTAAAATATCCTTAGAAAAAACACAGTTCAAAGTAATCAAACATACACACAATAAATCTCCAACTATTTGTTAAAGTTCCGCATCGCATCCACACGTTTCCAACCAAGACATTACTTACTACCCTCGACTGAAAGCTTTGTATTAAAATTTAAATCTACTTTGCAAAGTGTATTTTATACACGTGCTCGTGCAATTTTGATCGTTCATAAACCTGAAACAGCTACTATTATTACGTTTCACCGCGATATTGGGTGTTACATCCCCATTCCTCTTCACATTACGACTAAGTCTTGCTTGAATTTATTATTAACATCGTTAATGTTATAGAAGCATTAATTACATTTTGAAGGAGCAACTTTCGTTTGAGTTTCTTGCTCACTCTGATTGATTATTTCAATAATGACGTGTGTTTGCAATCATATTGAATGAAAACAGCTTTAACTGATTTGTAGCGTAATTCATCCATGTCAACTCAATCATCTGTGATCAAATTCAATACATGTTTTATTCATAATATATTCCTAGAAACACTTACTACACCAACAACATTATCTTCTTTGAAGAAATTATTCTACTGATATTGTAATAATTCTTCATTCTTCATATTATTATCAGTCACATATTATAATTTCATGACCTACTTCTTTAAAAAGTATAAATCATTTAAAATCACGTACTACTAAATTAAATAAAAAACAATTATTTTCATCCAATAAAATATATTGAACAATACGAATAAAGATAATAAAATATAATCAAACTTACTCCAATAAACTGTTTAATCGATTGAATTGATAAAACAATTTCGTCTAATGCGAAATCGATGTGCACGGTCTTATAAAAATAAATTAATTTAAATTTAGTTTTGGACAACAAAGACCGCTCCCTGCTTACGGCCGTCTGAAATTCCTCTTTAATCCAACGAATGCCCAGTCCGTGTTTTTAATTTCACGCAAAAAACAGCTTCGACTTGGTGATCAATCAAAATGCTCGTTTCTTTTTTCTATACTTCACTGCAATACGTACACTTTCGCCGTTGTTACCGATGTGAATGTACCTTTATTTATTTTGTTTGCAAAAAGGAAATGGATACATTTTGAATTAAATTAGTTTGATGGATTTTGTTCAAAATGATTTATGTTCATGTTGTAACGTAATTTAATCCCTAATTTGCTTACGTCCTTGCAATTTTGCGATGGCGTTCAAGAAATTAAAAATATTACTCATGCTTAAGTTACATCGAATCAAAATTAGCATATTGATTGGTGTGTACTTGTAGGCGAACAAATGAATATGCATTGTTATGTCAAAATAAATACTAACGACTGCAATAAATTTTATATGTGCAAAGAAGTTGATTGCAATTAATGTCATTAATTAAAGAAACTTAAATTATATTTATTGTGTATAGATAATGGGAATCCGAACATAATAATATTCACTCATGCGACCGGAAATAATTGAAATCAATATAAAATAAACTTATATAATTATAAAATATTAAGAAAAGTATTATATAAAATATGAAATACAGCGGATGAGCAATGTGTTGCGGACTTTTAAAAAAGTACCGTGCATTTCAAAATTGAGGAAATATGAAAAATTCATATACGTGACTAGCTGTGCCACGCGGTTTCAACCACGTACATTTCCCATTTCCGTGGGTTTTCCGGGATAAAAAGTATCCTATATCCTTTCCCGGTTTTCAAACTATAATGATACAAAATTTCATTCAATTCGTGGTTTAGTCGCGAAGAAGAGACAAACAAACAAACAGAAATAAGTTGGGAAAAATATAAATACCTACTTACTTTGATGCTTATTGGACCGATTAATTAAAGCATTGTAAATTGCGTTGATAGACCCATTATCACACAATATCTATAAAAGACGTCTTTTAATTATTTAAAAATTCTTACCGTAAGTGGTAGTGCGTGCGTACATTATTCATAAAGGTCTTCATGAATTAACCGTAATATACTAGCAAGATAAATAAGTAATACGTTGGTCGAATCACGCAAAAAAGTTGTAATTGAACTTTTTTTATATATCTAAAGATGTGAATTCTGACGCGAACAAGATCATGACTAACAGCTGAGGATAAAAAGTGCCAATGTAAAAAAATATTTACGGATTATTCTAAATCCATTACATCGTGCAAAAATACAATTCTAAATGCATTAGCGCTCGTAGCATATGTCACCATAATAGCATAAGTACAAAGTTCTAAAGATCTTTCTTCAGAAGATAAGATGTAATCTTTACGGATACCGACAATCACCAAATCCTATTTAAAAAACACGCAACAGCGGTTTCAAAAAGCATACTTATGATTCTCGAGACACTCCCACACTCACAAAGGTTTTCCAATGACACTCAGATATGCTTTTTGCTTTTTTATGCTTTGGCGCCCAAAATGAATCGTAATCTGTACGTAATCTGGACTTATACGGAAATCTTGTATTGTATAAAAATTATAAGCTATAAGTAATATCACTTTTGTACGAATTAAAGCGATTTTTCGAATAATAAGAAATTTTAATAAACAGAAAATAATAATAAAGAAAACCTTTATCTCTTAAAACGTCAAGTTTGCATAGATCCTATATTCTACACATTAAATCCATGCTATGAAGGGCAATCAAAAACTAATTTTCTACAAAGAAAATTTGAATTAATTTCGGTAGCAACAGTAACGTGTACTGAACAAACAAAGAAATACATTTCAAAGCCATAAAGCAGGCAACAAAGGGACCGGCGTATATGTGTTGAAACTGATCCATCATGTCTCTTTTTAAAATAACAAAAACTCATAGGACGAACACAACAGATGTTTTCGTAAAAAACCCGACCCTATCGACCCTAGCTTGAAAACTTCTAGCCATAATTTCTATTGAAACATACGTAATTTTCTAAATTATCTTGCCGTCACGTCGAAAGCGTTTAAATGCAAATTTGGCACTCTGATATATTAATATGTTCATAATTATGACAAATTAATTCTTCTACTTAATTAATTAATTTCGTATAAGCATTTTATTTCAGAAACATTAATTCGAGCAGGTGAGGGAAGATTATTAATGCTATGGACAATGATAAATATTTATTGATTAACAGGTTCATATTGGAATGATATATTATGTTTTATCAATAACAACTGAATTTATCATTTGAGTTACAACAGCTTACTCATTCGTATAATCAACATCAATATCAAAATGCAAACATAATATCGACCAATAAAGAGTTCACATATCAACATGCAAAATTCAAATTAGATTCCAAAAGTATGAACGTGATAAAAGTACCGTTATTGAAGTCGCTTATCTGTGTAATTACAAAGGGACTAAGCTGTAACCATTTGCGTTTATAATGGGAACCTTCGAGTGCTATACAGTTGTACGATAACAAATCAAAAATACGTATTAACTCATAGCAACAATTTTTAATAAGAAATTGTTATTATGTAAAGAAACATCTTTGTGAATGATAATAAAATATAAAACATATTTAATGCATGCTGCTCTAAACTCTTAGATCAAATGGTAATGGACGCCGTTAAGAAAAGATATTATCTCTTACGGAATTGGCCCATTCCACTTACCGCGAATTCGTCATAAGGGAAAGCGGCATCAAATATTCAATTTTAAAACAGCCGCTAAAAGCGAAACGTCATCGTTGATACGGACGCAGATGGGCCGCGACAATTTAAAAATTTTGATACAGATGGGACGCACACTTCGCCGGAACGAGAGAGATAAAGCAAGAAATCGTATTAGCAAAAGTGAAAAATTTAAATGGAAACAACGGGAGTACTGGCTCAGCTGTACTAAAATTGCCTTCAATAACAGTTTAGAGGGTGTGTTGATGACAACATAAGATGTCTCGGGTCTCTTGAAAATTATTCTGTCAAGAACAAGAAAATGTTATGGAGTAGGAAAAATTTCATTAGCGCCAATCAAAATGACGAGGTCCAAAATGAAGCTTGCAAAGAGAGTCGTAATCACGGACTTCAGTAGGCACCCCCTCGACATGAGGTCTTATTAAAGGAATAATATTTACAAAACGAGACGCCTCAGAAATCCCCAAATTAAGAACTCGCCGAAACCCGCCCAACTTCCACAAAGTGGAATCATTAAATTAAAAATGTAAACTTTTCTCTTAGCAAGGTAATGGGCATCCCGATGTAGATAAATAGATGGAATAGCTGCAAAAAGGAGCATTTTCCTGTTCATTAAATTTTTCCTTCGCTTTTTTATTTCGACCCCTGGTGCTAATTTTGTTGGAATTCACGCCCCTCAACTCCACCCGCTGGGACTCAATCACAGAAATTTTATATCCGGAATTAAATAAGTAGCCGAGCGCATTATTGGCCAAATTTAATATGGGCTTACTTTTAGCGGAGTATCTTTCTTAATTACGAATGAAGTTATCCTTATTACATTGGCTGTTTATACGACTTTGAAATGTAAAAATTTAAATATTAAAACTTGACATGCTAGAGATTTGTTAAGTTTTAATCAATAAGCAAAATACTCTCATCAACTCCGTCATTCCAGAGGGTGGTTTGTGTAAGTAACTCAATTGTCTATAAGATCGAGTCGCAATCCCGTCGTAGGAAACGTCAGGAGGTCGGTAGCAAATGCAATTATACCTACTAATATGCCGTCTGCGAGCGACGCTCTCCGCTTCCTCAAGCGATACCCTTTAACTGTTTCGGGGAGATTAATACTTAATTATTATACTGCACCTGAGTTTCTATTACAATTCAATGTTTAATATAAACTTTAAGGCCGTAACAAACAGAAAGGGTTCAGCCAAATACAAATACCACTAATAACAGCAAATTATTATTTCATATTATTTATGCTATGTGGTACGAACTTATTTATCGCTTTTCTGTTTATAGACGTCATACAATATGCAATGTCAATAGCCAGATATTACAAGTTGTACAAAAGATATCGTATTCCCTTATAAGATATTGATTGGTGCAAATAAGGAAATCGAATTATTCAATGTCCGCCCCTCATTTGTTTTCCGCTCCCCTATCGAAGAGATGAAGAAATTCTTTCTGAGTTTTCGATTACTTGTCCAATTAATTTTATAGATTCATTTGTTATTGAGTTTGAATCATGTTTTCAGTAAATATTCAATTGATGCTATTTGTTACATTCTACATTATGAATGACTGGAGTAAATCTGACATATGATCAGAATATTGCCAACAATATAAAATTAGCATCATTCTTATGGAATTTGAGATAATATTTTATTTATATATTCTAGTTAATTTCTAAGGAAATAAAATTATATTTTGACATATCTTTATATTTTAGAACTGACTTCTCTTGATAATTAAATTTTAATTTTTATAAGAATTCTCTAAGATGTTATTAGTAACACATCGTAATGAGTACTAACAGAGAATAGACATACTGGACATGCACCCTTAACTGAGTTGGGGTATTGGCGTATTGCGATGAGAGGGAAAGTCCTCACGCCTCTGCGCCCAAGTGGGTGAGTGCGGTGAGTGACGACCAACGAACCGACCATTCGTAACATAATTCGCAGCTCCCGGTGAGCATAAGAATTTGCGCATGATCAACATAGCCATGATGTTAAAATTATAATCGTGCTCTATAGCTTGGTGACCGGTGACCTTTATGTCCTTTCTGAGGAATCTGTACTGTTATATAACTACTAAAGTATTCAAATTACAAACTTGCTAAGAAATTCCTAATTCGAGTCTTATTTCTTATAGATAACCTAAATTAATTAATTAAATCTTTCTTACCACAAATCTCAATACTACTAATTATAAGTCCATTTAAAAAGAAAATTGTCCGTTCACTCAGATATTGCTAACCACAAATGTTCACAATTAGGATTGTATTTAGAAGTGTCATTTCAACAAGTGCAACACGAGTTCATCCACCACTAATCCGTTTGAGAAGCTCTTTGCGGCATGATCGTGTGGATGTAAGAAGATAAACCCCACATTAGAGCTGCTTATCAACCAGCCTATGAAAATTACACTCCATTATAACTAGGTCTAAGAAACATCCTATTATCTAATAAAAAATAATAATTTAAAAGATATTTGTCACTATATCTTATAGTTAATCTATTTGTAAGTTGACATATGTACACGTAAGAGCCTAAATTATGTCAATACAACATGCAAAAATAGTTTATCAAATGTTTTCACGTGTCAATACAAAAAGAAACTTTTTCTAAAAGCATATTCATTGGCAATGTTCGAAGGCAGAAACAGAAATGTCGCGCACCCCACCCGCAACCCTTTACAAAATCATTTCCATTCCGTTTTCCAAGTGAAAATTACCCACGGACGGTCAAAGGGTTAACGATTTAGTGTTTATTTGAAATCGGCCTTTGTTAGTTTAAAAGGTGTTAAAATGTAAGCGGATCCTTTGTTGTGATTTCTGTTGCTTCAGATGCCTATTTTAATTATATTATACTGCTTGCTAAATGTTTACGACTATTACTATGAATATCTTAAATGAGATTTCGATTTTCAGTATTATACATTTATTCCGATTACACAACTGTAGGGTAGAGCTTAAAACTAAATTTAATTAGTTCTAGATAAAATATATCTATCCTTATAGTTACTTCATATAGGGATTATACGTCTAAATGGTAACTAATAAATTGACATGGATCTTTCATGATTTAAATTCCATTAGATAAACATAAAAACCTTTTGAACGAAGCGACTACGGACAGGATTATAGCATTTGTAGATACGTATTATTTTAAGTCGGCCTAATTGTCTTTCTTATCTTATGTGATTATTTGGTAACTAATCTTTTTTTTCTATTATGGCTCCATTTAAATTAATCCTACATTCCGTTTTCGTTTCAATTTTTATAACTGAAACTCAGTTACAACTTATTCTACTTTGAATAAATAGTAAAACATTCAATGCAACACTCATACTGATTTTACATAACACAACGCATGCACGAAATGTTGCGATTTAAAAATTAAAATACCCACTCAATACATCCACAGCGAACAAGGATCGGAGAAATATACATGCATCTTTGTGTTCGTTTGTAAGTACCTCGGCATGGCATCCTACCTCAATGAGGTCTCTCAGTGGGGAGCCTCCAGTAGCACAACGGTCTTTTTTGTGCGGCCAGCGTTTTATCAAACATGTTAATGGCTGGCTTTATGATGCCAACAAAAGAAGCGTGCCAACGGAGGCGTTAAATCCTTTACGATTTGATGATTATCGTCATCGTTTGTCATAGGATCAATTTCGAACTCTTGTCGCTATCGGTGCGTTAATGCATCCTCCTTTTAATGTTACTCGTATTTACGCTAATACAATAGTAATTGTAAAAACTTACCAGCTTTTATTTCGGATTCCAAAACTCTACCGTAACATAAAAATTCACACAGTCATGCTCAAAATAAACATAATCAGGCAATCAAATTAAACTACAAGTTATTTGTAAATTTATCTGTGTTCAGGGTTCAAAACCTATTTCAAATTACAGAAAGGGTGTAACCTGGAAGCATTACAACGACAACTAAATAAACCACAAAGGTTTTATCGACATTTATAAAATAAATCACACCACCGAGACATTAAAAAGTTGTTTGGCTAGGCTTTAATGACCAATCAAGCATTAAAAGAAAAAGTGATTTTCAAATTCCAATGGCTGATGAAATGGGACAAACTCGTGGTAAATGGAATTTGCGAATAAAACCATAACACATTTAAAATAACACACAATTAAGCAATTTTGGTGGAAAAATTATACTGTCATCCTGCGTCGTGGGTGTGAAGTGTCGTCTGTAGTCTTCCAAGCTACACCCCGGCCTAGTCGCCGGAACGATTCCGGACGAAACGAAACCGAACGCGCAAGCAACATAGCGACATACCTGTCTGGCGCTTTCATTGACAGGCACCTGAAATGAAGAAAAAAATCCATCCAATTCGTTGAAAATTTTAAATTTTTAAACAATTTTCTTTCTTTCCAATAACTCACAGATAAATTTACATGCATGTAGGCTTCTAGTTTCTACATTGATTTTTTAGCATCTGCGTTTACAATCAGTTATGAAAATCGCTATTAAAAAGATACACAAAAGACAGCAACAAAAATATAATATAAAAATTAAAAGTAAACATTCAAAAAGATCAAACAATAATGTGGCAAAAACAGTTAAAAACAACATTGCAAGATGTATTAGGACAGTTGTTAAAATATAGGGTAGCGTGAAACGGCTTGACTCCGATGATAATGTGCGCTCGCACGCGATCGCGGCGTGTTTGCGTTCGCGCTGCGATGCGCCGCCACGTTCCGAACGTTTCGTTCGACTTATTGTTTTATTGATTACATCTTATAATTGCACTTACATAACTATAAACTCACTACCCACTTGCCTAACCATTATAACAATTGGAACCAACATGTATAAAATTGCAGAACTAATTTCAATTCCACTAAATTGATCCAAATTAAATAAAGGAAATATGATTCCAATGAGGGAAACTTAATACGGTAAAACAGAACGATTAATATTGAGTCATTACGATATTGACTGCCCTTTCCCAATGGACGAATTTATTAGATTATTACCGGACGAGATCACGCAAACGAAATCGTAAAATTGAAGGAAGTCAATTTAGTTAAATTTAATCCATTTCCATCGTATTCCATCTACTAAATATAGACATAAAGACCATTACAATTTACATATTCAGTTTTGTTAAATATGGAGGTTAAGTTGAAATGTTAATTGTTATAATAAAGATAATCATTATATTTTGACGGATATATCTAAACGATGCTCACTGACTTTCCTAATATTAAACATTTGAATGATTTTATTCATCGATGTTAAAACTACACTTACCGCTCTGCCAACACGCAACAATTTAAATCCTACCTACTCGAAAAACCAATCTATCAATATTATAACACAAAAAATAATGCAAGTCAGTTAATAATCCTGAATCGACATTCGACAATGGAAATAAAGTCACAGTCACTTTTTTAATAATGGCAATTCAGTTTTTCTTTTTTTACCGCCACCCTAGGTTCGTTTGACATTTGAACCGGCTGATGACTTGGCCGCCATGATTGATCGTCGCAACGCTGTAAATAAGTGCAATTTAGCATTAATTTTTCCCTTCTATTCAAGAATAATTATTATTGTTACTAAACACGTGTAGATAACACATACTTTTAATTTGTTGTATAAAATCAATCGGTGGTCATAATCATATAAGGATATTAAAATTAAGTAATTACAAAAGTAAAACCAAACATTCTTTTAGGATACAAACAAGTTTTTTAACTGTTACTGGTATTCATTTGTCAATCTGCTGTGTCATTTGGAATCCCAGAGATGAAAGACAGAAAGCATCTGTAGCAAAATTGATGTTTTGACAAGATATCATAAAGTTCAATTTGAAATTTTGTTTGGAATTGCACTTTAGAAACTTTAAAGCAATCGTGTATTGCATTAAGTGTTTTAAATGTAGGATGGTAGAGTTTCAATTCCTTTAAAGTTTTCCTAATTTCTTACTAAAATGAGTGACTGCTTACAATTTATCATCGAACCAAGTATCCGCCCAAGGCGTAACAAATCACTAGTATATAAATTGACCACAAAAATTTTGGATGTTTGTTTGATTATTTTCCGAAACAATGATCCGAAAGAGTTTCTTATTCTTATATTTCCACAGAGGTATCCGACACTTTTGATACCATCGATAATTGTTTGCCTGTTTTTAATATAAGTACAATGGATTGGTTTCTACAAACTACATTTCTGAATAACTTTAGATGAAGAACTTATGAGAAAATACTGCGCGCACGGATAAAGAAAAAAAATTGTTAGTCTATTAGTCAAATTGAAGGAAGATTGGACTGAAATGAAATAAAAAAGAATACAAAATTCAGTAATAACAAGCGCTCTTTCGTGAAAAAAACTTAATGAATTATGGCCTAAAAAAGCTTCATCAACCAATCATTAAACGTTTTAAATTCAGATCAAGAATAGGCGACACAGTCCCATCATAACAAATAAATTACATTTGACAAGTAAGAATTAGATTGATACGTTAGGTATCACACGATAAATTGATACTGATGTGCCGGGATGTGGGGGGCTAGCAGCCTATTTAAGGCTATGTGTGTCGCGGCGTGCTAGATCTGACAGTTTGATAGATAAACTCCTAAGATTTTTTAAACAAATTATCTCTTCAGTAATATTTACTGTTATTGAACTAAACAGCGAACTTGTCAAAAACCGTGTTAAAATTTAATGACGCTACATTTCATAATAAAAATATTGTAATCATAAGATTACAATGTAACTCAAAAATAAAATTATGATTGAATGCAATTATCGTGGCATAAGTGTAATTATAAAGCCAGCTGGACACATGTTATGTAAACACTTCCTAACTACATTGTGATACTGATTTTTTTTTTAATTGAACTTTTGGCCATGAAAATATCAGCTGAATTAAAAAATGTATTAAATATAATGATAACTTGAAGTCTATCCTGCATCCAAAAATTTTTATTTGAAAGAATTTATACGAACTCTTATTTTTAAACTTATTTCTGAATCTAACACGGATTCCATGTTCAATTTATTACATCGAAATATTTGAAGCATCATAAAGATGGATACAACGCGGAAAGTAAACACTTTACAATGATCTGCTCAAGGGGCTAGAAATTTGTAAGCTCTCAATTAAATGGTACGTTATTATTTTCCGCCCCTTTTGCCAAACAAACAAATTATTGCGTAGATCTGTTTGGTATTATTTACTTTGTTAATTCCCATGATCTAATTTAATTACTGTCTATCTTAATTATAATCCAAATCCGAGGAGCAAACATTGAGATTTTATTATTCACTGCACGATTTTATGGAAAATACAACATGATGGTTTTACAAAACAAAAAACAGCCTCCAGCTGATCAGAATTATCTTTAGTTAAACATGGCAATGGGCAATTTTAAAACGAAGAAAGTAACAAAATAAAAGATTCGAAAAGTAAGCAACTCTTCCACCACACCTGCCCCCAAAACAAACTTTTGACACGAGCGTAACAAACATTTTCAGGAAAAATAATTGCACATTTATCCTCCGGCGGGCATTAATTTCCCTTCACCCGCGATTCAGCTCCAAAACAACCCAATTAGTACATTATTTCTTACTTAGATCTGGTTAAGAGTAAAGGTATCTTCACACAAGACAAAAAAAAAAAATAATCTTAGTCGGTTTGATTGTAATAAATATTTAAATGACATTTTATGTTATTAAAATAAACATACATAACACATGGTATGTTACCATGTGTTATGTATAGAAAATATAAATTTTAGATTGACGCTACACTACCTACAACCTACAAAGTTGTTCAAGTAAGCGTCACTATTTACTACTGTAAATTCGTAAGGTACTCCTTACGAATTTACACTGCCCGGGCCCGTGAGAAACTTTATAAATTTGTTGGTCTTCATAAACTTATATTGTTACACTTATACATATAAGTACATTTAAAATTATGTTAATAAAATGGTTTCAATTTCCAAAGCGTGTACTAAGACACCTTTAAAACTCTCCCCTTTCATGTCCAAGCAAGAAATCCTATTTTTATTATTTATTACGCCCAGAAGAAATATTACATTTGAATCGTTTAAGTCCTTGCTCGCTTCTTGTAATCCAAAACAAGATTAAAATGTTCGCCTAACGCTAATTAAAAGGGTTACTTTTTAAACAAGTAATTGAAAAAGTCTCGTATTTATACGACTTGGGAGACTATTTAATATTTAAACAATGTTTTAATAAGTTTACTTAATGGGTGCAGATTTAACACAATTGATTTTTTTGTTTTGATGTGTTAAGTTGTATGTATCTAAAACAACTATAATGCTGTAATTTATGAGTGTTTTGTCAAAAAAATAAAGTTTGAAACGAGATTAAAGTCGTTAAGCATTCTTCATGTTTCATCATAGAAGGTAAATTAATAAGCCTAGCTAAAAGTAATTAATTCAATAAACGACGCACATACTTGAACAATGTATCATGTCATACCCAGTTCCTAACGTCAAATGAATGCAGACAACTCTCATGGTGAAATCGGAGAGGTATGAAGGAACAGGAGCGATTACCCGCAGGCATCGACAGGCAGCGTTCACGATTTATACCACACAAACTTTGTTACCATTACAATCGTACCTTATTGAATACACTACCTTCTCTATTACCACTGGCTAAGGTCTTTAAGGCTAAGATTTGAAATTAAACCCCAGATCTAGCTGGGAGTCGAAACAGTTTAAGGTAGGCGCTTGTGTCGGGAACCAGTTCGAGGAATATGCTCGGAAATAGATTGCGTTTAATGCTTAGCTTGAATTATTAAGCCACTATTGATTTTGTGAATATGATATTATAGGCAGAGTGGTTATCGCATAGAAAATATTCAAATATAAAAATTTCAAAACGAGACTAAATAAATATTGTTATTTATGGATACCAGTAAAATGATTGCATGAAAATTAAGAATTCAGTAAATATTTTCCGACTATCATACACACTGATAGGATAAACGACGACCATAAAAGAACATTATGTTGTTAATGCCGCCAACCATTCTTTTTCATACAAACCTGACGGTAACATGCAAGCAATTTCAAATAAAAGATAACATCATTTTATACCCACATTCTCTAATTTATTACTAGTTATGTAAGTAGGAAGTTTTCCTGAAAGTCTTACTCGGAAATATTTGCATTCAAGATTTAAGAATTATCTGAGGATCTACAATACATTTTCTATACAACAGTTTAAAATTACTCTACAATTGTTTAATTAGTAATTATGTGAAAATTTTCCTGAGCTATAAAATATAGAAGTATGCGATATTGTTGTCTGAATACTAACGCTAAACACCAGTATAGAAAATGCCATTAACAATAAAACACATACATCTTTCGGTCATATTATTGAGACATCGACTTCGGAGGGGTGCGCGCCTTACTTACCTTAATTCAGGAAACCGTTCCTTATGATTTACGTAAAACAGTACAAATGGAGCATGCATTAGTTCCATTAGCAATAATCTGTTAGATTATCTTATTTATGTGAAATTATAACACGCTAACCGTGCTAAATTTGCTTCAAATTTATGTAACGTCATTTCTTTCAATATTGGTCAGTAACTTATATTGAATAAAAATGTTGGTATGCAATTATTACGTGCTTACGCATTTCTAAACGTACATGGAATAATAAAATAAAAAAAAAGTAAAACAAGTCAGCAAAAGAGGACTTCTTTCGAAAATGGCTGCCATGCAATTACAAGCACCGCCACAACGTGTGAACGTTCCTTATATCGATACTAACCGTCGATAGATCGATTTATAAGCAGCATATCTCAGTTCGATAAATGATACATTACGGGCATGTTCGCGAGACAATAAATAAACAACTGTCGTATTGTACACTGATGGTATGCGATACAGATCTCACTATAGCGTTTGTAAGTTACAGCGTACAAATTATTCATCGAACGTCATGACGGTGTGTAATAAGTGTAGTTGATGTTCGATTGACACGAAGAGTCGGCTAGTTATGAAACCGAACAATAATTAAAACTGTTAACGAATGTGAAAAACCTGAGAATTCTGATTGCCAGATAAAGCAACACGATTGTGTGGATTGCATATTGAAAAAACATGCAAGAGAGATAAGGCGTTACATGCTTGAGCGACTTAAAGGCATCGCGGGCGAACTCGGATAATTGCATTTCCTACTGTGTTACTACATTGGTGCATAACGACGTATCGATTTATAGATAGCAGCCATCTATTTCGACACCTATAAATAATGTGTATTCATTATTTTCTGAACAAATGTACCTATTGAGCTTGCTAAAACGAGTAGTTATGTCTTTTATAATTATTTAAATTTTGATTAAACGAAGACGAAATGTACCGTCTACTTCATAGAGAACACTAAAGTTGAATATTTGCTCCTCGGACATCACAAATATTTTCCTTCCAGTCAATATTTGTTATTGAAATAAACGATACACATAAAGTTAAGTTAAAAACAAGTTACTTAAACTGGCGATTAAAAATAACGTTACTTTACTCAGGCATTGTTCCAAGCCTACGTAAGATGACAAATATTTAATCTGTAACGTTTTATATTAGACTACAAGTCTCCACTTTATCTGCGGAAGTTGAATTACCAAATATTACTCACAGCTAGTCCAACTAATTCATAACGC
Source organism: Phoebis sennae (assembly GCA_001586405.1). Lineage (NCBI taxonomy): Eukaryota > Metazoa > Arthropoda > Insecta > Lepidoptera > Pieridae > Phoebis > Phoebis sennae. The sequence goes on from LQNK01001345.1 coordinate 284,770, forward strand.
CTCGATCGTGAGTGCGATATGGTTTAGTTAATAACTTGTCACTTTGTTCCTATCCTTGTTACAATCTTGTCATTGCCTATTCAAAGCAGTACCAATTTATAGTACAATTAGCAATTGATTATAATTTTAGTACCAATAATTGCCAATCGACCACGCGAATTGTTTAGTTTATTCTGAATATTTAAAAACAGGATTTGCACGCAAAATTAATAAATTGTATAAAACAAATAGTAATAACATTTTTAGTTGTTATAACTAAACTCAAAATCTCTAAATTGTAACATAAAACAATATCATATTACGTTTTTATCGGTATATAAAACATTGGTTACATAAGTATAACATATAAACCCGTATACGCTAGCCAGTGACCACATAGCATTTAACATTGTTCTGTTATTGCTCTACCAATCGTGATCACCATAAACCACAGCTCAGATTACGTGCATTTTACTGTTATTTATTGAACGTTTAAGCTACGGATTGAATTCCAAATTGGCTCAACAAACAATATTTTTAATCTTTATTCATATCATAACAAAAAACCGCCCAGAGACGAAGATGGCGGTGATAAAACGATGATTATAAAAAGCTTATTATTACTATAAATTTCCTGAATGCGCCAGGCTTTTGTCTCCCACAAACAATTACCAACAGTAACATAGGAGCTGTTCATAAATTTTCCCCGTTTAATGATAACACTCGACATACAGATTAGGCCACCGGGATAGCAGGATGTGTATAATCTTGTTTACTGAACATTGAGCAACCATGTGAACATTGTTTCGTATAAAATTCTATTACTATCACGATATTAAGATATTTCTCGATACCTACAACTATATTTTGGGTTTTATATACAAATATGATGGATGACGCAAAGGAATAATGATGTCATTGAGCTTAATCATCAATACATATAATAAAATCGTAGCATGTCAAAATTTGTACATTGAATATATTGGGGAAATTTTAATACAGGGCGTTAATATAAGGGAT
>LQNK01001345.1:285814-319923 GCA_001586405.1 Phoebis sennae
TTGAGCAACCATGTGAACATTGTTTCGTATAAAATTCTATTACTATCACGATATTAAGATATTTCTCGATACCTACAACTATATTTTGGGTTTTATAGTGCTACAAATATGAAGGATGACGCAAAACAATAATGATGTCATTAAGCTTACTGGGTCAATAATAACTTTTTGCTAAAATATAGAACCCACTTCGTCACACTAAAAAGTAGAAAATTACTTTTATTTTAGTTTTTTAAATCTATTCAAAATCGGTGTGCTAGCGTATTTTCAATTTAACAAGATTAAAAAAATAAAATAGATTACGATCGAATTGGATACCTCCTCCTTTTTAAAAGTCGGTTAAAAACATAATGATATTTGATGCTACCTATACTTATATATTATCATCATTATTGGGTATTCAAGCTTGTTTATAAGCGATAACTAGAAGAGCATAATGCACTCGAATGTCTAGAAACAAACCTATTCGCGAACAATAGAGACATTTGATTCTTGTAATTATGTTTAGGAATGTTAATTGGAAATATAAGCGGTCCGCACTGACATGCGTGATTATTTGCTATTATTTAATTTTATACGTCAGTACCTGGCTTTAAATTAAATCATAATGTTTAATCAATGTTCATTATATTTTAATGAAAAATAAACATTTTTATACTTGTAATTATATCAACTAAGAGTTTCAAACAGTCTCATAATCGCATAATATTTTAATTGAACTAAAAAGTAATAAAAAAGATGAAAATTTTCTGCATAACAAAAACGGAAAATTAAAAATCGAGTCAATTAACAGATAAAACAAAATGGCGCGGAATGTGTATTATAAAAAGCAGAGCCAAGGGTTATCAAATTTCTTTCTGGGTCTGTTCGTTTATTTAATTAATCACATTCTTACGATTGGGGAGCCTCTGTCCGAATGTCGAAATATTCTAAATTCTTATCGAGAGGGAAATTGATGTCCATATTGCACTCATAAAAAATGTACGTTTATTTAGATTAAATATTAAACGTTGGATGAAACAAAATTTTAATAAAATATGATTTCGCTAAAATTTTACTTTTACTATTACATTATTTTTTCATAATAAATTTTATTCATATTTATATCATTTCATAGTTAAAATGTAGAGTGTATCTAATAAAAGTTTAAGTATCCGTTAACAAAAATACATGAAAATAATTTAAGGGTTAATATCACGAGTCATTTTGATACAATCTCGCTTCTAATTATGTAACAGTTGGAAATTGGCGCACTTTGTAGAGCATACATTTCATAGAGCTGCTCCTTTGTTTATAACTTCTGTGCAAAAAAAAAAGAAAAAAATTAAAATAGTAAATCAGTAGCAGTAGCAGCAGTTTAGAAATAGGAATAATTTTATTTTAGACCTTACCACATAAAAGTCTTCAGCAACTGCTATTATGAATGAAATTGAATCATCATACGCAAAATTAACCACTTACGAATTAACAATTAATAAAATTTGGAAAACATAAATTTTATTTGTGCAGTTATAATAGCTTAATTTCAGTGTAATATTAAGGGAGTTCTATTGGATTTTATCTCACACTGGATAAGAACATACGTTAGAGAGAAATAGAATAAAAAACTGCCAAATCATATCGCTGTTACATCTCGAATGGTGCTTTTTTATTTCAATTTTGGAGGGTGCGTTAAACGTTGGAACGAACTCTATTATTCGGCGAATACACTGACGGTGCACTTTCTGTTTGTTATTAAACGTAATAATGTATATCATAACGTATTCATATCTACAATCTCAATGGATATGCCAATTTCATTATTTTCGAGGAGATTAATGTTTTGCGCTTTTTTAGCGATTGAGTTGGTGCGGGGTTGTTTGTTTGTACCAATTTGATATTCGGGAACACTTAAAATGTTTGGTGTATGCACTTTATGCTTTGCAGAATTATTATGTTGTAAAATACTGTTTATAACAAATTCCATTTGATTGAGATGCGAGTTTTAAAATGGTTCAATCTTGTTTTAGTATTTTTATTATTTTTTCGATATTTATTTTTGTAATACTTTACTTTTTGGGTCCTCTTTCTAAATATATTTTTTTGAACAATTCACATGCTAACTTAAGCAACGGCTATACTTTAAATATGACATTAAATAGCAATTTTATTTATTCGTATTAACTGTTGCATTAATATATTCCGCAAAACGATTTATTATTCCTACTTAACATCGTTTTACGTCACTTTCTATTTACCCCAAAATGTTTCATTTGCATAATAGCTTTTTTTCCGCCATTACTATTTACGTTAATATTCTGATTTGTTTGAGCGGGGGCCGCACGCACAACAAACATAAAGACAATCTGTACGTAGCGGCCATTTATGTAAATACGATTCTACGATACTGTGCTATTATGAAAATTGTAGATACGGGAGTGGCCCTGTATTTACGTCAGTGGGTGAGGTTTAATTCATACAAACTTATCATATTATTAACCTTCTTTCATTTAGATAGAAGACATGAAAAAACAAATGCGAATCATAATTTGCCCGCGTTTAATCAACAAAACATCAGAAAGCAATAAGGTCTATTAAAGAGTCGGATAGAGTTTCTCATTTCATTCGTCTTAAGTCATCAGAGCCAAAGTGCGGCCATCGTCGGTGGTGTTATTAACACGTCCAAATAATTACAGAGCACATCAATCAGGGCCATATGCAGATAGAACGTTTTGTGCGAGTCAGCGCACGCCGCAGACCCACTGTGCTGTGCAACCCTTTCTTTGATATCTATAATGATATTTCGAATGGAATTATTAAAACGCGTTTCCTAAATTAACAGAGGTGGAACGTTGGCGTTCTCGTATTTTAATTTAAAATTTTAGAATATTATGTTGTATTTTGTGTTTTGTTTATTAGCGAACTACAGACTAGCAACTAGTCTGTATTTTGGCGAATATTTTTAATAATTAAAAATGAAAAATGAAATGAAATTAAACCGAGTTTTATCAAACCTCCATGCTATATGAAGATTTAACGTGTCAACACTTATATTACAGGTGTTGTGTTTTATAATTAAAAATATAAATTAGCACTATATCCTTGGTAAATAAAAAGAACCGACTCTTACGATTGAAGTACGATGATCGGCATATTTCGTGTAGAACGCGACGAATGACCCCAATTAAAAGAACAATGAGTGCTATCAATACCCTAAACTTAATTTTGGACGCAAACGTGTAACTAACAGTCAATGTAATGCTCTGATATTTTAATAAATTAACTTAAACGTTCCGCTCACCAGATACTTTTTTTTTATTTGTAATTTAAATTTAAAGTTCAAAACAGATATTAGAAAAACATTTTGAAATATTTTCTTACAAACAATGAATATTTATTAGTATTAAATGATTAGATATTATGAATTTTAGATATGCGTTACAAATCAATATTAATGACTTCCAAGCTCCAAGTAACTAAACTGGAACTGTAAAGGAAATAGGTAGTGCAGCTAAAAAAGTAAAAGAAGCGAAACAACGATTATAAAGACGTATATGCAACCTTTAATAAAATGGCGTGTAGTAATTGTTTAAAAATAGTCTGATCAGCTGTGTTTCATAACGACTAAAATAATAATTAGCCATTTGGCCATGACAGTACATTGTGATCGCGGCAAGAACTCGCGCACGCGTCAATATTTGATGGACATCTTCACTCGTCATCACTACATTATATTGTCATGACTAAACACCACTCCGCTATTCATCCTGCCCGTGCCGCGGCGTTGACTCTATCGCACACGGAACAAAGTCACTATTTTAAAAGCATGTCCCTCTGTAACGTGGCCGACGTCAATACTCTGTCTTTGAAAGTAGACTAATTAAGTTTTTTAGACTATTTAGATTCGATGTTGATTGGCAGATGGCGCTAGCGGCATTTTAAAATGAATACGTCACTTATAATAAATGGAAAAATGTTTTTCTATTGCATTCGTTAAGTGTTATTTTAAATGAATTATTTAACGTACAAATCAAATATTAATACACGTGAACGTAAAAAGTAACCCGCATGAAGTAACGAGATCGCAACTAATTTGATTATGGAGTGTGCAAATGTAAAGAAGTAGAGCTTTGCGGCGTCACGATCTAGTTTTGTATGCGACACCACGTTTACGCGTCAGATTTGACTCGACACGGCTACCCTGCTCGAGTTATTCTTTCCATCCGAAATGTACACACAGGTCTCTGTCTAAATTTATTTGCATTTGCAAATTAATCACAAAACTCGGGTCTCACACACGCTCCGAGCGGGTGAATGGGCACCGCGCAGGAATCATATAGAATCCATCAACATCAGCGCAACGCCGATCGCGAAATCCGTCATCAATCATAAAACATCAGAAAGGATTAAAATCTACGTTGCACCTTCCGAAGCTCGAGTACCCTTGTTTTTCTCTAACCCGTAAATACTGAGGGGCGTAAGTATGGCCCGGGGGCGGTAAATATTATAGAGGGGGATAGGGTGTACCCCCGCCTTGTAGGGGGGCACTATCCCTTATCGCGAGCGTTACCCTCGGCGGCGCGGTCGCTAGACCGCCGAAATGTGGGGCAAATCGATTCTTGTGCCCCATTTTTGTGCATCTGGACCACTATTGATTTTACAATCGAAACAAAATATCGATAACTTTGTAAACATTGTAATGTGATGATAAAAATTTATTTGGTGCAATTTAACGTTACTAAAAGCAAGTACAAATTAAATCGAAAATGCATTATTATAAATAGTACTTACAACAAAAAGTATGTATAAAATAAAAGTGCTAAAACTTAAATTAAAATACTTTTAGTGTTGTTAATATACGCAGCAAGGGCCGGGCTGATCGTAAAATAGAAACAAAGTTATTTCACCTGAGGCGACTATAATTATTTTAAATGTGTCTCTGGTAAGAATAAAAATAAATTTATATCGATCGTAAATATTCTAGATTACGCAGAAATTCCTTTCTGATGTCTTTGCTCCTCTACTATGTAATATTTTCATTCTCCAAGCACTGATTTTGTATTGAGCACTGCTCATCTATATGAATAGTATTTTGCATATTTTTTGTATATTTATTTTTGCAAGCATGTATTTTTCTTCTACCAAAATTTTCAGCATGTGACGTCACAATTCCTTAAACCCCTAATTATTTTACCAAACAAATGGCTAACTGGGTACCTATCTTATAATATTTTTTCTAGATGACGTAATAAATTTGCACATTTTTATATTTATTTTCTAATTATGATCCTCTACATTGTAACACTGTTGGTATAACAATAAAAGCAGTGTAAGAGGTAATATTGCGGCTGTAAAAGGCAATTTACTATCTTTCGACTGGCAGATTTGATATTCATTTACTTTTTATCGATTCTCTTTTAAATTGTTGCGAATGTTTTATTAGTTTTTATTACGGACCGTATATCATGGTTTAACGAGGTTTTTAACTGAGCCCGAGTAGCCCTTACTTCATTTTGTTGCTTTGTTATAGAGTTTGGACTTTACTATCTGAAGTTCTATTCCTACATGATTAACGCTGATATTTTTATTGGGACTATTTTTCATTATATGCAATCTACTTAAGTAGTATAGAAAAGAAACAAAATATATATTTTATCGTAGTTTCAGTATATTTTATGCTTCAAAACGATGTCGTGAATATACAATGTAGATATTATTTGGTTCATTATTTGTAGCACTTGTACTAATATAATTTTTTATTTAATTATATTATATACAGTTACGATAACCTGCTTTTTCATAAAGACATTGCTATAAATAGAAGAGAATATACATAATAAAACACAATAATCTACAGTATCTTAGCGAAACCAATTAATAAAGAAGGCAATCAACTAGGTTAGTGTAATTAGATAACTGTATGTAGTTTATAATTTTTACGGTCAAAAGATAAGCTTATTCTCACAAAGGTGAGCGAAGCGAGTCGAGCAAAAACGTCACTGTGGTGCATTTCCGCCTACTATTGTTTTGATATGTATCTAGTTGCACTTTAATAACTGTTCCGTCTACACACAATCTGAACACTATTTGAGTCCATTTGCATAACTGCAATTTCTGCTAGGATCATTTTATAACGATTAAAAGCAGACATATTATGGGAAGCGTTGGTAGCGTGATATTGACGTAAAAAGTATATTTTTAATAACGTATGGGATAAGAAATGGTGATTGAAGAATTAATAAAAATAATATATAGTGGATTAATAAAGGTATAGAGTTAAAATATAATAGCATAAAAAAATATATGTGTAGAACACATGCAGATGACAACATAATCAACGCAACACAACATATCGATGCAGAAATGACGATTAAAACTATGAATTCTCCTTGATACAAATACGATTACTGTATACCTATTCTAAATTGCAGAATAATAATTATAACCAAATTACAAACAGAATTATCAGTAGCTTCATTACAAGTAATAATTACACTTCTTCTTTAAAATAATAAATAAACATCCTTGAATTATATCGGTCGCAGACATTATAACGACCTCGCATAAACTATAAAAAATCTCACATCTGATTTTTATAAAACATCGGCTAAGCTTAATTTATTATTAGCGAAGCCAATTTTAGCAAACATGTGTTAGTACAATTTTCTTGTTACAATGCATCAATACACTTTCTTACTGCTGTCAATGGTTGTACTAAGCTATAATTCTCTGGCGAGGTTTACACGTCTGTAACAGTTCATCTCATGATAAACGGCAATGACTCCTTCCTCCAACTATAATTAAACATGATTAGAGCTCAACACTAGTGACTAGTAATTATAAAATGTAACCACGGCTACTGCGCCACGTTACACGGCATGCGATAGTTCTCTATCAACCATTCAATAAGATGCACGGAAGAGAATTTTAATTAAATACATTCTTTGTTGACGACCCTCTTCTATTAATCATCGCACTGTTCCTGTTTTTAGACTTTCTCAAACGATAGCCGCATTAAATAATATGTGCCCTGACTTAACCTTTCTCAACAGAATAACACATTTGTGTGAAGCAGGCACGTTTCAGACCCATTCAAATCTATCCATGAATGAAACGAATGAGAAAGAGACGGTGGTATGTTTCAGTGTGAAGTGTAAGCGAGAAGGAATTTCAATAGTACGCGAAACGGAAATAGAGAACCCGTGATAATTCCGTCTAGCCAGAGGGATTCCCTCGTGTCATTTGTGTGCGTTCGTTTTTCGAATTGTACGAGAGGATTACGAGTGTCGGCGTGCGTTTCGACTGTTTCACGAGTTTCCGACGCTCGGGTAGGGTTCCCGGGTTCATTCTTTCCGTTCCATCTGAGATCCGCGTTTCCCCAGCTACTTGTTGATCAATCGTAATAAATTGCCTCCATGATATTCCCATTGTGGAACAGTTTGTCGCTTTACTGCTTTGGAGGAAATTGTGTTTCCTCAAGCCACTTCACTTCATTTGTCACTCCAATTGACTGTTTTATTTGTTGTAAGAGTTCCTTTGAATATATCAAGTGTTTTGTGTAATTATTTAGTGTAATATAGAATGAAAATTGAGTGCCATGTGTAAGTGTTTATACAATGTGATTAAAATTTTATTATGCAATCTAGGCACATGAATTTACGATATTCATACTTTGTAATATAATTTAAAGTAGTTGTTGTCGATGATATACCATGCAACTTTAATCTTTTAGATAGTTTATACCCCTAAACGAAAAAGTAGTTTGCATAAAAAATGTATGAAAATAAAATTTGCCTATAAAGAGCGATTCTTAGGTTAGTTTAAAAACACGATGAGAATAAGATTCTTATTATGCGAATGAACTATCTATCTAGGTCTATAATTATAAAATATAAAATGACATATCTACCGCCTATAAGAGTTCTTTGAAATTAATTAACCCAAAAATTTACCATAAAATCAACATTAATTTAGAAAAAAATATTCAGATTTTTGATTTAAAAAATATTTTTTTGAAAATTCTACAAAGCCTGCATTCGAACTAAATAGGCAATAAATATTATGGTTATTCAAATGCATTCATTTCCTTCTACAAATGGACAGTTTCTAAAGAAATATTAATTATAATCACATGATAATTATTGCTTAAGATAAAAAAGAATAAACCAAATTATTAATAAAACCTAGATTCTAGATAAATAAAAAATGGGAGTTTAATTTGAAAATAAAAAGTGTCTTTAAAAAAAATTTTGGGATTTTATGGTTAAAATAATTTTAAATGATTACAATTTAATATTTTATAAAGATATCAGATACAATTATATAAATGAATGGTAAAACGAAATGGAAACACCGCATAAGATCAGATTTTAACGGACACGTAATAAGGCCGAGCCAAATCTAATAAAGCCACTTACTCTCGATTTCCATTTCACAATACAAAGTAATGCTTAAAAACATTTATAAATCGCTCATAATTTAGAATGATCAGTATAACGGCAATTCGATTCTGAAAAACGTTCCTCGTAAATAATCATAATATAAGAAATGTAGATAATCGACGATTGTATTAGGCTATTTAAAACATTTATGCTCTATATGCATTGTTGAATTACTAATAGTTCTTTATTAAGTGACTGAAGTTAGTCAAGTCAGAATTTAATCAAATATATATTTCCTTTCTATGTGTTTTCTTGATAACTGTTCTAAAGAGCATACATTTAATATTTAATCGAATCCGATTTCTATGCTGATTGAACAAAATTCGATTCTGTTCTAATAAATAAATAAAAAGATTTAAGCGTTAGAATATGTTAGGAAAAGACGTCATTATTGCGTTGGACGGCGTCGTCGTCGCAACGTCACTAGGCCGTAAATAACTATAGGATACTAAACACTTTTATAAATAATTCGCTGTTAAATTCTCCTGCAGCGTTGTAAAACAAAATACTATTGTGAATTTTGAATTTCTTTTTAATTAGAATTATAAATTTGGAAATAGTGTAAAAAATAGTTTCAATTCCATAAATATTCTTATTAATTATTCTACCAAAAATAATGTTATTTTTATAATAGCAATTTATTTTCTGTTAGCATTCAAGAATATTCTTTAAACATGAAATGCTACATTGAAATTATTAATTTGAATAACCAATATTGCATTCTATTATTTTTATACAACTAAGTTGATGTAGGGAATAATTACTCAACAAAAGCCAATTATTTTTTTATTTAAGAGAGGAATAATTACAATATTTTTATTCTATACCATCATAGACAATAATGAGTTCTAACACACATAACTCCCTGTTTCACTGAGTAGGTACAGAAATTTAAAATTGATGTCCTTAAAACAAAATACTTATTTTTTAAGATGGGAAATTGTAGTTAAATAGTTATTCCACAATACCCATTACCGCCACATCAACCAAAAACGCTAATCTTTCTTCATATTTATTGCCTACGGTTAAAATAATCTTCTCTTATACGAAGATTCCGAACAATTAATAACATCTCGAGCTTCGTATAATTTACTTTTGTCAGCACGTGCTTGAGACAGTGCAAGCGACGTCTTGGTTTAATATTTCAATGAGAACCACGGCTTGGAGCGTCGCCAGTCCAAGTTGCTAGCATCATTCATAACAGTTACACACATATGCCACACAATATCTTCGGCCATTCACAAAGCAGATAGGCAGATGCCTAGAACATACATACTAAGATATTTGAAAGAACATTTAACATTACTTTGACATCTCTAACATTCAAAAGTATTATTATTTGTTATTGCGTAATTCAGGTCAAATATTTTTACAGTTGAATGTAAGTCACACTATAACTACTTAAACCGCTAGCGTTATTCATCAAAGTAACAAATAACAGCTTCTTGACTGTAACGACTGTTATTATTCGAGATCTAAAACAAACTTGTCAAGAGCGCCCATGCAACTTCTGTTGATAATCCTTTTTGTATATCCCAAATCCTTCCGACAGAAAGTTTCAAACTCACAACAAAAAATGGTCCCGAAGTTCCGTCACACCTACCGGCTCTACAAAGGTAATGAGGCAGTTATTTCAGTGCTTTGTTTATTTACGAAATATCACTCCGTTTGAAGGCGGACCATCAAATGAGTCGTAAACTGAAAATTCCATAAAAAGTCGTGTTGATGACCTCCGTAATTGAACCTCGCTCTTTGTCAGTCGCAGAGACAATGGACGGAACCTAACGCTTTGTGCGTATTGATTAAGAAATCAATTCGAATCGTCTCCAGTATAGGAACCGAGTAGCAGGCGGGCTTGGAAAATTGAGTTAGGAAGTATTGGATTACCCGTGTTAAATCATTTTATTAAATAATTATGTGTAATTAGTTAGATTAAAGCAAGAGACTTCAGATTTAATTGAATAAAACTGCTTATAGCATGTGATAGCTATTTGTTAATCCGTGGCATAAAGAGTTAAAAGTAAGAATCACAACAGAGGTTGGGGTTCCGTTGAACGCCAAATGTAACCCGATACGATCTCGTTTATCTGCTGTCGAGCAATTATTGAAGCGTGAAAAGGAACGTCCACCTATTATATACGTTTTGTAATGCGGGCGATGCGTTCTTAAAAATATCGCATTTCCTAGCACCAGATTATAACCCATATGATGCTTTGAATTCGAATTAAACCTAATGGTTGATAATTATGGTCTTTGTGAAAATAATAACCGAACTAATGTCTCTATAATACGTTATTACATTACGTTTAAACTTTAGTGTAATATGTCATACATTGAAATTAAACGTATTTTCATTTAAACTACAAAACTATTACAAACATAATCAGATGTGTATTATTGTAAATTTATTAGATATGTTGGGTTTTTTTTAATCATGCTAAAATATTCCCTTAAAATCATCAAAAAACTTATAGATAATATCAAAAGTCCACACACGACGTTTATAAAAGCTATAAAAACATTCGTAATCTGTATTCATTGTATTGGAATCACAAAAATCGTAATAGTGGAAACATGTCAATACGAATCATGTAGCCCTGTTGATCCGCGTGTTATCGACGGCCATTTTAATTTTTTAATCTTTTAAAAGGTAACTTGAGTTCAATGTTGCAAAGTATTAATTATTAAAATCAATAATATTTTACGTAGTTTAAAAAATACATAAAACACTAATAAAAAAGTAAGTAGATTAAAACATGTTGCGTTTTGTATTTTATTCCCCGCAAAAATCATTAAAGGCACGTGTAAAACAAATGAAGTTAATCAGTTCTAATTAATTGAATGAAAATGGTTTATCCGTATGCATGTTAAAACGTTAATATGCAAGAATGAAATGAAAAAGTAATAAAAATTTCAATATTAATTATCTAGTTTCAGAAGACACGGATCGGCAGGCGAGAAAAAGACGGCGGGCAGCGGCGCGGAAAACAAAAAGATATTGACAATGATAAATCAGCGCACAGTTACACTTATTTCACTAATTATTTAATAAATGGAAAAGTTATTTTAGTGCCAATTAGTTTGTGCGGAATTGAAGGATGATTGCATTTTATAGCGCTTTATTATGAAGTTTTAATTAAAACTAGATATTATGATGTCGTAATATAAAATTATTGTTTCTGTAGCGAATTTCTATTTACTCCTAATTTTTCATTAAATTTTATATTAGAGGATCAACAACAAGTAATTTTAAATGATCAAAAATAATTTGCAATAATGTTGTAGTTACTATTTAAAAATTTGAGCACAATACCTTATTGGTAATACTAATCAGTAGAGATTCGTTGACGTTTCTATATTTTTGTATTATTTTAACCCTAAAACCATTTATTGATATAATTAAATATTTAAAAAATGACTGAAAAATAACAAAGATATAATTAAAGTATAGTATGACACAATTTTGAACAACCATTCCATAAACAATTAAAAGTAACCAAGTAAAATTAGTTGGTCCTAAACCTCTACGGCATATTAAACAAACATCAAAATTAAAAACACAAACGCCAATACGACAAAAACAACTTTATATCTCCCAAAAGGCCGGTTGCCGTGGACATTACATTTTTAAAATCGCATTCAGGAAAGAGATATAGGCCTATCGGGCCTGCGCCACGCGCCAACAAAACAAGATTTTTTAATCTAACTTTAGCGTTTGTAAAAATTACTATTTAAAAATGTATACCACGGCCGCTAATTAACAGAGACTTTACCCTTCCGTCGCCGGAATGCTTTAATATTTAACCCTGTGGAAATATTTGGCGCGTATTAAAATGTGAAAAATTAATGTGACGAGCGCGACCCTTCCGTCGAGATTCTGCTATCGTTTAAGCAGTCTTTCACATTTCACAACTTTTAGTATGCAAAGTTCATTCGGCTAATTACTAATATAAATTTAAATAAACAAATATTTTTGATACATAAAGAATGTGTCTCACATAAAGCCTAGCTCTACATAATGAGGTAGAAGATATTGAATATATTAATAAAAAAGTGTAATTCATGTTTAAAATTTACAGCAATTAAAATAAAATGAAAATAAAAATGGCACCAAAAAATAAGCAAACAATATTTTCTTTATCTAAGTTATAACCAAATTTCATAACCTAAAAAAAGTCGAAAATTTTAAAAGAAACGTACCTTGCGGTGGTGCAGTCGCGGTACAGCACGTCGAAGTCCTTGCAGGACAGCAGCTTGCAGCGGTTGACGCCGGGCTGGATGGCTCCCAGGCCGCGCAGGATTCGCACCTGTTCCACATTGCACACCAGCGGCACTATGTCCAGTCTCTTTAGCTTTGTGTACACTGTGTGCAGACCGCCCACTAGGTGCTTCAAGAAGAGTTCGAACGCCTGCGGCAGGCACAACATGGTGTCTCCCTGGATTATGAACGCCGCGACTTTCTGGCCTCTGTAGTCGACAAGTTTACATTCGTTCGCTGACGGGTCGGAGGTGGAAATCGGCGGAGGGCTGCCGTACCGCGGAGGCCCGTGGTGGTGGGCCGCCGCCATCAGCTCGAGCGGGGAATGGTGCATCATCTGCAGCGAGCCGAGGAGCCCGAGGCCCGGCGGTGGCAGAGGCAATCGGTGCTGCAGCAGCTGCGGCGGACTCACAGCCCGGGCTGGTGAAGCCGCTTTCACCCTTGGCGATCCTCCGGAGGAGCCGCTCACCTCACTCGCGGTCGACGCTGAGTCCACGGCGGACTCCATGCTTAGCAGTTGTCTAAACGCGCATCACACACCCGTCGCGCGCGGTGTTTCGCGCAACAATAAATAAAAAGTCCGAGCGAAACGAGGGCGCGGCCGCGTGCGCGCGCCCGCCCCGTCGCCGGCGCGCGATTGGTCCTTCGCCGGCGCGGCTGCGCTGCGATTGGTCGTAGCGGCCGCGGCGCCGTCCCGCCCTTTTTTCCGTTGCGTTGCGAGCGCGCGAAGAAACGTTCCTGTTTCTTTTGGGTGGCGAGTGGAGCGGTCGCGCCGGGGGTGTATTGATAAGAATGTCACCGGCAATCAATATGAGATTGGATGCCGCGGAAGCGCCGCGAACTCTCTTAACATACATTCGTAGCAATTAATGTTGATATAAGCTAATGGCGATATCTTTCGATATCTTATGTTAGAATATAGTTAATAATGTAATGTTATTGGAAAAGTAAAGATACTATTAGAATAGTTTATGTCATTAAAATTGTATTTCGTATTCGCAACGCAGGCTTAGCGAATATGAATATTAATGGATGTCAGTAGGTGGTAGTACGGTTGGGAGTAGTTTGATCGTAGGCTGTTGGCAGCGGATCGGTATCGGTCGCAGAATGGAGGTCACGGCCACTAAAGGTTATCAAACTTTTGACGGATACAGCCTCTGATGGGTAACTTAAAAATTATTATACCTTATTTTGAAACTTGTTGTTCTATCTATTGAACTTGGTAGTAAGGCTAACTTCTCTTACATAGAAATGATTGTTTGTTTACACCGTACTTATATTTTTATTTTTACATCTATGTAAAATACTTTAAAAAAATAAAGTAAGTAATGAGACATGTTATAGGTATTTGTAACTTAGTAAAAATCCACCTTACGTGTTAAATAATTAACGATCATAATTATTAAAAGTTACAAGCTGCATTGTACACACAATAAAATAGGGTTTGTAGAGTTTTTATGTTTGTTCATTTAACACAAAAAATACTGATAATATTTTAATTAACGATCAACATCAGTTTTTACAAGCACGCTTTCAGAATTAACGTAATATTTCTGTTTACAAAATTTGTATCAAGAGTTACGGAGTTATAGTAATTCCATTAAAAACGGGGTGTACCCAGGACTCTATTTCATGGACAGCGCAATACAATACGGGGATCTTCTTATAATGGTTTGCCACACATTTATAATATGACTAATTATTTCCTTATTTAATGTAAAAGCTAATTGAGGGCAGGAAGATGTTATTGTTATCAAAACACAGTTTTCTTTCGTTAAATTTAAACTAAAGTTCATGTTTATGGAAGAATATTTTTCATTTGGCTTTTGTTATTCCATTAGCGTGTAGAAACTTATGTCCAGTATCTAATTTAAGATATGATACCATAAAAAAAATATTTTAATAAAGCTATAAAAAACTGTGATATAAATACATAATAATATATTTATGGTACAGAAGACAGGTACTTGCGGTTCAAAGAAAAAAATAAAACATACGCAAAGAATTTTATAATCTCGTTAAGAGATTTGAAGCAAATAAAATGCGTAAATAAACATTAATAAAAGCATGCTTACACAATATTTATTATATACCATCTACGTCTATTGATAATCGTATTGACTACGGTGGAAATCTTACAATTTCTATTTTTAGTTTTGAAATATTTTAAACAACATCAAATAAAATAATTTTCTGATAATTTTATTTCATATATTCATAATAGAATAATAAATACAAATATTGAAAGTTCATTACAAAAAATAAAAAGCTCAAACTAACTAATACTCTACATTAGAAAAGAAAAAATGGGTACTGTATACCGACAAATCTCTCCGAATCTTCGAAACATAATTGTAATTTTAAGCGTTATTTATAACGTGTAATAATATATAATAAAGGTTTCAATTTGATTGGAATTTCTCTCATAAATGGAAACGTCGTGATTTTGAGTTACTTTCATAACTGTTGAATCAAAAAGTAAATAAAATATTGGTGAATATACATTTATCACAGGAGTTATCTATAAGTACTATAAAAACAATGTTGTTGACAACCCTCCCGTACACTCTTATGTTACCAGCTCTTATTTAAAATAAATAAAAAGGGTGGAAAGTATAAAACAATAGCAATCTTGAATCTGTATGGCATTCACGAAACCCAAACCCTCTTAAGCTCTTAGAAGAATGTGAACAATAATTTTGAACAATTTTACAATAGGTCTTAGCAATAGCCTCGAGTTTCATACAATATTTTATTATTGAAATCATTGAGTTTTAGATATGTGTTGGAGATGCAAGGGTCATTAAAGTAAAGAGAGTGTAAGTGTGACTTAAGAAAATAAGTTCTTATGGCTATTGAATTTGGTTATAAACATTCTGAGGAAAAGCTTTTGGTATCATTTGGATCAAAATAAAATACTCAGGTATTTTATGCGATTTAAAAATTTAAAATGTTAATATGATCAGTGATCTTAAAAACATGGCAGCTGTTGTTTTTGTTAAGTGATGTGTGATACCAAAATATTATTAGACCAGGTGTCTTACAGGGTGAAGGGTCTACTTAATCTGGTACTGTGCTGTTTGGTTCTACATTTTAGTAAAAATTACAATGTAATTACATAAATACATTTTTATTTTCTAGAGTATTGATTTACAAAAGTCTTAAGTGCAATTAACTGAAACGTAATAATTTTGTGAGTAATTTCTTTTTCTTGATTATAATATGAAGTCATGAAGAACTGAAACTTTATACTTGCCCGTGTGGCCACGGCTTAGAATACATATGTCGCACCCCGTTTCTACTTCATTCACATTTACATCTTCAGTAATAATAGAGTGGGAGTCGATCTCGCAGCGGTGAAATAACCACCCCCCACCACATCAGAAGACCGGCGTGAAGCTGTATTTCGCTGCGTTTCGTACGCTGAGCGGGTGCCCTGAGACCTGTATTCCTCTCACATTCTGCTCTACCCTTTTCCTACTTCCTATCATTAACCCTCTCCTTATCCCCTCCCCTTCATCCTAACCGGCAAGGTATCTGCGACACTTTGATGTTGTAGGTGTCCACGGGCTGCGGTCAGTCACTAAACATCAGGTAAACCGCATATCCCGCTTGCCTGCTTTAACATAAAACAAACAATTCTACAAAGGTTTCAGTACTCTGTTGAAATTAGATATTTCAAAAGAATTCCGCCTTACAAAAATACAAGGTAAATTTGAAAATAATATTACCTACATATTTTGAGATATCTAAAATGCTTTATTATAAATGCCTTCGTCTACAAATATCTATGTACTATGCCTATGTTATGGCATGTTATAAAACAGATAATATGTTTATTACCTATAATGTAATTAGGACGTTATAATTAGTTACTCATACTTAAATAATCTGGGGAGGATGTATGTTTTTTACAATCATTATCAATGATAAATCATTGCGATAATGGTATGTCACAGCGTAATGTTTAAAAAAGTTGAATCTTGAGGACATGCTTATCTTTATTTACTGAAACAGTAATTCATAACGGCTTCAGATCGGCGAGCACTTATTATATCTGGAGATTTAGACTGTTTATGTGGAAGTACTTAAGGAGAAGTTAGATATCATTTTTCGATATTTTTTACTCATATTTTTTTGTTCTCGTGTTCTATTTTTAAGATAATCCTACAAATTATTTTAGGCAAACTATTTGTTCCTAAATAATTTGTACATTATACTTTTTTTTTTTCTCAGAATAAAGCGGTTTTGTAAATTTGGCGCGTATGTTGTGGTAAAGTAATTAAGGTAAGTGTAAGTTCCAACAACCTGCTTTATTTTAATCCTTCCCAAAGTACTCATCACTTTTTAAAATAGGACGGGATGGTTCCTGCCATATAATAGTTACGCCCCGCAAAATATCTTCGCATTTTCAAAACTTCTATTTTTATGAATTTACAATCTACATACAATTAATATTATAGCGTCGTACTGTATAGGATTGTGGTTAAATGTTATAAAGTGATAAGTTTCGACAGCAAACTCAATAAAAGTATATTTTCTAAATATACTTTGTAAGTATATTTTCTAAATATCTTTTCTAAATATACTTTTAAATTAATTCTTTAAGTTCATAGTTTAAATAAACTGGGGGGAAAAGTTTTAAAAAATATTTTTACACAAACAAATATATGGGCGTGCATCACTATAAAATCTAGGCGTTGTTCTAGGTAAAAACGTCTGAATACCTTGAAACAATAATACAATAAGCACATACCTAATAAACACAACGGCTAATAGGAAGCCGTACTTGCGGCTGGAATTATTTACACTGTAGAACTGTGTCCTTACTTCATGTACGCTATATCATACAAATATTATTACAACCATTTTAATATCTGTGTTTGTTTGAAGAGTACATTAGTGAATCACGCTTTATATGAACGTTATATTTACTTATTGGAACAAAAAAGAACCGCATTACAGAATTTTAATTATTTAATATTTAATTTATTTAACAATCATCATTTATTAATTTTAAGAGCAAAACACGCTACTCCAAATGTGGATATAAAAATTTCCAATATATATGTTATGGGCACTCATAAATTTTTATCTAGCTTTGAAAACATTGCTTCACGTATTACACTTAAGATAATAAATTTAAACCGACTCTATTCATAAAACATTTCAATAAAAAAGTCTTTGTGAAAACAATTAATGTTATGAATAAACATGATCATAATGCGATTTCAGTAAAACACATAAGTGTCGCACAATAAAAAAAACATGTCCTAATATTATTAGAACCTCGCATTAAATCAATATAATTAGACATCGCCTTAACATTAATCTATGTCGCATTAAAAGAACGGAATATTTTCACTTGTCGGCTAATCTCCAGTGCTCATTATCAGTAAACGAGTACAAACAGATGAACCGCACACGTCTTCTTATCTACAGTTTCACAAAACTTGTTTAACAACATACTAATGATTTATATTAAGTACCTAAATTAGCTATATAATAGGTATATGTTTTTTCTTATCAGAAACAATTACTTGACACCTATTCTTAATTTTTATATCCTTTTTTGTAATTATCGTGTTTTTCGAAATAAATTTCAACATTTAACATTTAATTCTTATGGAAGTCCCAAAATCTTAAAAAATATATTTCATTCAAATAATATTGTTGTAGTGTTATAAGCAACGTTTTAGTGTTTTTTATAATTATAAAGCTTCTGGTTTTGATTGATATCTGCTAACTATAAAGTCTTTTAAATCAAAAATATACACTTCTTTATGGTGAACCTTTAAAAAGAATCAAACACATTTATAGTGTAAGATAATAAATAACTAAAAAGCTTACGTTTTTCTCCGAAAGTATGTATGAATATAATTAATTACGCTGGTACATGAATACCCAATAGTATTGGGTATTCATAATAATTGTATGTATTTTATTATTTATTTATTTACTTATTTATTTGTATGTATTTTATTTATTGAATATAGCTAGTTATATAATTGTGAAAAATGTAATTGTATGCTTTTTTGCTTTTTTGTAATATTAAGGGTCTAATTGAAAACCAGCGCTAGGATCTTTCCTAGCACATGCTGAATTAGATCCTTTTTGGCGGCGGTGTGACATATATTAAAAAGAGTGTAAATGTGTGTTTATGTCTTAAATGTATTGTGTTGTCTTGTCCGTCAAATAAATGATTTTTCTTTCTTTCTTTCTTTCTTTCAATAGAAAATCAATATAGCAAACACTGTTCGAACAAAACATCTTGTAATGATCCAATTTTTAACCATCAACAAGTTTTCATCAGTGACGACATTATATTAACATTTTTGCATATAAAATAAAAAAACAAAACATCTGTGAGAAGTGAGGGTGGTCATTAGAAAGCAATAAATTACTTCGCAAAAACTAATTGGAATGTAAACTAATAAGAAACACGAGATCGGAAGAAGTAGGTTTTTCGTCCCACCCAGAAGTAGTAGTCCCAAGTTTTTTAAAACTATATGCATCACCCACGTAATTAATAATATTCTTAAGTTTTATTTGCACTTTCATTTTATTGGAATTCTATAATTAAGTATATTGTGAAACGGTCATAATAATAATGTTTAGAAATTCACAACGGCTTTGCTAAACAAAATGTTCAGGCGTTTTATTTTACCAGCAAAAATGTGTAAAATATTTTTGCAGATGATAGAGATTTTATAGTCCGCAGAAAGTATCGGAAATAAATGGTCTTTACGAAGCAATAAATCGGGCTCAACATTGGGAGCTGCAACAGACTGCGCGTCCTCGTTAAACTTTATTTTTGTATTAAAGCCGTAACTTCGGTGCGACGCACACCGACTGTAATCCCTGTCATGAAATTTTATAAATGTATTACAGATTTGTATCTCGAAAAAGTAATAATGTTAATTATCGTATAGAGTCATATATTTATGAAAAAATACATAAGTTTACATCGACGAATTCATAGAGTAGTACAAGCATGAAAATTATTTAAAAAATCATATATCCGTTTCATTTATGATACATCACTTTTAATGCGTTTGATACATATGGATTGTTATTGATAAGCGTATCCAACTACATTGCAAAAAAGAAGTATTTTAAGTTTTACTTCTACTTCGTAAAATGTATATTTTTCTCTAAATGTTGTACTTCCTATTGATTGAACTTTAATTACTTATTTTCAATTATTTCATATTTTATTTCAACAGAATTTTCCTCAATTCTATGATATAATATGGATGGAACCCGTAAATATATCCGCTATTTCAATAATTTACATTTGATTCCTCGATATTGTTTTAACTTAAAGTGCTTATAACCACTATGTAAAAATCAGATTATTGCGAAAATGTAAATTTAGTAAATAACGTGTACTCGAAATGCGCTAGACCGACATGAAGGAGACCCAGCCGCAGTTCAGGCGTTTACCTATTGCCGGACTATGAAATTAAATTTGTGAACAACACAAGGTAGTGTAGGTGCGCTGTTTTCGATAATTTACAGTGTTCTAATTAAATTTCGTTCGCAGGGCTAACGTCTATGCCATATAAAATGACAGTGTTGAAATTATACCTGCTAAAGTCATTCTTTAAGGTATTGGTATTTCATATGAAATAACAGTATTTAACATTGTATCGGTATATTTTACTTACTGACATTATATTTTAATTTGACTTACAATGTTGTGTTCAATAAATTAAAAATAGTCATTGCAGGCAGATTGTGACACAAAGAAATACATTAAAATCCCTCTACAGTGTTATTATTGGGTGAAGTTATAAAAATAACAGAGATGGCTCGGGTTTATATGTTAAAATACAATTAGACTAGTGATATTTGCACTATTATTATAGAGAGGCAAGATTTGATTCTTTGTTTTTATTTGTTTGTTTGAATTGAAAAGGCTCCGAAACGTCTGGACCGATATGAAACATTATTTAACCATTGGAATCCTACATAATCCCTGATAAATATAGGCTATATAACATTATGGTACTAGTACATTATTTATTAATTTCACATTCCTATGTAATTATATTAAAAAATCCTAAAGTCTACTTGCGACTACTATGAAATTTAGTAAATTTCGAGAGTACTTCGCAAGTAGAGCTTCACAGCTTACTTATAGCCAGCCAAATCAGCTTTTAGCGCATTAATTTCCTACCTTTTTAATTCTTTCAAATGGTGTAAGATCACTTTCACCCCCAGCAATACAGCAACGTTAAAAAATTCCGTCTGTACGTTTTGAAGTGTAAATTTTGAAACCTCTGCAGTGTCGTTTAAACATAGCCCGGATCCGGTGATGTTTACAAGTTGATTCAAG
Organism: Phoebis sennae; assembly: GCA_001586405.1. Lineage (NCBI taxonomy): Eukaryota > Metazoa > Arthropoda > Insecta > Lepidoptera > Pieridae > Phoebis > Phoebis sennae. The sequence goes on from LQNK01001345.1 coordinate 306,834, forward strand.
TTGCCGCTTCTTTTGATGTAAAAATCATCCGTCTCCCTGCAAGTGTCCATATTGACACAGCCTACCGAAGTGCAATGTCACAATTATACAAACAGTAGCTTATTCTGTGAACGGAAATATTTTCACACCTTTGTGTAATTTTTTTTTAAATAGAGGAAGTAACTATGTTCTAAAAAATCTTTTCATAGTTTTCTGGATTAAAGGAATGTTAAATTGGAATATTGTAAATTGCAAAGAATATATCAGCAGCATGACATGTAAGGCGGATAATGTCTCGTTTATTTTTACCACTATTATAATAAGCCATAGATGCCCTTTCTTGTTCAGTAGCTTATTCTTAACCTCTTTAAGACGGCTTCGCTGGCAACACAGAGGTCTTTTTAATATTTCTCAAATGAACACGCCGCTGATCCGCTCCCAGAATAGTACGCGTGTCACTAGTAAAAAGGGATACTTTATTATTTTTTCCAGTTTTCATCACTTCACGCTCTGTCTGTCTTTTGATTCAGTGACTGTGTAATATGGTGTTGCGGCATTTATTTTGCACTCTTTCTTTAGTGTTGCGGGTTTATTTTGCATTCTCTTAGTGTTGGCTGTTATTCCCGGGCGCTTTGAAGTCAAAGCTCTTTTGACTGCAAGCTTAGTCGATGCTGACCGCAGCTGGAATGAATGATAGTCCCAACCTGAATAGAATGTTGGCTCGTATCATGCAAAGGAATATCTACGCTAAAGGAACGCAATTTTCTAAAGTTATTCAATGCTTTAAGAGGGAAATCATAGAATAAATAAATTTATATTTATTTAATCTATGGAAGTTAAATATGTACCGCGTAGTTATCCACGTAGTACATATTTTACTTTTGAGTCTGTATTTTAATTATATCATATAAAATATACAATAATAGAACTTAAATTATTTTTATGTCATTTTTAATCTTTATGATTTATGACAATATTCATTACTTCCGTATTAAATTCCAAGAGACTTAAACATTAATTTATCTATTCCAAAAGATTCCAAGCTAGTTAATAGTTATCTATACCGATTTTGAAGAATAAATATTCTGTACTTTGTAGTACATATAGTAGAATAACATCACTTTCATTGTTCAGTAGAAAACGACGTTAGATGGAATTTATTCTTCATGCGCAATCAAAAGTTATTCAATATGCAATTCTTCTTCAAAATCCATATCCTGTGTGGCTGCTGATAGTGAGCTGCCACATTTAATGGCAATAGGAATGGATGAAAAATTATTCACACGCCAGTATTGACATTACACATATTGACGGGGGTGTTGTGTGATCCCGCGAAAATTTTGTAGGGCTGAACACACGGCCAATGTGCGTTAAAATTTAATTTATTCGATAATACTCAAATTTTGTATTCTGTTTGAAAATTTCATAATGTGATAATGTAGAAGAAACGTATTATAACCTGTATAAATATCAAAACAAAACCTTTAGACAAGATACTAGATGGTATATTTTAAAAGAGCAGCAACTAGCTTTTTATTAAGGCACAGAAAAATTATCAATTTGCAATTTGCAAATACATATAAATTCCTTCTTTGTTTGTATCTATTCACCGTAGTTTAAAATCGGTGAATCTAAGAGTTTTTTTATGTACGACATGACTGTACCAAGTAGCAACCCTGGATTTGCAGAGTCGGATGTCAATGCGTGACGCATTTTAAACGTGTCTAGGCTTATTCGTGGTAATAAATAGAAATTTTTTATCGAACCCCGCAGGCCGCGATACGCAAATATTGTGCAGTTATAGTACATCGCAGGGACATTTTGTTACGTAAGAAGTAGATCTTCGATAAATATTAAATTTGCATGTTTAATAGGTTTACACGTTTAACGTTCGTGTGGCGTTTTCTTTTTTAGAAAACTAGGAATAACAATGGATATATTCTTTTTTAACTTTTCTTTTTTACATAATTTTAATTACCACATTTATTATGTAACTTCGACGCCAAGCATTGTATAAAAGCCAAAATAATTAGAAACTTGACAGCTATTAATTAAACTACACTACACGTAAATAATTTAATAAATTCATACCTGTATATATATTAAGACTAGTTACCTCTTAATCACTAATTGAACTGTGTAAGACTCTACATAAATTACATTGATACTTAAGAATATTTCTATTCTATTACCTAACGACTATTTCAATGATTGTATATTCAGAACCTTACATGTATCCTGTGAAAGAAATATTTATAAATACAACAGCTGCAAAATGGATAGGCCCTGATTCTGCCAAACGTAGTAGTAAATAAAAGAAGATAATAAGAAACTTAATCCTACAATTTGGATGTAAAACACGTCTTTGCTAATAATGGATATGTATCTATTGTTATTATTTTGCCCTGTCTATTAGGAAGCTTGATCGATCACTTTCAATTGTACAATTGCAAAGGGTTTATGCAATATCAATACTTGGCAGTTTTGTGTTTGAGCAATTTTTATTAATCAAATGTATTTTTTTAACAAAATAGAAGTATTTCTAAAATGGTTAGAAGCCTCAAGGCAGTAGCTTTTTCCATTTTTGGGCCTAAGCATTTAACTTACTATCAATAATAATTCGTCGCATAAACTAGCGATCCTGAAATGTAATTTAAAGAAGATAAAACTGTTAGATCCAACAAAATAACCATATTTGAAGAACACATAAAAAGCAGACATCGTTTTTCTTTTAAAAAACTCTCTCATTTGCCTATCAATAGTGGTTGGAGCAGATCTGACCGTAATAAATGTCATACTTTATGGCACTTAGGAAAATATGCAAGGGAACGATTTTTACATTTTACGCGGTGACCGGGGAACGCATTGTCGAATTTTGCGTTTTAGGCTGCTGTTTCCTGGGGCCATTTGAAAATGTGTCTACCCTAAATTTGCTTTATTCTTACCTGCCTTTCTCGAATTTATAGATTTGAGAATATCAAAAGCAAATGAAGCAGGTACCAATTCATACCCTACCACTATATTACCATATCTATATTTTAATAAAACAATAAACCAGACCATTACTGTACATTAAACATTAAAAAAGTAATTATAAACCCCAAATCTTCGTTAAATATTTTTCTTCTGTTTTAAAGTTATAAACCATTTCCTTCGAAAGTTGACAAAGTAGAAAATTTTGTAGTCCACGCGAGCGAAACCGTGGGAGGGAGGTTAGTAAATAATATACTTGGAATAATTAGCATTGACACAGATAATATACTATACTAGTAGTATTGATATCCATACGCATAGGCATTTCATATTAGGAATTAATTTGGAATATGACTTATCTCATCACAGCTTAGACTATTAATTACATAAGTACTAGATTACACAGCGATTATCCAGTCTGAAATTGTATGAAGGTGGTTTCGCCACAAATTAATAAAGGAACAAAATCTTTAATGAAAGTCAATCGAATACGATGAATTAGTAATAGTTGATATAAATCCATATTGAGGCTACTTAAATACGTTACATACAAAAATATTCCTTGTACGTAAGTCGTTCGAAAGAATGTTAAAATTGGGCCATCATCGACGATAAGAGCAATAACTCAGCGAATAGGTCAGCCACAATAGTGAGTGTCACCTATAATCGTATATTAAGGCCCTTATCCCTATGAGCACCTTTGCGACAATAGAAAGGAATATATTGTCGAAAGTGGCCACATAAAAATGACGTACGGTTTCAATGGAAAAATAAAGCGACCGCGGGCATTTTCAATTTTTTACTGGTTATGTTTGATGGCGTAATGGAATATTATATGAAATGGCTGGAAGAGTCGATTTACGATGTGGATTCCTAATTTCAATATACGAGTAAGCAATGGTTATTGAAATTACATTGATGTTATCTATCTTTGGATCTTTAATCATTTATGGCTTTTATTTTGAACTTTTATGGAGGCGAAGAACGTCTAGAAAATTCCATACTGATTAATGATAATGCGAAAATTACTAGAAACCTGTCCGACTATCTTTGAACGCTAAACGTCTGAGTATGATAATAAACTTTAAAAAATGTAAAAGGTGGATTTGCTTTGATTTTATGCTCATACTATGTATATTCCAAATAGATATGCAAGTATTACAAACGACCAAAAAGATTTTTTCCAAAAAATGGTTTTATTTAACTTTTTATTTTTATCACGTATCACAAGTCAAATACTCTTACATTTTCCTTATGGGATAATAATCTAACGCACCAGGCGGCAAATGCGAAATCGTAATAAAAAGTATCCATGTCACATGTAAAATAGCAGTCATAATATTGAAAACTTCCAAAGTCCATCAATAAATACAGAAATGTGTGGGGAACTTTACGTCCTGCTTAGGAATGGAAAATATCGATATGGTTGTCGATAGTTACTTTTATATCGACAAAATCTGATGTATGATTATGAAAGTATTTATTGGGTAATGAGAGGAATCAATTAGCACAAAATTTATTTAATTACTGTATATATAAATATAACAATCCATGTTGTATATACTAGGAAAATATTTCAATGCCTGAAACACACATATCACTTGATATGTGTGAGGACTTCCTCAGCTGATTTAGCGGCATTCAAGTTTTCTTTAACATTTCGAATTTATAAAACATAAGTTTAAAGCATACACATTTTATCTATTGTAAATAAGTAAGTATGTCCAGAATATGGACTAACATCAATCATGAAACATTATTTGGTATTCGGTATTGGCGTACATTTTGTGCGGTATTTGTATTCGGCCGATTATATCCGATTCGAATATTTCTATTTTCTTAATATATTATAAAAATCCAAGTGTTCATGTTCGAACGTGTATGATATGAAAATATGGCAAACCGAATAATTTGGCAGAAAATCTGGTTCGGTAAAGTTTAAGCTGAATAGTATTCGGTAAAACCACTATCGCATCACTAGTATTTATACTATATGTATATACTATTATACTTAACGCGATAAAATAAAAAGACGAAAATAAGTATCTAAGTCAGTGGAGTGTTTACCAAACAAAAAATTATAAAAATGTAATTGAAAAGTTTATTTATTTATTTAATACAAATAGAACGGTTACAAACCAATTACATTATTTATACAAGAAAATTAAATTATTAACAAAATAAAATTATAAACTTGAGATTCCACAGTCATAAATTTATCTCGCAGAATTCCGATAACAATTTTCCACTTGCAGTCACAAATGTATCATACTCTGGTTTTGAGTCCAGGAACCTGTTTAATAGCTGTAGAGTACGCGGTAGTGGAGACTTACTCCTGGCGAATGTTCTACAGGATGGCAAACAGTTGATGTTTTCTGTTGCGGCAGGAATTATCTGGTATATATGCGAGTGACCTCATTTAGCAGTTGTGGTGCATCTATTTTAATTGGAATGTTCATGTTATCGATAAAATTAGCCATCCCTATTCCAGCTGATAGTTACGTCCGGGAGGCGTCAACACGCACCGACCTCAACTATCAAAGAGAAATCTTTTCCGTGTTTCAATAACGACGACCGCTGCGACAACGCGACTTTGTGTATATATTTCCTTTTATATCAAGCTAGAGACTACATTATTTGGAAATATTATTTTTTTTCGGATAAAATTCTTACTTATTTCTTAGTAATAATTCATGTTCCTACATTTGTAATAATCATTATAAGTCTTTACAAACACGGTATAGATGTATTGGTACCTAAATTTTTTTTAAATCAATTTTTACTGTCACTTAATTTCATTTTTTTAATAGGCAAACCTACTTACTCAACTGATAGGTCTTTCTTTACTGGATTTTAAAATTCATTTCAAATAATAGCAAAAGAAGTACTACAATACCAATATTAATGTGTATCAATGTTAGTCATTCATTTTTTTTTTTTTATTTGAGAAAGAAACAGCTACAAAAAAATAATATAAGAAAAAATATTTAAACAAAAAAAAACTAAATACTTAGAGCCAATTAAAAGCTGTCTGCAAATATAATGCTTTCATACTTCTAATATTATTTTATTTGATGTTGATTTATTACATAAATACACTCTTTTTAATTAATTTGAGACTTGTTTCGATACGAAGCTTACGGAAACCATTATCAGTATTATATCTGCGCCATTATATACTTATAATAATAATAATAATAATTTATTTTATTTTCAGATAGACATCCATAAACTTAGAGCAATTATTATAATGAATTGCATGTCTATTCTGCAAACTCAAATTCAAACTCGATACAAATTCGATATTAGGGCCTTCAAGAGACGACTCTATATCATATTATGTTCATTTAAAACCAGCAAAGTACTTGCGACCCTCCCGGTGTAATGGTTGTTAATGGGCGGCGGTAATCATTTGCTGGCCATAAAAAACAAAACAAAACAATAAATAATATGTAAAATAAATAACTCGCATCTCTTGAAGACAAACACAATAAGTTTTTTTCTTGAATCTTTAAATGTAAACAAATGTTGCATGTTTGGCTAGCGGTTTCACCCGCATTTTTCCCGATCTCGCGGGATTTCCTGGATAGAAACTATCCGATATCCTTTCTTGGGTTTTTAATTATATTTGTACAAAATTACATCCAAAACAGATCAGCGATTTAGGCGTGAAAAAAAGAAACAGACACTTTCGTATTTATAATATAAGCAAGGAAGTAAGGGTAAGAATGATTAAGAACAGGCACTGAAAATTGCATATTCCTTTAACTTCAAGTTAAGGTAGCGTACAAATAAAATTCTCATACTCCCATCCACACGCATGTCAATGCACATCAAAGGTGATATTTATCGTTAAATCACAACAAAGAGCACCATCTCAATGTTGTGAGGGCGTGAAATTATTTTCCTTGGCGTATGCAGATTAGGGAGGGTGGTGGGATTAGTTCCGGTTTACTTTTTATAGGATTTCGATGATAAATGTTACCAATGGATGGGCTAACGGGTGGTGCGTGAAACGTATCTTAATAGCCATTTTGAGTGTTACTATTATTTGAATATTTTGTTGCTTTATATGTAAAACTTATAACTTATTGTACCTATAATAAATATACAGTGATAAAATTACTTATAAGCCAACTTTTATCTGATATCTATTTAATGTAGGTACTTATATAACACTGTGTGTACACTAAATAGCTAGGAACAAAATTCGTTTGTTTTAAACTTTTATTTTTCGAACTCCTCCGAAATATGGAAACAGCTGGGTGGATATTGGCACAGGAATTTTTGTTTACAACCATTTTACTAAATATGAGCACTTATCTCCAACTATGCTCATTAGCAGTACATTTACGTACCTAGAACCTTGACAAATCCAACAAATATTTTCTTTTCAATCCATACCATGCCTCCATTTCTCATTGTAAACATCTCAATCGCGTGGAATGTATCATAAAACATTTTGCTGCACACTCATTCCCATAAATCATGGCATGGAATTTAAAATACTTTGATATGGATGGTTAGAAATAAGACGCTAATAATTATTATAAATGTCAATGCTTTTAACCATATTCAACGAGAATTTAGTTTTAAAATCCAAATACTTTAAACCTATGTTTGATAAAGTTTTCGATTCAGACAAAAAACGTGGAAAATCGGGAGACAGACGGGAGGATGGACGATCGCGGATCCCAAAATATGATTTATAGATCGGCCGTCATCGCCAATACGCTTTCTATACGTCACGCCGTGTCACCGCTTCGGCTCGACGCGGGAAAACGAAGAAAAATACGCAGCCATGTCGATTTATTTCATTTTGTATGTATACGATACATGCACGTATTCCATAGTGTTCCAGTTCGATTAAACTTTTATCAGTTGCCATTTGACATTTTACCAGGAATATTTTTTGATAATGTAGGAAATGATGGATGTTATATATTTATAATATGCTTATTTTATAAATCTTGTTAACAACTCTACCTAAACAGTACAGTAAGATCTATATTACTTTACTGCATTAGAAAATTATTGTGGGTTTGGTTACATAAGTGTACTTGATTAAAGATAATTGCTCAAGTTAGATGGAAATTAATATTTTGAATGGCCCATTACATCGTAAGTCAGTTCCGAATGAAAAAGCCTCGGTTTTTTAGTTGCGTATAACATTTGTTTCGAATCGAACAATAATCGCTCATATTGTCAGTTACAATACAATTTGTTTGGAAACTCGACGCGTGAGAGAAATAATAACAAATGATTCGCGCCCTAACGCCGTCTGGCGTTGAAAGATCACGCCTATTGCTGTGATGCTGATGAAAAAAGAAAAACCATTAGCAGATTCCGTAATGTTAAAATGAAAGGTTGTGTTGACCTCATATTGGTTTACATTTTGAACTTTCTGAAAGAGATTATAATTAATGAGATTATGTAAATAACTCTAACGTGAAATAAGCATTAAACACATTGATATTAAATTTACTAATAACAGTAGTATTTATGAATGTTTTACGAAAAAATCTGTACAAAACCGGTATCGATCTAACAAACATATTTGTTATCTATTGCACTGTAACTAATACAGTTTGTCCTAAATATTAGATGCTGCATAAAATTTCGGTGCATTTACAATCTTTCGTTATGTCACAGAATGAATAAAGGTGGGTTTTCACAGGCCATAAATACACGCATGAATTAGATAAGAAAGTACTTAGACGTTTCCGTCACTCAAGAAACTATATATATCTTCCATTCCGATTCCCGTTTATGAATATGGTTACAAGTGCAAATAACTATCATACAAACAACAATCTAATAAAAAATATTTATTCACGTTTTCATAACATGTTTCTTCCATACTTGCGACACGGCGGATATTGTGTCTTGCGATGCGTTTGATTTGAGAATGTTTGATTTTAAATGTTTTTCAAAGCCCATATTCACAAACATGAATCAATTTAGAAACTTTATAAACAACGATGTTAGATACTTTCTGATCAGATTCGCATTTGAGAATACTGTCCGGATGAGTAACTAAAAAACAAACAACAATATATCGAAAAACTTTATTCATCTTCCTTAACAACATGTTTCTTCCTCTCCGGCACTTGCGGCACGGCGCCGGGCTTGCTATGGGCTCGCCTGTTGGCCTCCTTCCTCTTGCCCTTCTCGCGAATCGTCCGGAGTTCCTTCTGCGCGTTCATTATGTGTTTGGGAACGTGTCTGTGTCTTGCGATGCGCTTGATTTGAGGATGGCCCGCGAATTTCTCTTTGAGGGAATCTGCGTAGTTGAGAGCTGTGCGTTCACGAGGTTTAAGCTGCAAAATAAAAATTTATTTAAAGAAAGATGACTCGATAGACTCGCCAACTTTTATAATGATGGCAATCTTAGGTTATTTAAACGCATACATTTACTTAGGTTTCTATTATCAAAGTATAATAATGCGAGAACCATAGCGAGCTTTGTCTTAACATTGTTCTAAACATTTAGTAAACAACTAGCTGAGCTCCGCTGTTATCTCCCATTCCCATAGGATCTTCAGGATAAAATCTATCCAATGTCATTGTTCCCTGGGTTTCGAAAAATATCTATACAAAATTTAATATAAATCTTCTAGTAGTTTCGGAGCTTATTCAATCCAAAGAAACAAAAATTCTCTTTATAATATTAGTATAGATTTATCAAAATGTAATGTAACTAAAATAAATATTAGATTTTGAATGGAATAATGTTTGGAGTGTCAAATTAATGTTTGTCTTACTGGATGTAAAAGCACTTTCTCATATTAGAAGCAATTCAATTATACTTGATAATTGAATTATAGTATTTTCATATTTTGTGCTTATAAACATAATAACAATATATGTATTTGAGAAAAGCTGTTTAGTAACTTAATTATAACCTGTAATTTATTTTGTTATCTGTACAATTTAACAGATGAAAATACTTACAACACCAAGTTTCTCTGAGGCTCTAGCCTTCCACATTCTAATATTCATTTCATCTGATCCTGTCAAAATATATTTATTGTCCAAAGTCCATTTTACACATGTCAGTCTTTGCATTCGTTTAGTATGATATACATCTCTAGAATGGCCCTTCAATGTTTCGAAAATTCTGACAGTCTTATCGTAGCTTCCAGCGACAAACTCTCTGCCAGTTGGGGAATAGTCTACATCTATGACTGCTGAGGTGTGATCCATGTGAATATTGACAGGCTGTCCTAGTTTCCTTACATCAAATGTGTATAAACTGCAAAAGAAACACTTTATTCAGTATGTGAATAAGTTAAATAAGTTCAGGCTGAAATTATTTATTTTTAAACTTCAGAAATCAGTGTACTTATTGGTCTGTATAATATATTTAATGTATGTTTTGAATGAATAAACAATCATGGGTATAATTTTTATTTTAAGCCTTTAAGTTTTGATAGGCCTACCATCGGCAAAACAAAAAAAAATTGGTATATCCCATCAACTGATCAATTTATATGGAATTTAATGAATTAATTACTTACTTGTAGTCTTCATTAGCAACAGTGAACATGAAAGCTTCCATAGGATTCCAAGCCAATGCATTAGATCTCAATTCTAAAACTACTTTCCGCAATGGCCCCGTTTCTCTACAGTCATATAAAATAATACTTCTATCACTGGCACAAGATGCAAGCAAATTTGTTTCAACCTGAAATTAAATAATTAAGAGATGAATGAATATTATAATAATTCTGTTAAAAAAGCAAAACTTTTAGGTTTAAACAAAATAAACTAAAATATGTATTGCCATTTAAAAAAAACAGGGCAGTAATTTAACAGCGAGAACAATGCCTTTAGAAGAGCTTTAGAGGTTTACACTGTGCAAATTTAATTTAATTTTCATTGATGAAATATTTCTGTTGTAACACTTAAAGTTATTTTATTATAAACAAATTAATATACCAAACCTGATTAAAAGCTACATGATGAAGGCTGTCTACACCCCATTTGAAAACTTTAATTGGTTCATTCCTAGTATTTTCCCACAATTGACAATGCTCTCCACAAGTTGCAAAGATAGGTTTATTTCTGTGATGTGATACACCTGTCACCACTGACATACTCAGTAATGTATTCACAGGATCCTCATCATCAGGGGACTGAACCTCTGACTTCCATGTTTTTATTGTTTTGTCATCACCTACACTGGTGAAAGACTGTCCATTCGGTGTATAACATATTGAACGAACCCAACCTTCGTGAGCTATAAAGTTCCTGGTACATTTCCTTAATGTCAAATCCCATAACCTTATTTCTCCGTCGAATGCTCCACTAGCTAGAGTCGCGAGTCTGCTTGGATGTTTTGCCAAGCTAGAGACACCGTCAGAATGTCCATCTAAACTACCTAAAAATGGTTTAGCAAACACTTTATCTAACTTTACAGCATTCAAAGCCCGAACGTACTCTCGTGGTGCTTCTAACGGGTGTAGACTTGGGTCATAATTCCTCTGTACTGAAAAGAAGATAGGAAGATATTAAAAAATTAATGAATATTCTAAAATATTATATATTTTACAAAACAAACGCATAGTACGTACTTTTGTGTATATCCCGTTTTGTAGCACGTAAGTAGTCCTCAGGATTGCGACTGATAACTTTTATTTTCAAACCAGACATTTTGCATGAGCTCTTCGAAAATTGATGTCGAATTTATCTTAAAAATTTGTTGTGCACAAAATATTACTGTTTGTTTATTTGAGCAACATGTTCTAACCTATAAAAACAAACCACAATCCCAAAATGATCAATGACATTTCACATTAGGCATAATGGCACTGACTTTGACAGTTTTTTACAGATAGAAATAGCTCTGTGAACAGAAGCGAAAGCTTGAAGGAAACTCGTTTTATTAGATTTTTTGGTGGTTATAAAAATATCCATTAGAATGCATAATTAGTTCGTGGATTATATAAAAATTAAAGTACTAATACTAGCCTAGGTATATTCTCTGTGTATAAAATTGTACAACATAGGACATAAAATTGTTACCCTATGCAAAATTATGGTCAACACAAAATTCAAATGTCAAAGAAAAATAAAGAAATGAACACAAACAATAAACATAATATTAATGTGATTTCTGGATTAGTGGGCTTTATTTTGTGAATAAAACACTTATTGATTAATCGTTGTTACGAAGGCCTTAAAATTATAATTTCTAAACTGGGAAGTATAATGCATTGATAGATTTTTATTACTACGGTAAGTTTCTTTTCTCTTCTCAGAATGCTTTTAGGAGCATTTTAATCGCAAAAGCATATTTTTTTTTATTAAATTAATTGCTTAATTAATTGAGGCTCTTAAAATAAACCAGAAAGAAGAGGTTGAGTCATTAAGTTCGAATGCAAAATCTGAAGAGTTTTTGTAGCTGTAAAATATCCGACACATATGCATTACGTTTGCAGAGAAATAATGCTTTACGAAAGCTCCGCGGTTTGACAAAAAAATAAGTTACAATGTTAGCTCAGGGTATAGGAAACGAGACCTTATACTAGAGATATTTTCGTAATTTTTTACTTGCTACTTTACTATCATTATTAAATGATTATACATTATTTGAATTATTTAAAAAAAATTATTAATTTCTTCGTCTGTTGATTGATATTTCATTTTGAGCATAGCTTTGTAGGTTTAAATACTTACTATAATCGAGTTAATTTATTGACTAAAATCTGTTCTACAAGTCATACCAATCAAATATACCATTTAATATATTTTTTATATTTATTTCTTACTGGCTGTTCTGCATGGCACTGCTCCCATAGGATAATATAGATCATATGATACAACCTATGTCACTTATTGAAGATGCAGCTTTCTAATGGTGAAATAATTTTTTAAATTGGCTCAGTAGTTCTGATGTAAAAATACTACAAACACAAATTCCTCTTTTTAATTAAATAATTTGTAGCAAAATTAATATGGCCCTTACATAATACTAACATATTATGAAAAATCAATAGCAGCCCACTTAGAAATTTATATGGCTGTTATAGAATTTTGTTTAGTGGTTCTTCAATTGACAGTTAGTAAAGATCTTCTACTCAATGAAGGCTTCAACACTGAACATGCATGGGTTTGTGTTTTTTCATCAATTTCC